>JARFJB010001250.1:485000-855000 GCA_036346205.1 Vesta saturnalis
GCATTTTGCAAATTTTTTACTCATTACGAGTACAATCCATTTGTTGAATTGCATTATGTATATATATGTAAGATGTCTAAAGATTCATTGTGAGTTATTATTACTTTATTTTTGTAAAATCGTTAAAATCTATTTTAGAAAAAAAAACCGTATACAAATAGTTTACAAATTAGTTACATATTATTTTATTTTATCATATTTCATATTTGCTGATTTATTTAAAAATGCATTCTAATAGTAAAAGAGGATTTCAATTTTTCTAATTTTTAGTTCTATCTTTGGCGCTCTTATTATTGATATATATGAAATTCAGAATTTTTGGGTAAAGGATTATCGAGTTGTGATTTATTGCAATTTCAGTAGTACTTTCATTGCTAACATGAATTGTTATCATTTTTATCACATTTTTTTTTGCCAAATTTTGGAAACTGCTATAATTGGCGCCTTACTTATTGGGTATATATACGAAAATTCAGAATTTTGGGTAAAGGATTATCGAGTTGTGATTTATTAAGCAATTTCATACTTTAATTGCTAACATGAATTGTTATCACATTTTTTTTATCACATTTTTTTTTTGTGTTTTCAAATTTTGGAAACTATAATTGGCGCTCTTATTGGGTATATATACGAAAATTCAGAATTTTTGGGTAAAGGATTATCGAGTTGTGATTTATTAAGCGATTAACAACGTTCTTACATATCAAAACTACAAACTTTGTCATTAATCATTGAAAATTTTTTTTCACATTTTTTAGTTTTGAGAATTTTGGACTGCTACCTATTGCGCTCTTACTTGTTTAGTACATGCCAAAATTGGAATTTTTGGGTAAAGGATTAGTGATTTATAAATAAATATAAATATATATAAGCTTTATGTGTCATTTCTTCACATAATTTGTATAATTTAAGTCATGATAAGAAACTCGTTTAATATATATATATATATATATCTATAATAAAAAACCAAACAGAAATTTCACTTTTTCTTTCTTCTATGCCTACACACACATTTATTTTTTCAAATGAAGTGCCTTTTTCCTTATGCAATATAACATACATGTAATTACTTATTTACTAAAGCACTTTTCATGGCACATTCACTGAAGTTGCATCATTTTCTTTTTAGCTCATACAGCTCTAAATCTACCCTCAATTTTTTTATTTCCTTGATTAACACCTCGAGCCTTTTCTTTCTCATCAATACTTAATAATTCTTTCTTTCTTTCTCCTTATCAATCTTATTACTTTCACCATTTCTAGCAATGAAAAGTTTACTGAATCATGCAATCACGGAGAAGCCTTTATTATAAACATGCATCCTTTCAAAACTGCTAACCTACTCAAAAACTTTCAGATTTCTATGAATGATTACCTTGCAACTTCTTACAAATTTTGAAACTACTTATTTTTTCAAATGAAGTGCTTTTCCAATACATATCATGTAATTACTTATTTACTAAAGCACCTTTACAGCTCTAAATCTACCCTCAATTTTTTATTTCCTTGATTAACGCCTCAAGTCTTTTCTTCCTCTCGTCAATACTTAATAATTATTTTTCCTTATCATTCTTATTACTTTCACCATTTCTAGCAATAAAAAGTTTACTGAATAATGCAATCACGGAGAAGCCTTTTTATTATAAACATGCATCCTTTCAAAATAAGGGTTTAATTATCCTGTATATTTTTTGATACGTGTACCTTTCAATTGTTCATCCTTGTTATCACAACGAGCTGCATTAGTTGCAATTAAGATTGAGCGTATAGTTCGCCTCGTCTTCGCTAGTTATTAGACGTTTATCTGGTTCATTCATTACTATTATTAGATCATAGAGACCGCCTGCATCAATTAATAACCAAATCCTTTCCGTCTGTATTTACTGGTGTCTTGTCGATTGACCACTTATCGCTTGAAATGCCGTAAAGGACTCATATGGTATCAATTGCATTAGATGCATCACTCATAATTTGAGGACTACATAAACACTTTAGGGCTAATATTTATATCAGTATGTTTTATTATTATTAATAACAATACAAATTACAATTGGTCTTTTATTATTCTTACAGAAATTACATTCTACGTTAGTTCCTTAAGTACACACTATCTTACAATAAGTTATATTCTTACTAGTCGGTACCTATACAAGCAGGACATTTATATCCGTTATTAAACCAATAGTGATGCTTTCTACAGTAATTTAAGTGTTCCAAAGTGCTTGTTGTTCTTACCGGCATCATTGAATTATAAATGAGATTATTGCCTTACAATAATAATAATATGCTTATAAACCACATTATCAACGTCGATCCATTTTTTAATCCCAACCACTTTACGTCAAATGACCTTTCCACCAAATACACATCGATATTTAACCTTTGCAGTTCCTGTCTATGAATAGGTGTCCTGTCTTGTAGTAAGTACGTGACCGGATTCCTTACATGCACTTTAACAATCTTGAAAAGTTCACTAAACCAATTTGGTATATAACCTTTATCAAATATTCTTTTAAATTTTGTTCGGTAGAACATTGTAAAGACCGAAAATGTGAATAGCATAAACTTTGATGCAGTCAGCTCAAAACAGATCCCTATTTTCTAGCAACAGGCAGAAACAGCTCAAAACAACTTTCCCGGTTTCCGAAAACAGCTCAAAAACAGGTAGCTGTTTCTCAGAACCGGTATCTGTTTCCGGTAGACCGAAAGCAGTTTAGGTTCTCATTATCCAAATGTTTATTCTTAGATAACATTTTTAATTATCTAGTTCTTCTTCTTCTTCTTCTTCTTCTTCTTTGAAATACTCATAAAAGCGTTGAGGTAATACATGAATAAGACATGTCAGTTAATAAATCTTTATTAGAATTTCACAATTTTTCATATAAATGATATACATGAGTCAACGCGCAGTGACAAGTGTTTTGTATGAAAAACAGCATGGATGAAGTTTGGGTAAAGTATGTTGTTCTTCAAACACTGTAATGCTTTGTTTTAAAAATTTTGAATAAATTCAGCTTTCTCTCGTCCTTTAACGTACACCTCATCTGTTGTTGATATGCAATCACTAAGTATACTAGGAATAGACGTGGAGAAGTATATCCATATTCCACTTGATAAAATGGTGTGAATTAACCAATTAGCTTGCTTTTGAAATTCACTATCCAAGGTGTGCCATGGAAATGGAGGTTTGAATACGTAATGAACAATTTGCTCTCCATTATATATCGCTAGTTCCTTAGGTGTAAATATATTTTTGCTGTTTTGAATCCTTGCACATCAATTATAATCATTACTTTTCTATATTTGTCTGGTTGTCTTCGTTATGTTGTATATGCGCTAATGCAATCGTGCAGTATTTCTACATGCTACATTTAAACAAATTGAACTGATTTTCTGGTTTACACACACACACACACACACACACACACACACACACACACACACACACACACACATATTACAATAGTAAATACGTAAGCGATTTTAATGTGCAAAACAGTGCTTTATATATATATATATACTTTTGGGAAAACATGATGTTGAAGCGAATGATATGTGATTATAAAATTTAAACTTATATAGAAGGGTAGACTCCACGAGGATACCTGAGCACTGAGCATGCACAAAGTCAGTTACATGTGTGATTGGTTAAGAATGCTTATTTTGCTATTCCTAAGAACCGTTAAGAGTCTAACATAAGAACTGTAATATTATACCTCCTCAATACCTTGTCAATAAAATTTAACCTTGAAGATTGGTTGGTATGAATTGTAATATGATACCAATAAATCTTAACCTTGAAGAGCTTAGCCAATATAGCTGCAGACACCATATTATTATACGCTACATTTTTTAGTCTCATCAATAGCAGCTCTTCATTATGATATACCCTTCATTTAATCAAAAATAGAAGACTTTCTTTTTGCAACAAAAATATATAATTTATTTCCAAACAATTATACATAGATATATATGTTTATTTTTTTACATAAATGTTAAATTAGTCATCTTTCCTACAGTTCCGGTGCTGGTAATGCGTCATTCTCAACCGATATTGCTTAAACTTTTCAATGCGATCTTCTTCTTCTTGAACTATTCATAAAATCCTAAGGTAAGTATGCACTTAAAGTTCTGGTTTCAATGATAATATGTTTCCCATACTTTGTGTTGATAGTATTCATATCAATCACTTTATATTTTGCGTCTTTTACGTTCGTGAAGGATTTACAGAAAGTGCTACTGTTCAATGCAGATAGATCCATCTTTATTGATTCGAGAACGCTTATGAATTATAGTTGACACCGGAACTGTCCTATATATTACTGCATCATGATGTTAGAGGAGAGTGTACTTTGATAATTGTATTGATAGGCTAATCTGCATCTGATGAGGATGAACTGCTACCATCAGAGATGCCGTCCATTTTTACATCGTTGCAAAACTGATGCAATTGCACAGCTTTCAGTTCTTCTACAAAACATGTTCTACATATTTCCTTTAAATTTAAAACTTTTCACATATCTTTACTCCTTTTTCATACTTTTTCACTAGGACGTTACACTCCGCTTCACTATAATCACCTCCCCGTAAACCGCCTCATGTTCGGCATCGAATACTAATGCTGAAAATTCTTGCTTCAAGCGTTCCACCGCTGTTCTCAGGTCAGTTGCTTTGGTCCATTGCTCTTGAGCGTATGCCATCCACATGTTTGACACAACACTCACTACCCATTACACTATTTCCTTATATTGTTACTCTAAACGACCCCACTATGTTACATTAGTGCAGATATGAACCATCTCTTTGATTACCATACATATCTGGTTACGCGCATAAGCTACTTTCAACGATGATGCTGTCACTATACTTTTTAGCTGTAACGCGATCACCTTTTAGTGAGGACTTGAACCAACCATTTTAGCTATGATATACAGATCAATAACCTTTGGCCACACTAAGACTTCTAAGAATTGTAATATGATGATGATGACATTGCAGTTTCTATTTTTAGCTTCTGACCTTGACATACAAATTTCCCAGTAATATGATGAGGATGGTGACATTGCAATTTCTATTTTTAGCTTGAAGTGGAGTATTCACCTTCAATGAGCTCATGACCTACTTTTTATGCATACCTTATGAGATCTTCGTCGTAACCTTCAAGTGGAGTAGACCTTGAAAATTCTATTCTTAGATTTATGATTACCTTGCAATTTCTATTTTTAGCTTTTCACCTGACCTTTCTATATTTCTAAGAAATGCTGCGAAACAGCTATCTGTTTTGGGAAACGGACCCTGTTTAAAGAAACAGCTACCTGTTTTAGGAAACGGCTGGTTTAGGAACGGCCACCTGTTTAGCTCACTTGAGGGGTGGCATTGTTTGAAACATGCACCTCAGGGCTCTTGATTTCTAGAATTGAGATAACAATCTATTTTTAAAATAACTGAATAATGGATCGTCTTTGTTATCAGAGGTGTGACCTTATAAGCATAAACTTTAAATCGTTGACAATGGATTGCTTTGTTCTTGAAAGAGATGTATTTAGATAACAATCTATTTTTATAAATCAACCAGAACAATGAATCGTCTTTGCTCATTTACCTTTGAAAATTATACATAGACTTTGAACAATACATCGTCTTTGTTCATGATTTCTCAGAATTGAGATAACAATTTATTTTTATAACTCGACCAGAAGAATGAATCGCTTTTGTTCTTTTTTTGAAAATTGTAAGCATAGACTTTGAAGCGTTGACAATGGGTCACCTTTGTTATTGATTTCCTAGAATTGAGATAACAATCTATTTTTAGAATAACGGAACAATAGATAGTCTTTGTTCTTTCATGTGGCCTTGAAAGCATAGACTTTGAACCATCGACAATGCATCGTCTTTGTTCTTGATTTCCTAGAATTTCAGAAGCCATGACTCAGCCGAAACAATAGATCGTCTTTGTTCTCTCATGCGACCTTGAAAGCATAGACTTTAAACAACCCTTTGTTCTTGATTTCAGAATAGGACGTGCCCTTGAAACATGTATATAGACTTGTTTGAGACTGAGGCAATGACCTTCAGGATAGTCAAAACCCAGTAACTTTTCTGGTGACCTTGAAGGAGGACTTATTGCTACTTGAGGCAATGTTACTAACCTGTGACCTTGAAACTACGCGTACGTGCAATGAGTTACACGTAATTTATATAAGAAATATGCCTACATATTACAACGTGCTAAACTTGTTAAATACCTACTTTGACCTTGACTATAAATATAATATGATGATGATAGCTAATTTATATTTCCGCTAAAAGTTTGACCTTGAAAATTATATTATTAGATTTATGATTACCTTGCAATTTCTATTTTAGCTTTTCACCTTGACCTTTTATACTTCTAAGAAATATGACACCACCGTAGGTCAATAACCTTTGACCTTGAAAACTATTTTTAGATTTATGATTATTTGCAACTTCTATTTTAGCTTTTCACCTTGACCTTTTATATTTAAGAAACCACGTAAGTCAAAACCTTTGACCTTCAAAACTATTTTGATTTATGATTACCTTGCAACTTTTTAGCTTTGACCTTGACCTACATTTTAAATTTTAAAGTTCGACCTTGAAAGAGCTCCAAAGCTTCCGATTAACCTTTGACCTTGAAAACTATTTTTAGATTTATGATTACCTTGCAACTTCTATTTTAGCTTTTCACCTTGACCTTTTATATTTCTAAGAAACCACCGTAAGTCAATAACCTTTGACCTTCAAAACTATTTTTGATTTATGATTACCTTGCAACTTTTTAGCTTTGACCTTGACCAACTACATTTTAAATCTCCCGCTTAAAGTTCGACCTTGAAAGAGCTCCAAAAGCTTCGATTTCAACACCAGAGGGCGAGTGACTCAAAATTTAAATCCCCACCACAAGCATGCTTGAGACGTGGAGCGCGTTCTGGCATAACGAGAAAACTCACTTGACCTTGAAATAAATCCCCATAAGATTTACATGGGTGACCTTGAACTGGTCCAGGATCGGCCTTATATGTCTACTTATAGCATTTTCAAATTTATGTTATTGAATTAATTTTTGTGATCACCGTGTATATTGAAATCCAATTTTGACAATACATTAAAGTAAGCTCATGTATGAATGAATTGTATACGAAAGATTATTTTTTTATCTTTAAAAATAACTGAGATACGCCTACTTGAATTACTACATAAAAATGTCAGTTTTTAGTTAACTTTGCAAATATCTCAAAAACTGTAAGATTTAGCTTGTATTCTTATTCGTATTCGTATTATTATAAAAAAGATGTAAAATTATAAGGAGAATCGAAAAATAAAATAATATATAGGGTGTTCTATTTAAAAATCAAAAGTTCTATATTGTACCGCTTTTATATTACACCCTGTAGAAACTAAATTATTTTTAGATTTGGTATTATAAGAGATACAGAGTCGGTTAAATTAGCAAAGTTCGGCAGAATTACATGATAATTCAAATACCGATAAGAAAATTCAACATTGTAGCGAACGTTCTAAGATATCTGAACGTAACTAAAAATCATCCAAATTTTCAATCGGCTATATCTTTTTTAATATTTAAAATACGAAAAAATTATAAGAGAGACTTTTGATAGCTATTTTTACGCAAAATGGGAAAATGCGAATAACAAACTTTTTTAGTAATTATTTTCGAGCTACAACCCAAACATACATTTTTTTAAATGGCAACTATAGGTGGCTATGGACTCATTCGATGGCTTATTTTTTTCTGATTTCAAAAATATATAGATTTGTATGTGTAATATCCTTAGTTAACTCACAATTTTCAAAAAAAGGTAATTATAATATTTATTAAACAAATTAAAGTGTGCCGTGAACATTTAAATCACAAAACGAGCTCATATTCTACTACTAAATTTGTGGATACAACAAGAAATAATGTACTACATTATCAAAATAAAAAAGTTCTAAATAAATTTAACTTAAACAAAGAGTAATAGCAAAAAATATAAACAGATAACACAATCATAGAAGTGCTTCAAAATACCCTACATTATTTTGAAGACACATTTGACATCGTTTTGAACTTTTAATAAACTTTGGGTTCTAATTTGTAGTATAGCAACACGAATTTTATTTTTTAAATCGTCTCGATTACCAGCTTTTACTCGGCACCCCACAAGAAAAAGTCCAGGTGGGTTAAGTCTGGAGAACGCGACGGCCAAGCTATTGGACCTCGATTTCCTATCCAATTATTAAAACGTTCCTGTAAATAGTTACACACAAGTAATCCATTGTGTGCTGGTGCCCCGTCGTGTTGACAATAATTCAAATTTTGAACCAAACCAAACGTTTACTGAAAAAGCATATTGATCTCTCCTCTCAACAGTAATATGAGGATTTTCTTGGGACCATTGAATATGATTTTTTCTACTGAAGATGCCGTTGTTTGTAAGTTTTGCTTCATCGGTAAAAAGAATGGTTTTCGAGATTGATTGTTAGCTTCACTTTCATTAATTCAACGTAATCTTTTCTGATAATCTTCAACATACAATGTATTTCCTATATGAAAATGATATGGCTTAAAATTATTTTGTTTCTAAATAACGTGGAAGTGTTGCACTCGTTGAAGAGATGTAGTAGGTTTAAATTCGACGTAAGCTAAAACACGTTCTTCTGTTTCTGTGTTAACATGAATTTTAAAATTTTGAGGTTTAGTCAAAGCAAATTTTTTAAAATTTGATCCAGATCTATGCAACAAATATTTAAAACAAAAATATTAACATATATCTTGAACTTTCCTTTTTATAAAATTATATAAATATAAAATTAAATAAAGACAAACTCACAAATGTCCACTAATTGCCCGGGTGGTACTTAGTTAAGGTAAATGTACTACTAGTAGTACGTATTTGGATAGCTCAGTTCTTTAAGATTCTTTTAATTTGAAGCATTCCTAAAATTGTTATTGTATACCATTACAAATTTGTTAAGTAAACATTAATTAAGATAATAATAATAATAATTTTACAGTTTTCTAATGTTTCTAGTATTAGTTTTAACTCTACGTTTTCGATGTTTTACATTGAATATGAATTTTCTCATCCGAAACGTATCAAAAATATAAAGTGTGATATATCGTTGAATTCAGAATCAAGGAGAGAATTTAAATATGGCAAACATGATTTTTTCGTGTATTTAAAAAAATAAAGTTGATGATGGTTGCTAACAAACGAAACGTTGTATCAAAAATTGAATAACAGCATTAAGTAGAGCTAGAAAAGTGGCAATGAAAATGTGCTCTTCTTTTCTTGATAGCCCTTCAAATAAGGTCAGAAAAAAAACGAAAATCAGAAAATTCAATTTTTTTCAAATATCTTAAAAACTAAAAGAGATATTCGAGTTCTAGAAAGACCATAAATACATCCTCTCAAATGCGTAACTTTTGTTCCATTTTACCGTTTCCGAGATCCCCATAGTGGGCATCCTTATCTTGGACACTATATATATATATATATATATATATATATATATATATATATATATATATATATATATATATATATATATAGAATATATTTGTCAACCATCTGCATCAACTGATTCTGGTAATTGGTATTTTACTATCACCAGAAATAATAATTTTTGGCTGAGGGAACAGTTTAACTATTTGACGGAACTATATAACACTGACATCTGTGTCATTTGATTTAACATAGTTTTTACTTCATCGCAAATAATCCATACCAACAACTTCGGCTTCTCTGTTCTGAAGAACCTTCTGTATAATACAGGCATACTTGTGCTCTTTGTTATTTCTAGGAAACGTAACAAGAACATAATTACTCTCTCTGTATAAATTTCGTTCAGTATTTTTAATATCACTGTAAATCAGTAGGTTCTTCTATCATCAATACTGCTACCAGATGCTACCCATGATTTCGTGTCATCGCTGGATGATGAATATTCATTTTTATTATTACTTGGGTTAGATTTCTTTTTAAAAATTTGTTGCCTTTGTTCCTGTTTTTGTTTTTTAATTAGTTCTTTCTCTTCCTTTTTACGTCACCTTTCTTCACCTTTTTGTTTTTTCTCTTCAGTTAACCTTATTTTCTTTATTTTCATAGTAATTTTGCCATTATCGTGAGGTAGCAACTGCGGGTATTTTGTCCACTTTCGGTGTTGGTTTGGGGTCTAGCCAAAAAAGCAATCGTTTGAAAGGGGAAGGTATTTCTTTGGGTTCAGAACTAGCTAGTAGCTTTGGCGCTGTTGAGGTATGTGCTGATGATTGTGGTGACAATGAACTAGGACCGTGGTATTGGTATAAGTAAACGATTGGTCATCATTATGGTTTTGCTTAATTGGGGTTCTGTGGAATGTTTCTGCCAATTCGCTGGTTTTGGTGTCATTACCACAAATGTTTGCTGAAGAGTGACCTGGTATTTGAATATCCATAGATTCAGGTAAATTTTCATTATGCTGACTGTGAAGCTGACTAGCATTTTTGGTAAGGTCTTCACCGCCAGTTATTCTTCCCTGTTCCGCGATTCTTTTTGATTTAATACTATTAATTTCCTTTTTTTAATTATTGCGTTTGGAGCATATGTTTTTATAAAAAAGGAAAAAGGATAAATCTTTGTTGTCACCGTTCTATTCTTTACTTGCTTTGAATAACGCAAGTGTGTCTTTTTCAATATGCTGCTCCAGAAAATATACTCCATACCCCAATTCATCAAATTCTTGCTCCTTGGTGACAATTTCCACTTGCTCGTTGCAGAACGTAATAGTATTAACATTCCAGGGAACTAACCCGCACTCGAACCCGTATTTTCTAACTCCATTATTCAAAATTGATGGAGAGAGCTTTTCATCCAGTACTTTTTTGAGGAGTGGACAAAATGAATTTTTCCTAAAATTCGGGAACTATCGTTATCAAGTTCCCACTGATGTACAGCATCTTTCCAGCCTCCTTATAAAGCCCGAAAAACATCTATATCCATTGGCTCAATTAAATGAGTAGCATTTGGATAAAGTGCTACCAAAATAATACCATGTTCAGCACAAAACATGTTAGTATGTAGTGTCCATCAATAAAGAGTATTACTAGGCGAGCAATTTTATTTTCTGTTAACGATTAATTAAAAACAACAAAGGCAATAAACTCAAAAAAGGTTGCCGCGGTCATCCATCCGCTTTCCCACTCCCCAATCGTCAGTTCATTTGGAATCCGTTAATACTTGAAAATGAGCATTGGCGGTGGTATTTGGCCAGCTGCATTACCAGTTATAAGGAAGGAAGGCACTCTTTTTCATCCGGATTAACTTGTTGGTAGATTACCTTTTCTCTTTTTCTTACTAACATTTTATTTCCTTTCGGATTTAGGAAGAACGCCGGCATTATAGGCATGGCTTGGATCTGCTAGAACTTCTTCACATTTACTTTCTCGAAAATAATTATATACTTCATAGAATCATATCTGAATTACTTCTTTATCAACTGCCGACCTTGTGGAAGTTAGGTTTTGTGGCACTCGGGTGCTAACTTCAAGATTCCGCTTTCGAAATCTACTAAGCCAGGTTCTTCCGGGCTTATCATCTTTAAAGGATTATCTTCCTTTAGCTCCTTCATAAGCACCCAAAACAAAGTAATAATTTAGGCTTCTACCACAGCACTATCAGGATTTTTATTATGTGAACAACGTTCATGAGTTCATGTGGCTTTACAGGAAAACCGGCTTGGCTACATCTATGATCCATTTAACAAGGATTTTTTCATATTGTTTCTCCGTGGAGTCTCCGTGTCCCCTAAGAACTTCTTCTATGGCCTTTTCCGTAGCTTCTTCAGAATATCTGAACATTTGCCCCTTAACTGGCGACATTGTTAAATGAAAAATTTAGTTTTTAGCAGTTGATATTGCAAAAGTTTCAGTAATTGGCATGGTGTCAACTACTAGATAGAAAAAAAATATTGAAATAATATTTAAACCAGAGTTCATAAACAAAAACAGCATTAGATATGTATCCAAATCACGTGTGCATTTCAAACACTATGCTCTAGAGTACTAGTTGACACCCATGTCAACTACTAGAAAATGGCTTCATATTGTATTAAACTTAAAGGCAATTTGGAGGTTATATATAACTTTTACAATATTACCAAGACATTAGTTAATACTCATGTATCAATATTATGCAACCGTAATAGCAATCACATCCAATGAAATGAACAAAAACTTTTTTTATTGAACTTACCTTCTTAACACTTTAATTGACAGAAATAACTGCAAACGAAACGCGGGCGAGTTTGTGATGCAAAGTTGGCGGGAATCTGTACTTTTCAATTAAAATGGCTTCCATAATTCCGGAATAGCCGTGTAGATGGTGTTACTTAATTATTAAACTCGTTTGAAGCATTAATGTTTTTCATCGAAGTATATATATATATATATATATATATATATATATAGACACACTATAACGAAAGCACCAATTGGGGTATTTTTGTTGTGTTAAACAACAATCAGTAGTTGTTTTCTTTATTCCTGCGGACTAGGATCAAAATTCCTATCTAGACCATTCTGGACATTGTCCAACATTATTTTAACTGTAGTGTATCTCTTACTGTGTCGCAACCCTTTTCTTGGTCTAAGGGCGATATAAATAAATCAAGTGGTACCTTTTTAACCTTCCTGTATCTCTACGCCAGCCACACGCCCACGCATCCAAGCGCCTGACCGAACGACTGAGCTTCCGGATAAATCCCTATTTACTGTTACGGCACACCTTTTTCTACTTTTACGACCGCACTTTGTGCATGTAACAAATATTACAGACATAATATAGTAATGAGAAACAGCAGAAACCGAGTTTAAACAATTTACACATGATATTCCAAAATACTGCATATACGACGTGCATACACTACGTAAATGTTAGTTTAATTTATCGGACACAGGACTCATCCAACCGAAGTTGATATATGTGAAATCTCCAGTGAACGGTAAACGGTAAATATACCCAAAACGTTTATCGCCAGAAATACTTAATTATAAGTGACAATCCTTTTATACTTTTTTAAACAGTACCTAATACGTATTATACTTAATGTCACTTCTGACATTTACACCTGTCTGCTCTTGGTATGAAAATCTAGGTCTGCGGTAACTGTAACACCATCTTTTTGTTAAAGATTTAAAATGCAAAATGGCATAATATACTCGATCGTAGGATCTAATTTTGAAAAACCACTCTTCCTTTTTAAGCATTGTTCACAGACAAAATTCGTATAAAAGAAGTCTGGTTCATAAAATTCGTAGATTAGCGGAATGGGGCGTGATTCTTTACTAAACATGACAATCTTTTTTAATCAACACTTATACCTTACACATTTCTCCGCATTAAAGTTGGTTTATTAGATTATGCTTAGCGTATCCGTATAATTTCGTCGTGTTAATGTGATTCCGCACACGTTGGCCGGTCCGTATGCGTGATTACGGTAAAACGGCTAAACTTTTTTCAAACGTTTTTGGTAACTGGCATCGATCGGGTGACCTCTGCAGAACCTAAGACGAAGGTCAGAAAACTTTGAATGTTCAACCTACGTGGAGATTTCAAATGTTTACTTCATTGAAATGACATAACCTATTTATTGGTCATGAATAGATTATAGGACAAACGATGCGACCTTTTAAAACCTGTTTTGGCGCCGACACTGTGATCTCTACTGTATGAAAGATCATGATCGACAAAATTTTCCACTTGTAACCTACGCCAACATGAGTGTCGTAAAAGTTCTACCTGAGATCACCAGTTAAACGGTTTAATCTCTTTCAAATTTATTTTCACTGAATTATTGCATACCAATGAAGGATACGCACCTCCTATTTTGACCTCAATCGAGTGACTGACTCCTTCTACGCCAAACGTCAAATGCATTTTTCCAACAGATTTCACTTAATATGTATTTCCTTGCCCTCTGTTCATGCCCAATCGTCACAGATTAAGATCTAAGCAACAGGCGTCAACCTCGACACGAAGCAAAGGACAACGATTCGCCTAACTTACTGTATGGTTGAAAGAATTTATTAGGTTATGTGCAGCATATCCTTTTATTGTCACCATGTCAATCTGGTCTGGCACGTCCAGCCGTTGGTCCGTGCGTGTCCGCTATTACAGGAAAACATGTCATTTTTTTAAATTGTTTAACCTCAGGCGGTTATCCGAAAGCATTGCTCGTAGAGAATTTCAATAATGTGAACAAATGACGTATTCCACACAAGTGGAGGTCAAAAATCAATGTCCGTGCCCCGATTACAGGATAAACGAGATTTTTCAGATCTATTTTCAATACATGATCGCACACCAATTAAGGGTGTGCACCTACCATTTTGACTATAATCGGAGTCAAGGGTCAAGGTAATCAACATCTAATTGACCTCCGCACATGATACACATTTTTTTCTAATCTGTTTTGATTAAATGACAGTACACTAAATATGTGCACCTTTTATTTTGATATCGATCGGGTGATTGACCAGGTCAAAGATTAAGGTCTACTAAATTGGTAGCGGAGATCGTATAACAATATAGGCG
The DNA here is from genome assembly GCA_036346205.1 of Vesta saturnalis. Classification (NCBI taxonomy): domain Eukaryota; kingdom Metazoa; phylum Arthropoda; class Insecta; order Coleoptera; family Lampyridae; genus Vesta; species Vesta saturnalis. The sequence continues at coordinate 499,598 of JARFJB010001250.1, forward strand.
TCGTTCGGAAGCATTTCCCGATGTGTCAACTATTGATGCGATATCAACTACTAGTATATTTACCTTATAACCATATATTTGCCAGTAATTAACCAGGTTAAAAAGCTAGTTCAATATTTTTTATAATAGAAAAAAAAAAGCAGAAAAGAACTAAAATATAATTTTGCAAGATTAATAAAGACTTAATATTTATAAACGTACAGATTTGGAAAATTCGTACTTAATGCGATCCCCAACCGCGATAATTTTAGGTGTTTCTAATTTTTCGAAAATCTGATCCTTAATTAAAAACAGTACCTATTTCATTACAACTTTTTAACGCTAATACTTTTATATTCGTCAAAATAATTTTGCATAAAGCAAACACATTTTTTTCCTGTTAAATTAAATTCTTCAGATATGTGATCTACTCAGAACCGATTTGCATCCACTCTTCTTCTTCACTTTCTGATTTTTCGACTCCCTTCTTTTTTTCCTTTGATGATTTTGTTGGCTTTTCTTCTGGCTTTTTCTCCATTAATCGGAGATTTTTTTGCTTAAATTTGTTGTTTCTTTATATTTTCTTTGTCCTTGTGTGAAGTTGTAACCATGGCTTTGAGGTAGTTGCATAAGGTATCCTTTCTCTTTATCTAAGGTTGTTCCGTTTCTCTGGCGATTCTTCAGTCCAATAGATGTGGTGCAGAAATGATTAAATTATAGATAAATTAGGACTTGTATTGAAATTATTTGTTTGCTGGTTGTTTTCCAAAGATGGAAGAGTTGGTTTTATAATTATGTTTTGTATCACCTTTAATTTGGTCATGATTTTCTGTACTCTTAGAAGTACTTTCCAATAACTTATCAATTTGTTCAACATTTTGATTACTTGAAATCAGAGGTATATTCTGTTTCCATTCTATCGTTTGTTACATTATTGTTTATTGATAAGTTTAATAATTCTTCCCCTTTTTCGTTGCTATTGTTGGGTTGGTTTAACAATTCTTCGTTACTGTCACTAAGTTCATTATTTGTGGACAAGTTCACTAATTCTTTGCTACTTTCATTGGGTTGTGAATTATCTACCCATAGGTAGTATAATACCTTTGTTTTTTAATATATCCCTAAATTGAGAAACTCGCCCTTGAGGCAAAGTAGACTCAAAACAAAGCAAATGCTGGACAGAAAAATCACTTGGTTTGATTTTGATAATTTCTTTCCTATCATCAAGCGCTCTAGATAAGTTAGTTATACATTGGTGAAATCAATGGCTTCAACGTTAAAAGGGTATATCCCACATTTCTGGAAACCATTCTGTATTGTAGTAAGGGATATTTCTTCAATGCATTTTTACAATAATAATGTAATTATTGGTTTTCTAATATTATGATTGCGATCAGAATGTTTCCAATCAGCAACAATATTTTTCCAATTATTTTTAAGCTGCCGGTAAAAAGATACATCTGCCAGCTGTGAAATATGTGTTGTATTTGGAAATAATGCATACAAAATTATTCCATTTTCGACAGAAAACTTTGAGACATATGTTAAGCAAGTGTTACTTGTGCCCGTCCACTAAATATAAAATAGGAAATTTTATCCTTGTTTTGCGCAGCTCCACAATAAACACATTACAAACATAACTATGAAACGTCTGGCCAGTCACTCAACCAGATCTTTATCTACCAATAATCCACTCAGATGGTGTATTCGGAGGTATTTCTGCAGGTATTCTTTCATATGGGTACACTATCATTGGTGAAAATATATGGCCACTAGCTGATAGTGTAAATAGAACTGTGATTTGTTCTTTATGGAACTAATTCTAATTTGATACAAATTTTTAATTTCCCTAGGCCCTAAAACCAGACCAGTTTTTGGATTGGTTTCAAAACCTGACTAGTCCGAGTTGAAAATCCTTTTGGACGATACATGTTTCTTCTACTGAATAGTTGCTTATACCACTGTGCCAATGGTGAAGAGCATGTTTTGTTACAGCAGCTCTCGCCATATTAATTCCCTCTGCAGATCCTTGAATCATCTGTCACCTGGTTTGAACGGATTATTTCTTTCATCGCTGTTTAATATTTCCGTAATAGTCATTATTAAGGTCCTTTTATTTATAGTAATCTCCCTTCTTTGCGTTCGGCAAAACCCATCTTTCGAGTAAGTCTTCTTCATTTGGTGTTAAAATGGCAGGAGGACTCATTCTTCCATCCATGAGTATTTTCCTTTAAGTTTGTTTATGACAATCATATAATTTATTCTGTAGAAAAACATAATTTCTTGACCATATGGACAATCATCAGCATAACAAGAAATAATGCCAACCAATATGTGACCACTCAATTTTTCTGCACGTGCTTCAAATTTTTATAAAAAATATTTTTGAAACTACGAGGGTCACTATTTATATTTTGAGTCTAACAATGAAAAAACAGAAATTTGGCATTGAAAATTGCTTTATTGCTCTTCGAAATATTCTCCTTCATGATCAGTACACTTTTGCATTCGTTCGAACCATTTGTCATAGCATTTTTTCCAATATTCTTGAGACATCTCCGTAACATGGTTTTTGAATGCATTAACGGCTTCTTCCGCCGACGAAAATCGTTGTCCACGCAACAAGAAGTCATTGGGTCCCAATTCAGGACTTTACGGTTGATGGCCCATCAATTAGATTTTTGGAGTGTTCAAATAATCGGTTGTTAGACGAGATGTACGAGAGCTTGCATTATCGTGATGAAGAACGATCCGATGGCGCTTGTTTGTTTTCCGCATTTCACCGAAGACTTCCGGCAAAGAAATTGTTGTTTACCATTCAGAATTGATCGTCCTAAGTTCCTGTAAATGCGCGGTTGCCACATGACCCGTTTTTCCGAAAAAACAGGCGACCATTTGTTTCGATGTGCTTCGAGCGCGAACATCTTTTGTTGGATTTGGTTCATCTTGAAACATCCACACAGCCCACTGTTTATGTTCCGGCTCGTATGCATGTATCCATGATTCGTCACCTGTTACAATCTTATGTCTTTTGAAGCACCACCGTTGTATTGCTTGAGCATTTGTGTGCACCAATCGACGCGAGCATCTTTTTGAGATGTGTAATTATGTGGAATCCAACGAGAACAAACCTTTTTCATGGCTAAATGATTATGTAATATTTTATGTATGCTGGTGGAACTAATGTCTAGGGTTCCCTCAATTTCACAGTATGTCTCATGGCGACCTTGCATCATTAGTTTTGGCACGACATTAACGTTTTCTTGGATAACAAGTGATTTTGGACGACCTTCATGAATTTCGTCAGTGTGCGAAATGTGGAAGTAAGTTGATCGATGCACTGTTGTCTTGAAAATCCACGCCGAAAATCGTAATAAATCATCGCACGAAAATCTTCACGGCGTAAATCTATTTCTTTGCTGATACGCAAACACAAATAACACTATTGACAAAAAGTTTGAAGCACGTTATTGTCAACAATGTCAGACGTTTCTATGGAAACGTAAAACGGTGCCTAACTGCAATCAATGTTGCCAAGGCTCAATATATAAGTAGTGGCCTTCGTACTTACATTGCCCTCATAAGTATTCAGTAAACAAATACCAATGTAAAATATGAAAGGATTAAAAATGTATACATAGATTATTGTAAGCGCTCTGACTTACATTTCTTATAACACGAGATTTAATGTAGATACAAACTTGGAACTGTTTGGTACACACGATGATTTCACAGTAAAATGGCGCTAAGAGAGTCGGTAAACCTTAACTTACATACATGCGACATCTGTTAGAATAGTGTGTAACTCAGAAGTTTTCGGTTTAATGGTTTGTTTTCTTAATAACGACATTTAATTAAAATTTTGGTCAATTATAGGTAGGTTGACCCTATATTATGTTAAATCATTACATTATCTACTTAATTGATATGGCATTTACCTCGAGACCTACAAAAAAAAGATCAAAGAATCTAGACATTTCAAAGGAACTTGGTCACAACGTCCACTGGTCACAACTCCCATCATCCTTTAAAATCTCTACTCTGGTTGTTACATCCACTTTTAAATTTGATCGTACCTCCACTGTAGTCGCCTTCTACTACTAAGTATGGTCACAACGGCCGCTCTCGTCACATTGTCTACCGACGTTGCTTGTAACTATTTCTTTACTGATCACAACGCCCACTTTCAAAATTACCCAGGGAATTGATGGTAGCCTTCACGCATTCTCTTCCTGGTTTTTTTAGTTTAGGTCACAACCTCCACTCTGATCACTACGTTAACCCCCGTTCTCTGGTCACAACACCTACCAACATTGGTCATACCGTGTATCGATTTATTTGAATACTTACAAAGCCAAAACAAAAAAAAACATTAATGTTCTTTAAAATTACTTTGAAGACTTCCATGATTATATGTAATAAATCAAAAGCAATTCTGCCAAATTAAATCATTTTATTTCTATTAATGTTCGGTCAGTTAAGTAACCGGGTCAGTGGGGGTGGACGAGTGAGATCTTTTTCCCCCAATGAGGATGGGTTAAAAATTACAAAAATGCATTTTAGGAATACTTTATTCATGATTTATTTTCTGTACGTTTGATACTCTACTAGGTTTGACAATAAAGCTGTGTAATTTACAAATGTGACACAGACGGATTAGAGTTAAATGCGACAGTTATACCTCGTTAAGAAACTTTAAGAATCATCTTACAGTCAATAAAAAGGAATATTTATATTTAACAAAATCCAAATATATAAACGAAATCGCATAAGGATTTTTAAAGCAAAGCCGTCAAAACCAAGCAACAAGTGATTATTTACAATACCAACGTTATGGCTTGGTAAAATTTTCGCCGAGTCCCCTAGTGAGTAAAGTGAGTGCACTATTTTTTGAGTGGGGCTTCAAACGCTTTGCCCAAAAAAAAAAACACAAAACGAGCATTTCAAAATTCGAGCAAGTGATATGGTCATAACCCGCAGTCAAATATGGGAAAATATACCAAATAATGATAAACACCGCAAAAATGGACCGTTGCGGGTAATATTCTATTTTTGTGCTTAATATGTGAGTAATTAAATAAGTACTTTTCTTGTTTCTTCATAAACGTTAAAGCTAACGTCATTGCAATGTCGATTACGTACAATAATAGATAATAGTTACGTTACATTGGACCAGATACGATAATTTTGCGCGTATGTGCAGAATGAACAACTGTCAATACTTGCACAAAATAGTGTCGGGTCATGTGATACACATATTTTTTGTGCTGATGTTATTGTAATTCAATAAACATATTTTTGATTATTTCCCACAAAATAAATTGTTCCAATAACATCTCTCCAATTGATTCCACCACATGATTGCGTTACAGGTGAGAAAAAATCTGAATGCATTTTATAAACATTTTATAACTAGATAAATCCCTCCAACTAGTGAGAAGCGGAGATAGATTGACAGACTCAGTCTAGTTTATTTAAAATAATGTACCAGCCAAATGTTATTCTGAAAATAATCTTGCCATATATATCCCTCGACCTATAATTTTTGACTTTTAAGATGCGAGTAATTTTACTAAACGATAAATGCTTTTAAAAATTATTATTAATTTTATTAAATACACAAATAAAAAGTTTACATCGAGTAGGATTTGAACCTACGACCTGTACTTTGCTAGAGTACCGCACTAACCAACTGCGCTATCGAGATTCGAGTCCCAATCGATGTAAATTTTGTCTTTATGTATGTAGAACTAATGTAAATTCTAAATATAATGAGATTACAATCAAATTACTTATATTAATGGAAAGTGAGCCTGCAATATCGCAAGGATTCACACAAAACAACCAAAGCAGCTTGACTGATATAAATTTATTAATTATTATTAATAAGTAAATAATAATAATTTTTAATTACATATTTACCTTTGAACTTATTCGTTTATAGCACAACTTATAATAATGATAAATGCTTTTGACTTAATAATTCATAAAAAAGCTCTTGACTTCCGATCTCAGGCTTGTAATAATGAAATATAAAATCTGAAACATTTTTTAAGCAAAATTTTGCAAAAAGCATCGTGCCACATTTTATTTGGCAAAAATCAAAGGTCTTGGGATATAACCATTGAAGATTTGTTTGAAGACGCCATCATATTTTAAGTTACCTTGTCAACACAGAGCACAAAATAGAAGTTTTAGAAAAGATGCGTGTGATAGTCCGTTCGCAATCCACAAACTTTCGACAATAAAGTGGGCTTACTTTAACTTCGTTAAATTAAGGTGACAATGTTGTGATATCTATCTAATAATAAAATTGTGTTTTTCTTCAGATATAATTAAAAATCGAAAAATCTACCTTTATCTGGTTCATTACGAAAATAGGCAACATTGTAAAAACAAAACAATAATCTATATCAAACAGACGTTTAAAAATTCTTGTTTGGCAAAAGTTAATAGACATCAGATGCTAACTTAAAAAATTAAAAGAATTGAAATCATATTAATTATAATTTTTTTAGGGTAACTATACAACCTCCTTTATACGTTCCTAACGAAAATAGGCAACATTGTAAAAACAAAAAATAATCTATGTCAAACAGACGTTTAAAACTTCAAGTCAAACAGAGGTTAATAAACATCTAAATGCTAACTTAAAACATCTGGTGTGGAACACCACACGACCTTCCAACCTACAAAATGGAAATTAAAAGAAATGAAATAATTTTAATAAATTTTTTTTAGGGTAATTATGCTTTTATGTCTGACAGAGGTTAATAGACATCGAGATACTAACTTAAAAAATTAAAAGAAATGAAAATTGTAATTATAATTTTTTAGGGTTAACTATGCAACCTCTTTTTATACGTTCATTAACGAAAACAGGCAACATTGTAAAAACAAAAAAATTCAGATTAAATTTTCTATAAAAAATATGTCTACACTTTCTCTTATAAAATTAATCGTTATTCAGATATTGAAAAAATTTGGACAAACACTCAAATTCTACCTTAAGATTTTTTTGCCAGCGCTAAATTACGCGTCGTGTCAAATAATTGCATAGAACATAATTAATCTGTGTTTAACGTCTATACCTAGGTATTCTTATATCTTTGAAATAAGCAGCTGTTTTAGAAATATTTGATAAAAACCAAAAACTGTTCCTAATAACCACACCCCCTCCGCCGCTGGATTTTTCCCAAAATCCAATCAGCTTCAAGCGAAATGAAAACAAGCTTAAATACAAAATTTTAAGTACGTAGGTGTTTTAGTTCTGAAGTTATCGTGGATATTAACATACATCCACACACGCACGCATATATATATATATATATATATATATATATATATATATATATATATATATATATATATATATATATAAATTCAAACATGTTTGAATTTTTCAAATTTGACAAAATTGTTTACTAGATCTTTAACAATTTTTAACAAACATTACTACTGACGAAGATAACTGTAAGTGTTATCGAAACGTTTAGATTTTATAATTTAAAGTACACCATTAAAAAATTCCAAAAAAGATAAATATTTTATTATGTATTCTAAATTGTCTCCTGTGAAAGTTAGCTTTACAAAAACACAAGCACAATCACAAGTACAAGCACAAGCGCAAGCACAAGTACATATAAACATACAAACACGCGAAACATACAAGCACACAAACACGAACGACAAAACGAAAACACATTCACAACACGAACAAATCGATCAAAAACACACAAACGTGCTCGACACAATCACGAAAATACACGAAAAACGAAAATTCACACGAATGAACACACAGAAAATAACAAACACACAAACGCAGATACGAAAAACGCAACACGAAAAAAAACACGAAAAATGAAACACGAAAATTCGAACACAACACAAAAACGAAACGAAAATCGCAAACACGAAAATAACAAACACACAAATTCCGCAGATTTGTATTTCAAAACAAGCAAGTCGACGAAAACAAAATGCATCGAAACACGAAAATCGCAAACACAAACTCGACACGAAAGTCACGAAAATTCGCAAAACGAAATCGCAAACATACAAACGCACATAACACGAACACAAACACACAAGCTGATTTACAGACAGGCATTTAGTCTATAAACAAAATTCTCTGTTTATCTGTTTTATTATTTAGTCTTATACCCGAATGGACAGAAAATGCAAAGTTTTCAACTCCGGCAAGTAACTTATTCATATTGTTTAGATTCAGTCAAACTGAAATCGCATAATATATATATACGTCACATATATACTATATATATATATATATATATCATATATATATCAATATACGATAATACTGCCGCATATAAGTTGGATCAAATGGAAAAATTATATGTTCATTCTTTTATTCTGATAATCTAATTTGAATATCTGTTTCTTATACGAGGCAGATTCGAAATGGAAGCGCTCAAAGTTTCTTCAATTCTTCACAAATACACAAATGCATTTGAAGAAGTTATTCTGAATCGAATATGTTTAGAAATTTCAGCGAGCTACTTGAAAAATATTTACGTTTTCCTTTTTTAAACCCGATTTACGAAATAAAATTTTCAGCCTAGGTTTATCTATGGAAAACAGAATAGCAAAAATAATTTTATTTGCCCCATAATACAAATTAGGTCTATTCAAATGATCCCTAAAATACCTCAATTTTTGTATCAATGAGGTAAACTACATATTCTTCAAGTATTATACCTTATATCGAATATATTTCTGTTTGCCGAAGTTAAAAATAGGAAAAACGTAAATATTTTTCGAGTGAAAGCTTTGATACTCTTCATTCGATATAAGATTTTTCTTAAATAATAAACATGTTTTCGAAGAATCAGATTTTTATAAAAACAAATGCGTTAATTTCAGTTGAACTTATGTGTTTATTATATTCGTATATATCGATATTATATCGATATATATGAATATATAATGACATATGACGAATTGTTCGGACCTGATTTGACGAATATTATACGTGAGATTGCTGTTCTTCCGTAACTTATCAAGTGATCGTTTTAACATGCTGCAGTTTGTGTTTGTTATTTTCGTATTGCATTTTCGTTTCATTTGTGTTTGTCGAATTTTGTTGTTTTTTTCTTGTTTGTCGTGTTTTATTCGTTGGCATTGTGTTTGTTATTTCGTTTCATTTCCGTGTTTTGTGTGTTTGTATTTCGTGATTGTTCGTTTTGTTTTCGTGTTTTGATTTTGTCGTGTTTACGATTTTGTCGTTTTTGCGTGTTTTGTTTCTCGTTTGTTGTGTGTTTCGTCGTGTTGTATGTTTTATTATTGCTTGTGCTTGTACTGTGATTGCTGTGTTGTTTGTTTGTGCTTGTGGTTGTGTTTGTGTTTTTGTAAAGCTAACTTTCACAGGAGACAATTTAGAATACAATCTCCGATGCAGGACCAACCCCTAGTCTAACCCAGACCAAATCCGATCTCCCAACGCTAAAATACGACCCATACACGGACATTAAACTATGCGAAAAAATGGCATTATAAAAAATACTTTGTTATACATTATTGATATTGTTTCTTGTTGTACACGAGATTAATTTGGTAGTGATTACCTTGAGCGACAACTAGATTTAATTATGACCCTTAATTAAAGCAAAAAGGATTGCGACACATTGTGACTCATATTTAAAACCAAAATATATTGCGTGTAAATGATACGCACTAAAAGGTAAATAAATAAAAGCGACATTCCTTAATTTTCGATGGTTACTATTGCTGTAAGCGGGTTAATCAATTAGTTAATTAAACGTTTTATTTTTAAAGCAATTTCATTTTAAAATATATTCAAATGAATTTTCACCACAAGAGGACCACAATCTATAGATGGGGATTAAAAGGTACCTAATAATTTAATAACAACAATTATGCAATCTCCTTTGGTAAAAATCAATACGGAATCCTACTAAATTTTAATATAAAAACACATATTAAATAGTCGTTAGACCGTACGTTCACATTGTATGACAACAGGGTAATTAACTGATTATGCAATATCATTAACTGTTTGTTATCGTTATAGAATTTAATAGTGTATTTAAATCAACGTATACGTTACCTTTACCTTGATTAGCTTCTTTTAATACCAAAAAATATCCTACCGTTTATTAACCCTTAAAAATAGGTAAAAAAATACGATCCTACGTGCGCATCCATTTGCCTATCCTTTAGGGGCTCCCCAACAAAAGGGCTCTTAATACAGACAAAAAGGTTGAAAATACTGTCAGGGTTGAAATGTACGTCCCCCACGCGGACGGTCTTGTGACGTCAAAATCCAAAGCAGTGTTGCCATATGTTTAGGTGACAACTTTAACCGGCGTCATAAGTTTTATTAAAAATAAGGGATGAAAATACACGTCCTATACGTAAGCGAGTAAACATAATTAGGGGTAAAAAGAATGGTTGAAAATACGGTCCCATACGTGGGTGTATGTAAAAAATTATTAGGGATAAAAAGAAAGGGTTGAAAATACGGTCTCACACAAGGGTATATAAAAAATAGTTAGGGTTGAAAAGGACCTTCGAGAAGAAAGGGTTGAAAATACGGTCTCACGCGTGGATGTGTAAAAACAGAGGTGAAAAAATACGTCCTACACGTAAGCGAGTAAAAATAAGGGTGGAAAATCCGGCCCCCACGTGGGCATATAAAATAGGGCGTGGGTGGCGGGGGAGCTTGCACCGTAAAAAGAGGGGAGGGGAAGGTGCCTCATTACTACTATTATTATTAAACTTATCTTAAAGTTAGTGCTAGGTTTGAGTACAACAACGTTACACTAACACGTTTTTATATTATTATTACAAATACTGGTATAATGTAACTATTTAATTATGTGAAACCATACAAATATTTCCCACGCTACAGTACGTCATGCAATGCTTACAAATTGCGGTACAAGTTTGTACCAAAAATTATGATTTACTCTATATTTGATTTTCAATCTCTGCATGTTTTATGTCATGTTTATTATAGAATTATTATTGGCAGGTTACATAAACTATATAATGATACATGTGTACAGTTCCTAAAAACATAACGGAAGTAGCTTTTTTAGCGCCTCTGACGGCTGTGCACATAGATATTTGTGTCATATTTACAGACCTGTCACGTGACCTTTATTTTAATACATATCATTGCACTATTACATTATATTAAGATACTTTACTTGTTTCCTCTGTAATTAATGTGTAAACTGTTAGGCGAAATAATTACACAAATGTGCAGTGCTTGACGCGTTGATGGAGGACGCTTTGTAAACTTGGGCGGCCGTGATATTTATTATTTAATTATTGACAAGATAAGTCAATTTCATTCTGGGACCATGATTCTAAGATGATATAGGGAGGTTGATTTTTCAGTCCTTTTGAAAATCGTGCCGATGGAGGATTGTACTTGATATTTATTAAAAAAAATTATTGAGCATCATGTGCATTTCGCTCTGATAATATTTTATTGTACCTATTACTATATTCTAGATAAGTTAAAGGTTAATGTCAATTTGACAGGTTGATGACGTAATTGCCAAAGTCATATGTTTATTCTATTTGTAAATGTATATACAGTAAATTATATTATAGTATATTTTATTTGTTTTGAATAGTTTGCTCTGTAATTGGCTAATGGCCTGCAGGGCAAATAAATAATTAATTAGGTGAATGCGTAGTACCTGAAATTCTATTGTGATCCTATGTGTAGATGCTGAGGTATGGGAAGGGTGTTCTTTCAACCTCTTGGACGGTCGTGCATCTGAATATTTTTATTATAGAATTATTGTTATCCCATAACGTAAATCTTATTGTGATCTTATGTGTAGTTCCTGAGATAATATACGGGGGTGGGGTTTTCAACCCTTGGGATAGGCGTGCACCGGGATGTTTTTCTTGCATATTAATTGTCGAATTATTATCAAGTGGTCACGTAAATTTGATCGTGATAATATGAGCGGTGTTCGAGATAATACACAGAGGTGGGGTTTTCAATCCTTGGGACCGCCGTGCACCGGGATGTTTTTCTTGCATATTAATTGTCGAATTATTATCAAGTCGTCACGTAAATTTGATCGTGATAGTATGAGCGGCGTTCGAGATAATATACAGAGGTGGGGTTTTCAACCCTTGGGACCGCCGTGCACCGGGATGTTTTTCTTGCATATTAATTGTCGAATTATTATCAAGCCGTAACGGAAATTTGATCTTGATAGTATTGGCGGTTCTCGAGATAATATACGGGGGTGTGGTTTTTAACCCTTGGGACGGCCGTGTGCCGAGATGTTTTTCTTACATATTAATTATCGAATTATTATCAAACCGTAACGTAAATTTGATCGTGATAGTTTGAGCGGTTCTCGAGATAATATACGGGGGTGGGGTTTTCAACCCTTGGGACGGCCGTGCACCGGGATGTTTTTCTTGCATATTAATTGTCGAATTATTATCAAGTCGTCACGTAAATTTGGTCGCGGTTCTCGAGATTTTATACGGGAGTGTGGTGTTGCATATTAATTGTCGAATTATAATCAAGCCGTAACGTAAATTCGATCGTGATAGTATGAGCGGTGCTAGGGATAATATACGGTGGTGGGGTTTTCAATCCTTACGACGGCCGTGCACCGGGATGTTTTTCTTACATAATTAATTGTAGAATTATTATCAAGCCGTAACTTAAATTTGATTATTATTCTTGTAATCGTTACTATAAATACATAAGCAAAAAAGTGGTAAATATCTAAACTTTCTTGTTAATGTATAATTTGACATCCGTCAACTAATATTTCAGTATTTAATTTTTCTTTAATTTCGTGTAAACGATTAAAAAAAAATTTGTTCGCAACACATGCGCTGTCACACTTTCGGTTCACGGCCTTATCTTTTGTCCCTCGGCTATGCCTCGGGTTAGAAAAACGTCCTATCAGCAAGAAATGTGTAAACAGCGGACTAGTGAAAATAACTGTTCTATAATTAAAATACATCGCTTAAGTAATTTTCGAACAATCCAGCTAGGGGATCAGGGTGTAGTATAAACGGTAAACGCGTTCACAGCTAAAAAATCTAGTAAAATCGTAACAAATGCAACAATGTACTAATAATTTTCCGTTATTACTTAAAGGCTATATTTGCTATAATATATTTAATCTAATTTTATTTTAACGATCTAAATCAATGCGATACTGCTACAACTAAACAGGTCGTCAAAATGTCTTGTATTTATGTTGACACAAAAAGAATTTGACCAACTCGGAAGCTTTACCAAACATTTATGAACCTGTTTTAAGGTCCACTGTTAGGTCCAGTGCTATTGGTTTTCCTACATTTATTGTTACATCACATCTTATATTTTTATTACAATCCCATATATAAAAATCACCTCATCATTACAAAAATTCTAACGTAAATAGTTTGTCTCGTTCCTTTTGGGTTTATCAAAAGGCTACAAATACTGACAGGAAGCTTCATAATCTTTCAAATCATCATCTACGGTAAAAGAGTGGTGTAATTAACTTATAGTAGGTAGGGGTAAACGAATTAGTGATCTTGAATTTTTTCAAGATGAATTTAATCACTTAAATTTATTAAAACATCACTACAAGTGGTTATTACGGTAAAGACATTAATAATGTGATTAAACCTATTAGACGTACCTGAAACAAAAAAAAGCTAACGCTAAACTCTGCTACTGGTTTTCTTCCCGTTATAACGACGCTTCAAGATCAACTTAAAATGATTTAAATCCACTGTAAGCTTCCGAAGTGTATAAACTATTCTTGTGGAAAAGTATACCTTAGAACAAGAAAACTTCAAAACGAGTCAATCCGAAAAGCCTGCAGTAGCTAAACTTGCATTAAACATTTTAAGTAATGACAAGAATAATAATATAGAAATTTTACCAACACTAAATAATTTAGTTCTTTTACAAAGGGAAACTACTGAGTAACCATTCTAATAAGTTCAACACGCAAGAAGAAAATCTCGGATTAATTAGGGATCTTGTAATTAATAAAAGGCAGAATGGTACATCTTAATTTCAACTTTTGGTGTATCTAATTTTTTTTGCTACGTTCTTAAATCTGGAATTACCAATGAAACTCGATATCTGTACGCGTCGTAAAATTTGAAATTGTACAACTGCCTGCGGTCGTCATCGATTTGCATTCACATTTGATAGGGGAATCTCGCGAAATGTGAGAGCGATACTGTCCGAGTTTTGTCTATCATTCACGGCTCAAGGCTTTCGGCGACGGTGAATGCAGCGTTAGACACACTAACAAGAAGCGATCTTGAAGACGAATTTCAAGATGACTTCGACGATGCATTCGGACAGCGGTGTGGAAGAAGCATTGTCGGGCTTGCAACATCTGGTTCCCGAAGAAAATTTATTGCACAATAAGCATAGTAAATTATCTTGTGAAGCAGAAGAGATTGAACCACATATTTTTCCATTTCATCCGGGAAAATCGGGTTGCAATGTGCCAGAGCTTTTCGAGAATAGTACCAAACTAGTGTCTTCAAGTCTTTTTGGACGAAATAGATTTCATTGTGTGAGACAAGTAGGTTTTACGATTACGTTCTTCAATAACCAGAAGATTTGCGGTCATGTTCTCGGCTAAGGTCTTGGTCAGAAACACTGCACTGAATTTTCTGATGGCGCGTACAAAGACTTAAAATTGGTACAAAATGTGTGTTGATTGTTGTAGTGGTCCGATAAACAGTTTAGTACGTACCATGATCATCGTACTACAGAAATCGGAAAACTGGACAAATGGACATGTCGTCAAGTCTACATGTATTCGCGACAACAAGTATGTGGGAGCAGTTGACAAAACCGATATGCTCCCCAGTTTGATCAAATGCGTTGGACGAACAACAAAATGATATAAAAAAGGTGTTCTTTCGCGTTCTCGACATGGTCCTGCTCAATGCTCATGTACTATTCCAAGAAATTGTAAAGAAGAAAATACTTCTGGCAAAAGTCCAAATGGCGCTGATAAAACAAATGATTGAAGGGTACACTTCAGGAATGACTCGGTGAGCATCACAAACAGCATCGGACCACTTTATCGTCATTCATTTCCCGAAGAAAGCAATCTTAAATAAAGTAAACGCCAAAAATGTTCGCCGTCGTTGTTGCGTGTGTGCGGCCAGAAAGGAATCCGAAAAGAGAGTGCAATGTCTTGCCGTGTTTTGAAATATATCACACGCATCGCACTTTGCAGATTTGAGACTCAGAATTCTATACAAACGATTTTGTAAGAAAAATCTATTTTTACTTGGATTTGTTTTTTAAGCGTAATATATTCTGTATTATGTACCATTTTTGAGACGTTTGTTAATAAAATATTCCAAGGATCGGCCAGTATCTAGTCTAGAGCGTTTATAACAGAATGTGTAGGGAAACAGATATTCTGCTATTTGATATTTTTGTTGACTCGCTGCGTCTAACGCCGAATCACGCCCTCTTATACATCGCCCAAGCGAAAATGTTAATGTGATATTCTATATTTATGCGGCACGTTTTAATTTTTCATATAAATAGTCTCTTTCCGAAATTAAATATGTTTCATCAAATTTTAATTTACAATAATTATTACATTCTATAACAACATTCTTTAATTACACATCTGGTGCCAATAACTGTAATCTGCAGTTACTCAACCAATTATCTATAATTGAGTTTAATAACACTTCTAATTTTCTATTATTATATTATTATTATTTGCATAAGATTTTATTATTTTTATTAGAAATGTTCACTACCCTAACTGATCTAACTTGCTGTATTTGCTTTACATTGTCAATACTGAATTTGATTGATTATTTGAACAATTTATCGTCATTATTTGACTTATTTATAACAAGTGATCTAATATTTATGATGTTTTGGTGCTGCTCTTGATTACTTATATAGCTATAACGTAAATTATTATTTTATAAAATGAGTTAGTACAAAACTAATGCTCTTTAGTTCTAATGAATTAATATAGATGATGAAGACGTTTATTTGTATGCGAAGTATTTTTGTATGTAAATTAAATCTATGATACAACTAAGAAAGATATGATACGACCTACTGAGGTGTACTTTCGTCTGCTTTCGCGCATGCCATACTCTGGTGGCCCACGATCAAGAACTAACGCGCGATTTCTTTGCATAGGGATATACCGGGTGAGCCATTAAGGAAGGACGCCGGCTATGTCCCAGAAACCGCTTATGTTACGACTTCAAAAAAAAAAATTTTCAGTAAATGTGGCCAAGAGAAAATGCTGGAAATAATTTTAAAGTTTGTGAATAGACCGCTAGGTGGCGTAACTACTGTAGTAAATTAAAAAATGTATAATGAGTAACAGAAACTTAAGGAAAATGTATTTTTGAAATATAGTAGATGTATTTTCGGGACAATTTTACCCATTTTTTGTATAAGAAGTTTTTCTCTACTTTCACAGGTTTTCCGTAGGAGGAGCTGCGAAAGTTGTGAGACAAACACGTAATTATCTTCGGAATCAGTCATCGAATCTTAAGAAGTAATATTTCGTTGGAAAGGTTTTTTCTTACGCTATTCGTTGATGTATTAAAAAGTTAAGTTTGATTAACGAACAAAAAGCTAGAGGACGCTTTCCAAATATTGCTGAAATTTTAGCGATTTTCTTCAAAATATTAAATAGAATGGTATGTTTTTTATATTTAAGTCAGAAAAAGCATAAAATTTCGCTTATACCCTGAAAATTTCAAGTCGATATCTTTGTTGATTTCAATTTTATACCTACTTTAAGTTCAGATCCATGGTAATGGTTTTGTAGTGCCACGATCATCCAATAACACTACCAGGCCAACAATGCATAATGACGATTTATCCATAGTAACATTAATTTTATCAATGTCAGTGTCAAGGAAATATTATCCTGAAATTTCGTCACAAAATTACCTCCGGTTTTGCGGTGTATGCGGGTGTATTGTGATACGAGTTTCTTTGACTTATTGTCACATTCTTTTTGCCAACAGTGCTCTTTAACCAGGAAGAATATGATATGCTTGCAGTATATTTCGAGTGCATGCAGAATTATACTGTTGCTGCACGATTGTATCCGGCTCGTTTTCCAGAAAGACGGCAGGACGAAAAGATACTTTTTACTCGATTATCACAACGATTGAGAGCTACAGGAACAATTCTTATTGCCACATTCTTTTGCCAACAATGCCCTCTAACCAGGAAGCATATGATATGCTTGCAGTATATTTCGAGTGCATGCAGAATTATACTGTTGCTGCACGATTGTATCCGGCTCGTTTTCCAGAAAGACGGCAGGACGAAAAGATACTTTTTACTCGATTATCACAACGATTGAGAGCTACAGGAACAATTCTTATTGCCACATTCTTTTTGCCCACAATGCCCTCTAACCAGGAAGCATGTGATATGCTTGCAGTATATTTCGAGCGCATGCAGAATTCTACTGTTGCTGCACGATTGTATCCGGCTCGTTTTCCAGAAAGACGGCAGGACGAAAAGAGACTTTTACTCGATTATCATAACGATTGAGAGCTACAGGAACAATTCTTATTGCCACATTCTTTTGCCCACAATGCCCTCTAACCAGGAAGCATGTGATATGCTTGCAGTATATTTCGAGCGCATGCAGAATTCTACTGTTGCTGCACGATTGTATCCGGCTCGTTTTCCAGAAAGACGGCAGGACGAAAAGATACTTTTTACTCGATTATCACAACGATTGAGAGCTACAGGAACAATTCTTATTGCCACATTCTTTTTGCCAACAATTCCCTCTAACCAGGAAGCATATGATATGCTTGCAGTATATTTCGAGTGCATGCAGAATTCTACTGTTGCTGCACGATTGTATGCGGCTCTTTTTCCAGAAAGACGGCATTACGAAAAGAGACTTTTTACTCGATTATCACAACGATTGAGAGCTACAGAAACAATTCATCCCCCAGTTACTCACAGAGCACGCAGATCCCGAACGGAAGAAAATGTTATAAACGTTCTAGCATATATCGAAATTTATCCACATAGTAGCACAAGAGCAATAACTCATGACTTGGGACTAACACAAACTACTGTTCAGCGTATTGTGAAAGAACATAAGTAAGTTTTAAATAAAAGTTAGCTATTAAAAGTAGTAAAGTTATAGCTATTAAAAAACCATAACTTCAATTTTAATCTAGATTACATCCATACCGTGTAGTCCTTCATCAATCACTAACTGTAGCTAATTATGAGCAACGTTTAGACTACTGCTATGCTCATAGATAATCAACATCTGTTATCGCAAATATTGTGGACTGACGAGGCTACATTCCGCAGTGATGGTGGAGTAAATCGTCATAACATGCATTATGGTCCAGAACCAATCCTTGTTGGATGCAAGAAACTCAACATCAGGGCTGGTGGAGCGTCAATGTTTGGTGCGGTATTTTAGGAGGTCGAATTATCGGTCCTCACATTCTTGACACACCACTTAATGGTAAAACGTACCTTAATTTCTTGCGGAACGATTTGCGGTTACTTTTAGAAGATGTGCCGTTGCTTACTAGGCAGCGGTTGTTTTTCCAACATAACGGCTGTCCGGCACATTTTTCAGTACGCGTGTTTTTGAGTAACACTTTTCCTGATACATGGATAGGAAGAGGGAGCTTTTTTCCATGGCCAGCTAGGTACCTACATTTCGTTATTCATTCTTAACTTTAACAGCTTAATAACCATTACCATTGTTACCTTCTAGGCCCCCGATCTAACTTGTTTAGATTTTTATTTTTGGGGAAGAATGAAGGACCTTGTTTTTACAACCAGGCCAACTACGCCTGAAAATATGGTCATTAGGATAAGAAATTCCATTCGCACCCTCTCCACAGCGGAGATAGAAACCGCTGTTTTGTCAACGCAACAGCGGTTGCAGCTGTGTATTGATAATGATGGCAGACAATTTGAGCATTTAGGTCGCCACTGAGTAATGGCGTAGTTAATTTTCGATGGTCCACCCGGTGTAATTATTAACCAACGGTAATAAACTAACCCCAGAAACTCGATGATAATAACTGTCAGTATTACCGAATTTCTGGGGTTAACCCGTGTTTATAAAAGCTGGCCTAAGTAATAAACTATTATGTCAAAAACTTTGCGTTTTATTGTTTTTGGATCTAAATTTAAAGTAGGTATAAAATTGAAACCAACAGAGATATCGACTTGAAATTTTCAGGGTTTAGGCGAAATTTTATACTCTTTCTGACTAAAATATAAAAAACATACCATTCTATTTAATATTTTGAAGAAAATCGCTAAAATTTCAGCAATATTTGGAAAGCGTCCTCTAGCTTTCTGTTCGTTAATCAAACTTAACTTTTTAATACATCAACGAATAGCGCAAGAAAAGACCTTTCCAACGAAATATTACTTTTTAAGATTCGATGACTGGTTCCGAAGATAATTACGTGTTTGTCTGAGAACTTTCGCAGCTCCCCATACGGAAAACCTGTGAAGTTAGAGACACCTAGCGGTCTATTTACAAACTTTAAAATTATTTCCAGTATTTTCTCTTGGCCACATTTACTGAAGAATTTTTTTTGGAAGTCGTAACATAAGCGAGGTAAAATAATATGTGAAAGATATATAATGTAAATTATTATTAGAATTACTTACTAATTCAGTAGGGCAATTATTTGAATGTTCGAAAACTGACTGCTCAATATAATATAATTAAGCGATAATTAAGGGATCAAATGATACCCCTATAAGTAGGGACATCATTTGAATTATCTGACGTTGATGTTTAATATTTTTGGTTACTAAACGCAATTATTGGAAAGTGATTTATTTGTTCTTACAAACATATTTAAATATGAAGTAAAAAAACCTTTAAAAAATATACCTACCTATTTTTTATTTATGTATATCTTTATTAACTTTAACTTTAACTTTAACTTTAACTTTAACTTTAACTTTAACTTTAACTTTCACTTTCACTTTCACTTTCACTTTAACCTTAACCTTAACCCTAACCTTAACCTTAACCTTAACTTTAACTTATTTTCACATATTTTCAAGGTCTGTTCTCCTTTTATCTAACTAATTAGTGGAGTTTTCCAAACACGTTAGAGTTATTTGAATAGTGAACGGTTGTTATTGTGGTTACTCTAGCAGGAGTAATCTAGAAAATAATTATTTTATAGTAATGATTTGGGAAAAACCGTACTTTATCTTGAATTTGTTTCTATATTACTTTGCGATTTGAAATTGTACTGTAATTTAAAAAAATATATAGTTATTTGATTGAGCTTGATTGATTTGATCGATTTGATCGATTTGATCGATTTGACCGATTTGATCGATTCGATCGATTCGATCGATATGATCGATTCGATCGATTCGATCGATTCGATTGATTTGATTAAGATTGATTTTGATTGTTTGATTTGATTGCGTTGGAATTGATCGATTGATTTGATTGAGAAGGATTTGATTGATTGAACAGAGCACAGGGTCTCTTCACCACCATCACTTTTAATTATGGACCTTAAAAAACCCTTAATACTGCCAATAGGGCCCTAATTACGGAGTAAGGACCATAAATACGTCATCAAGGGCATAAAAATGGCGCCTGAAAAGAAGCCGACAATTAAGAAACATTTAACGTGTCTGCGGTCTACCCTCCAGAGGCGCCTGTCTACTTACAAGTCCAATCGGTTTGAAACTCTCCAAAATTATGTATTCCCGATGACAGCACAATCTTTTAGCATTTACGTTCATAACAATACTTAATTGAGCTATAATTAACCTAAATTTCAGTTGTCAATGGTTTAAATAGCAGTTTCAATGTCAAACAGGCAGAGACTAATGGTAAAATGATCGCCTGCCACGCGGTCGGTGCGGGTTCGATTCCCTGCCAATGTAACTTTTGTTTAACTATCAACAAACTTCTTTTTGACATTGTTGACCGTGCAAATTAGTTCATTTTTTACACGCTATTATTTATAAATTAACTCATAACTAATTATTTTAAACAAATTATGAATGAATTAAATCATACGTCTTGGATTAAAGAAATAGGTGTAGTATGGGTAGATAAATCGATTTAAATATTTGTCAAGGCTAAAAAGTAGAAAATACTACTATAAAAAAGAAACCTTTTTAAACAGCACGCTTTTATTTACATGTAGAAAGTGCACTAAAAAGCAGAAAATAATTTTTTTCTTTGCACCAAACCGTGATCAAAAACCTTGACGATTAAAAGTAAAAGAGTGGGGTGTTCATCATTATACATTTCTTTCCGTCACATGTTTATGATTTGAACGCCCCACACTTTTATTTTTAGTCGTAAAGGTTTTGGTCACATTTTGGTGCAAAGAAAAAAATTATTTTCTCCTAGTGTGCTTTCTTTTTTTATAGTATTTTTTGTTATAGTTTTTCCTGTGCTTATAACCTTGTCGCGCAGAGTTTCACATGGAAGCTACATCGATTCCGAAATATAATGAACAATATTTTATTCGTTGTTGCTAACGTTTGGGTACAAAAAGTATACAATGTGATTAAACTGTGGATTGTAAACGGATTTTACACAGATTATAAAATAATTATAATAATTACACAGATTTCATACGCTGATATAAAACTGTTATACAAACTACAACATAACAGAAAGCTTTGTAATTTGTAAATATGTAGTTCATATTAAGAAGAGAATTTGTAATTAAACCAGTCTATTTATATTTACAGTAAATATTTTTCAATTGACCATGTCCTTTTAAACTTGCTTTAATATGCAATTGATTTGTGTAATAAGGTATTGCCCGAAGTATTGAAGAAATACTGCTACTGTAATCAGTATACTGTAATTATGGATAAACCATGTCACATGGTCAACCATGTGGAGACAAAACCATTAAACATTGAAAAAATGAATGAATTTTTTTAATGATGAATGGAATTAGAACATAATTAATTTGGTTAAGAGCTTCTGTCTTATTTTTAAAATTATTGTAGATACGCATTACTTACTTGTTTCATTATAGATTTAATGTTTTGTACACTTACCTTGTAGAATTCCGTGATTATATTTAGTAAATTACAATAAATGCTATTAAATTGAAAAACGTTTATTTATAATATAGCTCGACCGGTTTCAATATTACATATTCTCACGATTTGTTAAAAAAGTATGGTATTCAGTAATAATTAATAACTAGATCTTTAATAGACAATGAACTTCATCCAGAACGTAGTCATAGCTAAAAAATTAACTATAAAGCACAAACATACCAAGATCTATAGATTATCTATTTGTGCTTTATTCAAACCTTCTATTAATGAACTTTATTATTCATTAAAGGAATCTGATACACATTTTTATGTTTATAAATTAATTCAAAACTTCCTGTAATAAAACCAATACATCAATGTGATTATTCATTAAAGGAATCCCATACATATTTTTTTTTTATAAATTTCAAAACCTTTCAAAACATCCAAGTTTATTATATTCTTAGACAATTAAAAAAATTAATTTCGTTTCTTGAGATTACTGTACGTCTTTGTTCAATTAAGTGTTCTTTGTACCATCCTAATGTCAAAATTTCTTATTGAGTCTTGAATGGAGCACAACATGGGTAAGCTATATATTTCATTGGTATGCATAAGTATTTTAGTTCATGCAGTGCATGTTTTACCACTTCTCTCACAACATTGTTAAATACGTTTCGGCATTTTCACGATGGTGATCTATGACTATCTTCTAGGTGCAGGTCTAAACATTGTTTGATAATAATTAATCTACCAAAGATTTAATTATTAATTGCCACATTATTTAAAAGTTCTTAAGATATGTAATATCGAAACCGGCCAAGCTATAATAAAAATACATATTTTTCAATCTACTAGAGGTGCATTTAATTTATTAAATATATTGTTTAATTATATTTAAAATAATCATAATTATAGGACCTTTATTTATCAGAATTAATAAAAATAATGTTTCTAATAGTAAAAATGATTTACAAAATTGACTGGTCAAGTACGTTCTGATAATTTCAAGTAATAATTATGATTTGATGTGATTCCACCATTTGATTATACACAACATACTGTATTAAACGGTCGGTACTGTACAGGTTGTCCCATTTTGGTTGTCCTCGCAGGGTATCTCAGTTATTAGCAAAGATACAGAGATGCGGTTTTCGCGAACGTTGGCTACTTTTTGTGAAACGAAAGATGACACAAGCAGAATTACTCTAGCTCTTCTCATTTTTGAGATACAGGGTGTTTTGAGACAGCCCCATATCTCAGCTATACGATAACTTATAGAAAAAGTGAAAAGTGTTCTTTATATAATTTTTTCCGTAGAATGCAATGCTGTTTTCAGAATGAGTATACGGGGTCAGGTCAAAAGTTATCGGGATCAACTTCATTTTTTTAAATGGGACACCCTGTCTATTTTCTCATAATTAAATTTCTCTTGTTCTAAGCACTTCAAATATATATAACAATTATCACTTATTTTGATAAATAGCGTGGTATTTTGTATTATTAACTGAATTTCTTAGTAGGCTTTGAATTCGTAATCTTCTATTGTTTTTTTTGTGCCTAATATAGAAAACCATCATTATGTAATTATATGTCATTGAAGAAGATACAAATTTCGGCAAAATAATTTATTTTATTTCCAGAATTGTTGATTTGAAACTCATATAAATATTGGATGTATTTATTTATAAATTTAGAGACAAACGAAAATAAGAAGAATTAAAATTTTATAAATATTGCTCAATTTGCTTGACCATTATGGTCAAGACAAATCCTACATATCCGAAGAATTTCTTGAATGGATCTTAATAAAAATAGGGTCTTAAACGTAGTTCTTCAAAGGCTTCTCTTGTAGCATTCATCAAAGCTTCTTGAGTTTCATACCGTCTTTGATGAATTTTATTTTAAGGTAGCCCCACAAAAAAATCTAAAATTGATAGGTCTGGGGACCTTGCTGGCCAATTAACTGGTCCATTGTTACCAATCCAATGGTTTTGAAACATTGTATTGAGGTAATCTCTTACTAGTCTTGCATTGTGGCAAGGTGCCCCGTCTTGCTGAAAATGAACCTCTCTTAGCTGGCCTAACGGAATATCATCAAACAATTCTGGAAGGCAAATGTCCAAAATTTCCAAATATCGTTGATGGTTCAAATTGCCTTCAAACATGTAAAATGTTAATCTGCCTCCTAAAATGAAACAGGACACATTGAACCCAAACCTGCCTTGCTGCTGACGGATCACGGTAACATGCCGATTTTCGTTAGACCAGAAACGATTCGTTGCACGATTGTAAATTCCGGTGGAGCTTATATGGCTTTCATCCGACCATATAACTAAACGACCAAAATAACCATTTTCTTCACTTTTCTGAATATACCATCTACAGAAATCGATACGCAATTGAGCATCACCCGGATGCAAGTGGTGGATGACTTGAGGTATATATGGTTTATAATGGTATTTTTAAATATTTTTGATACTTTCGTTTTGAAATGCCCACCGATTCTTCTATTTTTCTGCAAGACGTATAATTTTCGTTAACAGTGACCTCTGCAAGGACATTTATTTCATTATTTCCTTCGTTTTCTTTTCTATATGTTTTGGCGCGTGGCCTTTCAAACGATCCGTGATTTTCCAAATTTTGTTTTAACCTAATGAATGTTTTTTACACGGTTGCCTTCTTTCCGGAAATCTATAATATTCACATTTTATTTAACTCAAATGATGACTAACATTCCAGTAAATATAAATACCTTTCAAAATATATTTCCTTCGCTTGCTCTGCATTAAAATTTGTTTGGTAATAAACCCCAAGCATATCTAATTTCTCATAGTTCTCGTACCCTAAATTATTCGCCATGGTTTGAAACTTTGTAAAAATTCAAAATAACGAAAAGAATATTGAAAACTTTACTAACAATAAGGATCTCAACAATCAACAAATTTGCAAATATTGACAAATGTCAAAAAATGAAGTTGCCATGGTAAAACAATTGCAGTACCAAAGGCCACTAACAAATCCAGTTAATAATTTGAAATACTGCGCTATTTGTATAAAAATGATGAATGCTATACATATTTGAAATGCTTAGAACAAGGAAAATTTAATTATGAGAAAATAGACAGGGTGTCCCATTTAAAAAAATGAAGTTGATCCCGATAACTTTTGACCTGACCCCGTATACTCATTCTGAAAACAGCACTGCATTCTACGGAAAAATTATATAAAGAACACTTTTCACTTTTTCTATAAGTTATCGTATAGCTGAGATACGGGGCTGTCTCAAAATGCAACTTTTTCAAAAACGCCCTGTATCTCAAAAATGAGAAGAGCTAGAGTAATTCTGTTTGTGTCATCTTTCGTTTCACAAAAAGTAGCCAACGTTCGCGAAAACCGCATCTCTGTATCTAGGACAACCAAAATGGGACAACCTGTACATGTATACTGGGGTGGGCCGAGAATTCGAAGTTTTGGAATAGTGCGCAAAAGTTGCCTTTTGATATTCCAACAAAAATATATGTTAACAGTTTTTTTTATTGCAATGAATCTTCTACCCTCTACCAGAACTCAAAATTTTGAAAAAATTTGGACATTTGTTTTTGGGAATTATGATTTGGATAGTGCACACACACACACATATATATATATATATATATATATATATATATATATATATATATATATATATATATTCCTTCATTATCCCAACAAAAACATGTATGTAAAGTTTTTTTTATATTAATTCATCTTCCGCCGTCTACTAGAGTTTAACACTTAAAAAAATACATCTTTTTTTGATCAAATAAGGTTTATTAACAAATTTTATTACGTTTTCTACTTTTTAAATTAGCAGTATAACAGACAAGTTTATTGCACAAGGTCTTTCTTGCTCTCAAATCGTGCCAATGATTTGCGAGACTCTAAAGCGGCGTTTATAAACCCATCTCTTTTTTTTATATCCCACAACTGATAACGAAGCTGCTGTTACCAATTTTACACATCTTTCCACTGTTGGGGTGTCACAGAGGAAAGATGTGTTCTCAATAATTTTATTGGAGGATCTCTTATTATGTTTTGCAATTCATTTGGTTCTAAATTATGGAGTAATGGGGACGGTGTGATGTCATTATTTTGCCAGTCTATTAAATTGGTAAAGTTATCTGCATCAAAATTCAGTTTTGGTATGATAAAAAGGCGATTTTTTCCGGATTTTCCCTTTTGTTCACATTTAAAATACGTTGCATGGCAAGTTCTCTGATGCTAGGGCGAGAGTCACAGCATACATACTAGCACATTTTCCGGTTGTGCAAAATATGCATTATGTTGTATAACTGGGTCAATAATTGCTCGCAAATATTCTCTTAAATGTCGACTTAGCTTAATGGTGTGCCAAACATGTTTAGCTCCAGTTTCACAAGATGAGTTTACTTTAAATGAAAACCACATCGGTGCATAAACCCTTAGAGTAAAGTTGTCAATTCTTTTAAATTTGAACGGCTTCTCCGTGAAAATATACAATAGGAATAGGAATGACAGAGTTTTCCTGGATTCTGGTTCGTCAAATTTGCAGAACATTGGCCAGAGGGCATCACAAGGCACATTTTGTAAAGATATCTTTGACCGGTACTTAAGTCGCAAGTCTCTACTTCAGGTAATTTACAGTAAATAATATCAAATTGAATAACTGGCAGATTTTCGCATTGAGGTATAAGCTTGCCCAGAAAACATGAAAACGCCTTAAGACCGGTTGTTTGGCCATCAAAATGTTGAAAAAGATGTCTTAAGGGTAGCTTGTTGGCATTCAGCTGGCAAACGTATGTAAACGTCGTTGTAACTTCAATTCAAGTCGAGTGATGACTTCATTTTTTGACCCTATATTGCCTACCGTGCCATCACATCCCACTACTAGTAAGCCTGACAAGTCAGTCATTTTCTTATATGAAGTCAACTACGCTTCGGACTAGGTCTTTTTCTGACCCTGAAGAAGGCATTACATGATCTAAAAAACTGAACCTGGCTCTTGCACCAAAGAAATATGACTTCAACTATCGATTTTCTATGAGATTTGCCATCGTTTTCTTCAATAATCAATGTTTGGCCTTTTCGACCATCAAAATAAATTGCTTGTATAGTTTGATCCTTTATTGAATGCATAGTTTTTTTCTTGAATTTTCTCAAGCTCTTCTTAATTTGTTTTTATCAATTAGTTACATTGAACTTTCTTTTGTTACTATTCCAATATTTTGTAAAACAGCTTTAGCTACTGCAGCTGCAAATCTGTCTGATAATCCATATCTGTCACACACTTTAGCAAGAGTAGGTAGTTTAAGTGTATTTTTGGGAGTTTGTGTTTTATTTATAAACCCTTTAGAAGTAGAAAGTGTTTCACATGCTGTTTCCAAGTTAATGCAAGAGGAAACTGACATATTACTTGATATTTTTAGAGCCTTTGACGGTCTAGTGTCAATTTCGTATCAATTTCAGGGCAATTCTGGTGTATGATTTTCCTTTGTTGCGTTTTTTCAATTATTCTAGCCTTTTATTAATTTTGTAGTTTCCCTTGCATTAGCACCTCCTATGACCATTTTTCTGAAACCTCTTTGATCTAGGATAAAATGTCGTTCGTTTAAAGGAACCTGTAAGAATAATCATATCAGACAAAAAAACTCGCCCGGTGAAATTAGTTAAATCATACCTTTTTATCTTTGATACAGGAACGGTTCTCAAGGTTTTCGCAATTGCAAGCACTTATGTCAAAGAGATTCTTATTCTCTGTCCTAACTTTTAAAACATAGTTATCATTTCTTTTAACTTTTGGGTACCACAAAAGTTTTGAGTACCTTTCATGTTGCGTTTTAACGAGTTGGAAAACCCGTTTACGCGTCACTATAGGGATTCACGGTTTCTTGCCAGCAAGTAGGGTTGATATTTCTAAAACTGTTGACTCTTTTCCAGATTCCGGTGGTTTTAGGCTATACCTTATCCATAAGAATCACTTTTAAAACATCTTGTGTGAGAAGAATATTATCCTTAAAATCAGCCGTTGAACCAACTAAAGGACACTCGGTGTCTCATCTTGTATGTCACGTCTTTGAGCAACTCATCACAATTGGATTATTTACTGGTACGCTAAGAAATTTACGCACTCGGCATAAAAATCCGTCGGTCTTATTAAAAACCACATCGACGGCCGACCTCTATGATTGTGTAATAACAACAATTCAATAATTTATGTATTGTGTATGGTATATATTTTATGTTTTGTCAGGAAAAGCGGACAGATAATTAGAAAAATTGTTTCCTCACTCATTTCAGGAAAAAAAACGATAAAATTTGTTAGAAAGAGAAAGCATAATTCATGTATACTCCACTTTCAAAAGCTGTAAGGGGCGGGGGCAGAAGATGAATTGATATAAAAAAAACTTTACATATACCTTATTCAAGTCACCAGCCATTGCACGTAGTGCTGTTTTACTCTCTACCTATCACTAAAATCTCTTCGTACTTGTCGGATTGAGGTCAAGCCAGATAAGGAGTTCTGTCTACATTTTGGCGGGACTGGTGACTAGTACTTGCTCCGTTCTTACATTTTGATTTAATCATATTACATTTTATGTAATCGAAATAGTTAGTTACCTATGAAAATGTAAACTTTCACATTATTACATATAATAAAATACTTACCTTTTTTGGGTTTTTTAATGGTGTATTTTTATATTATACAATCTAAACGTTTCGATAACACTTACAGTTATCTTCGTCAGTAGTAAAATTGTTAAAGATGTTGTTACAACATGTTTAACAATTTTAACAGAAGATAACTGTAAGTGTTCTCGAAACGTTTAGCTTGTATAATTTAAAATACACCATTACACAAACCTAAAAAAGATAAGTATTTTATTATGTATTAAAATTGTTTCAACATCTTAACGTGGTCCATCACATCGAACTTCCTCGAAAGCTAGTAGCATGGATTCACTAACATTTACGCTAGTTTTGTTCACCTCTGCACTAACAACAAATAAATAATGTGCATGTACTTACATATAAATTAATTATTTTGCTAGATGTGCTGAAAGCGCGTATATGCACTTTAACGTAAAAATAAATTAATCTGTTTCCTCCCGTTTTTGTAGTGTTCAATAATCGCAACTTCATTTTTTCACAAATGTTTGATCGCCATCAATTTCATTTTTGAAGAAATATTTTGTACTATTAATGAGTTGGTATATTTAAATATGAAGTATTATGCCGATCGGATGATTCTATTTTTTTTTCAAGAGATTTCGTTAAAGGTTCCTTTTCTAGAAAAAAAAAATATCTTACGCATTAGTTTACAATGTGATATAACCAACATGTCCGCCATCTTGAATTTTTATGATGAAAGTAAAGGATCGAGGTGGAAAGTAAACATTGGATGAAGCGTCCTCGAAAATAGTAGTTAAATTACTTTCACTTTGTTTCCGTGCCCTTTTTTTGTAATATTCTAGACGCCTTTCTTTCCTCCACTGCATTCATCAAATTTCACCCTTTCGCCATCAAGGGTTTTTGATTTCTCCTCAGTTACTATCAGTTTTATTCATTGAGAATTAATTGTAAAATTAATATGTTTTACTGATAGCTGCAAATATTTAGTTTAAGTATAAGTTTAGGGAATGATAAATATAAATGATAGAACAGAATTAAAGATATCGAATGACATTATAATATACAAAGTGTTTGTTCCATTTTAAAAATTCGAGGAAATGTAGTCCTCGCGTTTTCACCTACTAGTATATATGCATGGTGGGATTAAGCATGGGTCCGGTCAGAAAAGGATCGAAAAGAATGGTGTTTGGGTTCTTAGGGGGAAAATACTACCCAGCATTCGCCTGAATACCCGTACTGGATGTGCGTATACGCAGTGATCATGCCACTATATGGTATGAGGTTAAACCCCTGAAAAAACCGCATACCAGTTAGCCGTGAACAAATAAAAGTGCGAC
Organism: Vesta saturnalis; assembly: GCA_036346205.1. NCBI lineage: Eukaryota > Metazoa > Arthropoda > Insecta > Coleoptera > Lampyridae > Vesta > Vesta saturnalis. The sequence goes on from JARFJB010001250.1 coordinate 529,616, forward strand.
AAATTATTATAAAAAATTCAAAAAACATCGGTTATTTAGACAAAATGCTTATAAAATTAATCACGGCTAACTTGTTATAATAGAAATTTAAAAAAAATCTCTTTCTGTTTTTAAATTGAAAATATCTCAGAAATAAACGATTTTAGCTATAGGGAGTGCTTAATAAAAATGAAAGAACAAGTGTATTTTTACTTTTTAAAATAAAATACAGGGTGATTCATTTGAAAAAATTGACAAAATCATGTGTTCGAGTTTTGACTCGCTCTATATTCAATTGGTGCAATAATAAAGAAATAACACTTTCTCGTAATACTGTACCTCTGTCAAAAAGTTGTGTCTAGAAAGAATTATTGTTTACGGTATAAAGGACGTTGAAATGAGAATGATTTTCGTGTACAATGGACCATAACTTTTGAAATACCCTGTATAACGTAATGAAACCCTATATTGGAAGTATGGGGGAGATGAGCTTAATCTAAATTTGAAATAATATATAGGGTGTCCCATTTAAAAAAGAGTATGGTTCACCCTGGTAATATGTAACACCCTGTTAATACGAAAATAATTTTATAATGTGAAGTTTGAAGTTGCCTGTAATTTTTGTAAATAACTTTTTTTGATATCTCCTTTAATAATAGATATATCGTACTTCGACGCACTAATGCCGCACCCTAAGAGGGAGAAAGGTACCAGACGATTTATTGTTGGCGTCGTTGGTGTTCTCCGAGAGTTAAAATATCGATGATGAAATAAAATTCAATTATTTTAATACGATGCTCAACTATATAATTTTCCATACTTAATTTCGCCTTGTCTTGTTAATATAAATTAGAAAGCAAAAGGCAAAAAAATAAAAATGATGTTATTGAGAATTAAATCATAAAGTGTATTTTGCATCACCCCGTATTCATTCATTCTCAATGTCTCAAATACTAATTTGGGAAAAAATGTACGCATTTGTGATTTATAGATTTATCCGATTATTTTGGATCGAAATTTCCTGAAAACCTGTATATTGCGTCACAAGATCCGTGTAAGATTTTTTTAACAAAATTTTATGGAAAAAGATCCTGCCTGAAATTCACATAGGTGTATCAGAGTAAGTTGTTTTAACTTTGTACCTATTGTGTTTATAGAAATTCTGTAAAAACAGTCCTATTGTAAATGTCCTTAAGGATCAAAAATTAAATTTAATTTACACCCTTTACTGATTTTGTCGGATTTTGTACTACTGAAACATCCAATTTCACCAAATAACATTAGTACTTAGTAAGTAGTACTGGTATACAATTTTATTTTAATCTTTATTCACGAAATAATATCAAAATATTGTTTGTTTACTTGATGTATTCTACATATGTGATAACTATAAAAATAATACAACTTTATATTTACTTTATAACGATAGACTTGCTTTTTAAGTGTAATACTCCCAGTGTGTGTGATTGTTTTGCACTTATGTGTATAAGTACAACAGAACAAAGTATTGAGAACTCTCATATTATGTCTAGATATATCTGGTTAGATAATATCTAAATGAAATGGATTTTGATGGTTAAACCTCATTGTGTTTTGAGTACGTTAAGAAATTTCGCAAAATTCCACTTGTATTTCTACAATTATTAGAAACTACTTTTAATTATAATCGTTAATGGTTATCGTATCTATTCTTTTATCAAGTATGTAATCGATGCAATTATAACAGAGTATTTCACTACGAGCTGATCAATTTGTATGTGAGAAACTTTTATACTATCTTTACGAAAGGTTTATGCCTATTTTCAAACATGTTATTTAAAATAAAATGCTCTTCTTTCTATTGCATTTTGAAAATTACCCTGTTTCGGCAAACAAATAAAAAAATCGATTAGAAGTCTTGTTTGTTGTGCTTTCTTACCAAGAACTTTATGTTTGGATATGGTGACGCTTACTATTAAAAGAAACAAAGAGAATTGGCGAAAACGGTGTAGAATATGCAGAACCACAATTATATTTATGTATTTTAAATGCCTTAACTTTCACATTGTTTTGAAAACTACGATAAATTGTAATATTATAAATACCCAATGTTGGGTCAAAAAATACAACACTTTTTTTAAATCCATATTTATAAATGTATAAATAATAGCTCATTATAGTTATTAATGATACTAGTTCGATATGAACGTCATAATGAAACGGGTGTAAAGTTAAACCACGAGGCGTTAGCCGAGTGGTTTACTTACATAAGTTTGATTACGAAGTTCATATCGAACGTGTATCATTCAAAATTTAATCTACGCCAGTCCAAATAGATTTTCTTTGCATAGATTCGATTTGTTTACAATATTAGAAACGTTTTTGTAAATAAAAATTCAAAATTATTAAGTGCCCATATTAATCGATGTTATAGTAACCGCGCTTGTTGATTGTTGCAATTTTTACGTTTGACAACGTCATTATGTGCGTTCAATTTTGTGCTTTACATGAGTTTCACGCACTGATGGACTGAATTTAACAAATTGTACAGACTTTATAATTAATGTTTACAATAAATAAATGTTGGTAAAGATTTTATAATGAAGTAAAAGTTGTAACTAACTTTCTTTTTGCCTGTTTTTTATTTTAAAATTTGCGTGTTATTATGAGTTCATAATGGCACTGGGTGCTATTATGAAGGCCATAATGACACCCAAATGAAGATGATAAATATGTCATAATGACACTGGCGTAGATTAAAAAAATAATGTTTTTTAAATTCTCTGCACCTTTTTTAGAAATTAGTTCACTTTTTCAGTTGTCATTAGAAAACTGTGTTACATATCCAGAAGCAACTCGTATTATTTTGCAAAAAACTATTACGTAGATGACTTGATGACGATTTTGATAGGCTCGTAAAAATAAATAGTTTTCCTCTCGGGTTACTAATATTAGGTCCTAACGAAGATACACACATGAAAATGGTGTAAGGGACAAAGCTAAAAAGTATGTTTGCGAACGTTAATCAAAATGTTTTGTGGTTATAACACACGGAGCTTTATTCTGACAATTTCTAGATCCAATTGGCAATGTTTCTTGTCTGTTTGTTAAACAGTTGTGTTCAGTTAATGACATTTTGTTATTAACAGTGTGTTATTTTAGATTACAGAGTTCATGCGTATTGAATTAAGAAACAAGTTGGGTTTTATAGTGTCTTAGAATCAATAGAGATGTAAAGAGTGCATCTTAGTCGTGATGTTCAGTCAAGAGCTGTGGGCATGATACAGGGATGAATGACTATTCGAGATGTGGCGACTGCTGTAAATTCTTATAAAAGTATCATTGGGCGCTTGTGGCAGCGTTATCAAGAAACTGGTGATGTAAAAGAAAGACATCCTGGTCCCAGTAGGAAGACGAATGCTATACAGAATAGATTTCTTCGAACCAATGTCTTCGTAACCGAAATCTTACGGCCAACCAGCTAAAGACTGAGCTCCAAAATGTCCATACAAGTGGTCCTCAGTGGTCAAAGTGTAAGAAATAGGTTGGATGAGGTTGATCTCCACTCTCGACGTCTTGTTAAAGTTCCTGTGATTTCACGATTAGAATGGGCCGAGGTCACATCAACTGGCAAGAACAAGATTGGGCTCACGTGCTCTTCACACATGAATCCAGATTCGGTCTAGAAGACTAAGGGTGTGGAGGAGACCTGGAATAGAAAATCGTTTGACAACTGTTCAGGAATTTGCTCGGTACCAAGGGGGAACAGTTTTGGTTTGGGCTGGAATTAGAATTAGCCGTAGAACTGAGCTCGTTTTTGTTGAAGGCTTTTTAACGACAAACGCACATCGGGACACAATTCTGCAACCTGTTATCCTACCACAGGCGGAATAAATCGGGGGACAATTTGTACATGAGCACAATATTGGAGTATTACCGTGTCCTCCCGACTTGAATACCATAGAACATGCATGGGATATGCTGGGAAAACGTGTCCTGAATCAAGGCATGGTGTTTCAAATAAGGGAAGAGCTCTCAAATTGTTTACAAAACCAGTGGCAACAAATTGATCAAAATGAAATAGACAATTTGATTAGCAGTTTATCTAATAGGTACCGAGCTGTGATTAACAGTCGAGGTGGCCATACTCTGTATTAAATGTGCAAAGCTTTAATTTTTCATTCGTATTCTACTATTATTTGTAAGTTTAAGAATTTGCTTTATTTTTTATACACCCTGTGTAAGCAAATTACAATAAATTCTGTTTGTTTTTGTAGTTAAACATTAAATATTATTGTTCAACTTTATGTTTTGTTTCATCGTTGTGTCATAATACTTCCATTAGTTGCAACAACATTTATATTTAGCGTTGTTCCCTAGACCATTTTGATGTGTGTATAAAAAATGTGATTCATTAATTTTTTAATATTGTGCGACTAGCACAAACAAATATAGTACCAAAAGAATAGTGCATATACATTCGAAGTGTTTCCAATAATGAACTTATCTGCGTTAGCTTATTGTGTGCCAAATCAAAAGAAGCTGCCGTAATGTTTCTTAGTATTACAAAGCTTGAATGCAGCGGCGCGTTTCTACTTACTCGTCTAATAAGCAAAGTTGTAACTTAATTGGATTTCATTTTTCTATGAAATTTTCTATTATTAGATTAATTCGACAATCGTAATAGGATGGTTTAGTACTTCACCCAACTTACTCAAAACTTTTATTGCAAATTGTATTGTCGTAATTTAAGATAAAATAATGCATTGGCATAACATTAGCTCCAAAAGCTATCCAGCAGACCTTGTGCCTCGATGCGTAAACTCCAACAATTTGAATACTTACAGCACATATTATTACGCACATAGTATTTAACAGATTTTTTAAATTTCAAACGATTTGGCATTGTTGTCCAAAAGTTCAATTTAAACAAAAGTTTGGCTCACAGAGTATCCTTAAATTTTAAGATTCTTTAGCATTTATTTTAAAAAAACTTCTGCCTGAATGTTTTTCCTCTGAACTAAATAACCTAAGAAGAAATAAATCTGTATTTTCCAAAAGTAGTTGACTTGTTCTAAACATCTGTTAGCTTCTCCTAGACAGCGGTATTGGTCAATGTGGCAGAGTGCATTACATGATTCAGAGCAAGACCTCATCAAACTGAGCACATCACGGGTAACAAAAGTCTGAAATTACATTTGCACTTGCTAATAAGATTTACGAAGAATTTATAACAAATTTAATATAAGTGGATGGAATATTAACCTCTTGTCCTCTTAGCCTACTTTCCTTTAAACCAACTGATCTGGAACCTATTACGCCGGCAACGAGTCTAACAAGTGCGCTTACACATTTAGCCACGATGATCATTAAAATATATATTTCAGGTCTTCAAATTCGTTTGGAACATTCAACAAAGATAAAGTTACATTTTTGGTATAAATAAAATTTAAAACTGCATGACCTTTGAAATGATCTTTCGAAGAGCTGTTGTTACTGTTGGCGCTCATCCTCTAGACAATCTGCAACAACTTATTTAGTTCACAGTGGAGTTACAATGACTTAAACAAAAAAGGGCATCACTAATAACACTGCTTCATTTAATTATTGCAGTACCGTTTATTATAATTGTTGTAATCATTCATTGTTTGATTTTCTTTAATCTATTGAAAAAATGTACTCTTTCAAGGGGATAGGCATGCTTACGCCTAAAAGTAAAAAGTGGTTTATTTACACAAGTTTCATTACGAAGTTCATATCGAACGTGTATCATTCAAAATTTAATCTACGCCAGTCCAAATAGATTCGATTTGTTTACAATCTCAGAAAGGTTTTTGTAAATAAAAATTCAAAATTATTAAGTGCCCATATTAATCGATGCTATAGTAACCGCGCTTGTTGATTGTTGCAATTTTTACGTTGACAACGTCATTATTTGCGTTCAATTTTGTGAGTTTCACGCACTGATGGACTGAATGTAACAAATTGTACAGACTTTATAATTAATGTTTACAATAAATAAATAAATTTGCGTGTTATTATGAGTTCATAATGGCACTGGGTGCTATTATGAAGGCCATAATAACACCCAAATGAAGATGATAAATATGTCATAATGACACTGGCGTAGATTAAATAAATTAAATGAATTACACGGGACCTGGTCACACCTACCATCTTTCACAACTTCCACTCTGGCCACTACGTCCACTCTTAAATTTGATCATAACCTCACTCTAATCACAACTTCCACTTTTAAATTTGCTTACAACCCTCACTCTGATTAAAACCTCCACTACTAGGTTTAGTCACAATTTTCACTCTAGTCACGACGTCCATCGGCGCCTTCTGGCCACATCGCCCACCGACTTGAAATCCACTATTGCTTTATGATCACAACGCTCAATTTTTAATACTCCCTTCACTGACGTTCTCTGGTCACAACGCCCACCGGTTGAAGGAAAAAGCATTAACGTTTTGTAAACTTCTTTGAGAAATTCTATGCTCATTCGGTTCCGAAACTTTGTTGCGTCATATCTCATCGATCCGGAATAAATGACGCCTCTAAAATTATTACTATTTCACGCTATAGTGGTGCATAAACATGTTTTGGGCAAAATTCAGACCAAATACAGACCAACACTTTTGGGTGACGGAATTTAGCACAGAACTTAGCCACCGATAAAAACAATTTTTATTTATGAATCATAGTTCTTGGTCATTGGGAGTTTGCTTCGCCCACAACGAATTTGGTGCATAAACATGGATTTTGGGCAAAATACCCAAATGCTGGCCAACACTCATCAATCACAGAATAAGGAAAAGCTGTTGTGCTCTGCGCAACTAGAGCACATAAGGTATCACATTATGAAAATTAGAAGTCCATAGGTGGTCTAGAGGCGAAATTACTCTTGCAACCTCTTTTTTATGCGTTCATAATGAAAACAAGCAACATTATAAAAACAAAAACAATAATCTGTCAGAATGACGTTTAAATGTCAGATAGAGATTAATAGAACCTTAAAAAATTCCAAAGCCGTCCGCTTCTATAAGATATCACTAATACAGTTTAACCATTGTCGTTCATATTTAATTAATTTTTAGGCTTACCTTATGTTATATTAAGAAGCTTTATAAAGAAAAGTTATGTAAAATTAAATTTTCTTTAAAAAATATATCTACACTTTTTTTATCAAATTAATAGTTATTCAGATATGAAAAAATTTTAACACTTAAGTTCTACCCTAGCAAGTTTTCGCCACTAAAAAATACATTGATCTATATGTTTAAGGTGTATATCTAGGTATTTTATATTTTTTAAATGTGCAGCTGTTTTAGAAATATTTGATAAAAACCAAAAACTGCCCCAAATAAACCTTCCCTCTCCTCCGTAGGATTTCTCCCAAAATCTAATTTCCAAGCGAAATACAACATTTTAAGTACGTAGGTGTTTTCATTATGGAGTTATCGTGGATCTAACATACATCCACACACACACGCGCACGCGCGTGTACACACACACACACACACACACACGATACGCACGTACGCACGCCCGCACGCACGTACGCACGCGCGCATACACACTCACACACACACTCACACACACACACACACACACACACACACACACACACACACACACACACACACACACACACACACACACACACACACATACACTCACACACATACTTTAAACGTCTGTTTGACCTACCTTATTGTTTTTGTTTTTACAATGTTGGCTATTTTGCTAATGAATTTATTATAAAAGGGGTTGCGTAATTATCCTAAAAAAATGTTATCAAAACTATTTCATTTCTTTTAATTTCCATTTTGTAGGTTGGACGATCGTGTGGTGTTCCACACCAGATATTTTTTTTTACACAATGCTTTAGTACATAGTAAAGGTGTGCAGTGTAGAAGGAATTTTTGTTGTTGTTGTAGAAGCGACGTAATAGGAAAACAAAGTTGGAGATGCACTAATTTTCTGACAAAATTGGAGATATAATTTACTTTTTCTACTTAAGCGTTGAAAGATACGTTTTCTGGCATAAACTTTAACCTTGAAAGTAGGCATTTGATACAAGGAGTGCGGAAAATACTTTCCACACTCTAATTAGATATGTGAAATACGAGTGCAATTTTAATACTTAACAGTTTACAAACTTAAAAAACTCATAACTTATTTATTAATATGAATATTATTTGTACATCCTTAACAATTATTTACATTAACACCTGGAATTACACATTTAGTAACTGAATTAACTGCAACATTCAATGCAGAAGACACTTAAAATTTTAGTGGATTTGTTCTTGTGCTCTTGGACTGGAATTATAGATGTGTACCCAATATGCTGCATTGAAGATGAAGTGCACCAATCACCAGAAACATTACCATTTTTGGACACTTCAACCTTACCTCGAACCCAATCGTTTATATAACTCTCTGCTACCATTGAAGATTTCCTGTCCCTGTGACGTTTAAGGCTTAATAGGTCTGCGCCAGCAGTTGAAAGCAGTGTTGCAGAGGTACGGCGAAAACAATGTCCTGCGAATTCAGCAGAATTCGGTAATTTAAGGAAATTTTCAATATTTTTTGGAATTGCCCCAATCGTATTTACACCTACTGGTTTGTGCATTTTCCCATTTTATAATTTAGTAATAATCTGTTAGTCTCAACGTTAGAACCTTCGGTAACGGAAAACGTTCTACGAAGATGTGTTTTAGAATCAGGAATTGTTACGAGTAAAATTGTATCTTGTTCTTCAATATCGTTCACCATCATTTTGGTTAACTCATCCCTACGGCATGCTCCTGTTACTCCTAGTATACAGGTGATAGGTTTTCCCTATAAATTTAATAAGTTCCTGCTTACTTTCATCTTTCATCAGATGCTTCATCCAAAAATGTAGTAATTTGCTCTCTTGTTAGAACTCGTGAATTCTTCGATTTGAAACCTGCAGATTTACGTTTTAAAAACGACTGCAGCTTAAAGATTTTAGAAATATCCACGTTATCTTGTAAAATCAATGTACTTCTTAGCATAGAGTACATTGACCACTCTTTTAAGTCTTTCTGATTTATCTTTCAAGTAAGCGAGTAACACGTTTTCAGTGTACTGTTTAACATTTCTGTTTTTGCACCAATCTACGAAACAGTTTCTTTCTTTTTCATTACAATTAAACTATTTATTTATAAACTGCGAAATACTCGTGACAAGCGATACTTAATTTTATGACGTTTCAACTAATGACTGACATTTATTTTAAATCAATGAACAATTTATACGAACTAAAAATTATTAGAGCGCTACTCTGGCAAAATACATGCCGTAGGTTCAAATCCTGCTCGAGGTAAACTTTTTATTTATGTATTTAATAAAATTAATAATTTTTAATTACATATTTACTTTTGAACTTATTCGTTTATAACAGAAACTTATTATAATTTACACCAATCTTTGATCTTAAACTTTCGGAAAAAATAGCATGTAACATACGTGCGGAAATGTCGATTGTAAATTTCGTATAATTGGAGCACTCGCTGCTCTCGTGCTCCAACTTTTATACTCATTTGCAATAAAGCCCTTTCCGCACTTGCATTACAATATACTAACGTGCGATCATTATTGTTTGACCGTGCCGCTCCTAGAACAGTACTACTGTTCCGCATCCTTAAAATGAAAATTGTGCTATGTCCAGTGGCGTAAATGAAGATATTAAAATAAATACTACCATAAATGACAAAAACTTGTATTGTAATTACGTTTATTTTGGATTAACACTTAATTTTTTTAAATTTAGCTTTATTTAATTATATTTACGTACATAATACAGTAGGTATATGTTTATTATTATGTACAGTTAAAAATAGAAAAATAAAATCACATAACCAGATAAGTGGAACCATGCTTCAACCGTCAAGAAACTTAAGTTCAGTATTTCGTCATCCCTCAAGTTGTTGTTGAACGATTGACAATATTCTAAATGCTTTTGAAAATCTAAAGGTAGTAATTATTGCACAACCGTTATTTTGTAAGGATTTGACTGCTTTATGGCATGTACCATAAGAAAGACCTGTAACAATTCCTTATATTGAAATATGCACAACGTTGTCAATCTAACTTTACTTGTTTAATGTTTGGTTTTTAAGATTCTTTTATTGCTTAAACATACAAGTCAATCATGTTTTGTATAATGCATAAAAGGCATAAAATACACGAATTAACTTACCTTGAAAGTCCTGATTAATTTAGTAATGAGTATTGAATTATTTTATTGTAATACAAATGCAGATAAAGGAATAATTGAAAAAGCAAAAATCTATGTACGTTTATGAAATATCAATCGAAGTTGAAATAAATATTTGTGCCTAACTTCACCAGAAACTTGGAATAAACTTTTGATCATTGTTGATATCCCGGTATTTCTGACAAAGTAAACGAAGATATTGTATAGTGCATTTTACGAGTAATTAGACCTCTGCAATATGGCCGCCATTTAAATTTGTCACCAAATAAAGCGCGGGAGCACTCATTGGCGTAGTACCTTCTGTCATAAAAAAAGTGAAAAACTTGTTTGAATAAATTTATTATTAATAAATTCGCCATCACCACGCTCACCTAGTACTATTATTATTATATACTATTTTAACTATTTTAATACAAATTAAAAAAAAATGAACAAGTATGTCGTAAATTATTTTTTTATTAATGGCAAAATGGAAAATTAACTAATGATAATATGATGATAATAAATTAATGATTTCTAATTAACATTATGCTAATGGAGTAATTTGCAGTTTCAACATTAATTATGAATTAGTAATGGTAAATCTTCAGAAATTCTTAATAATAATGATATTTGTTTGGAACATTCTTTTATTTTAACGATGTTTATTTCTTACAATAATTAATTTAATTAAAAAATTGTCTATTTTACTAACCTAAGTTACCTCTCCGCGTGATACGCTACTGAGTTGGCAAATAATATTTTAAGACGTTTGAAGATCGTATTTGTTATTATATTTGTCTATTATAATGTTGTAGGAAAGGATGGAAAATGCGGTTCAGAGTAGCCAACTGAAATATCCCTTTCATTACAATGTTACACTTATAGCATTTTAGTTATTTTATAATTGGATGTTATTCATAGTGGAATGGCAGCCATATTATAGAGGTCTAATTATTCGTGAAATGCACTTTACAATTTTATATTGGTCTTTCAAATTTAATGTATAGCAAAAGTAATGCAATTTTGATATCTTAACCCGTTTAGACGTCCGCGTGAAATTTTCTTTAAAGAGAAATTCGCTAAAGCTTTGGTTAAGATTTAGAAGCAGCAGTTTAATTTAATAAAGGATTCTACTTCCACTAATGTTATAAAGAATTTGTTTTATGGGCTTGATTTTAAACAAGAAGGCAAAATATGGCAACGCATTGAATAGCAATAATTGTTAATAGCTCATTTGTGGATGCTGGGCCTTATCTTAAAAGTTTCGTCCTCTTTAGTGGAGCTGAGCAAAGTTAACATATCTTCTGCCCTAAAAATTGCTAAGGTTTCACTCACAACTGCTCTACAAAAAGGTTTGTCATCTAGAAAACTAAACCGCAAGCTTTCTTTGCACCCTTCACCATATCTGCGAGGAGGAAGTAGTAGGCATGGTGGACTGGTTTCTGCTTCGCTACCTCATGGATTGTGACACGGAGCACTGAAAGATAACATTTTAGTATCTAATCTATTAAATTAAAATAGTCTAAGGTCTATTTCAATCATGCAGCCAAATTCGTATTTACCTGCCACTGTTGCGCACAAAAATATCGTCACTTGTTGAAAATGTTGCCGATTTGGTGTTTCAATTGCAACGCGCACGTTTTGTCCTTGTCATTTGCTCAACGCCGCCCTTGTTTAATGTACACCGTTGGGTTTGACTGCTTTTTTTGGAATGAAAATGACCACGCTCCACTTTGCAGTGAAATAGGTAAAACGTTTTCTATGGGAATTTTGTCTAATTTCATGATGGTATGCGCAGTTTTAGTTTTATGTAGTTTATTGAAACTGAGATTGAAATATTAAAAGAAAAATATATAAAAGCATGTTAATTCAGTAAATTATTTTTGATTTGAATTATTGTACTTTTCTCAGTTACACTACATTATAAAACGTCTTGTGCTCTTAACCAATAAATTATTGTGCAATGTATGTAGAATCATGATCAAATTAATCGGTCATTATTGTGATCAACGCCAGTGGGTGATGTGACCATCGGGCATCGGGGGAAGTTGAGATCAAAATGGTAGTGTAGGTGTAGGTGCGGTGATGGGTGAAAAAAGTTACGGTCAACGTAGGTGGACGATAAACTTAAAAGTGGACGTTGTGACTAAAGTAGAGGTTATGATCAAATTTAATAGTGGGCGTTGTGACCAGAGTGGACTTTTTAAAAGCAGTAAAAGTTGTGATGAATGAAGTTTTACACAATTACACTATTAAAAAGATGCCAATTAAAAGATCTCAATTAAAAATAAGTACGCATAGATCCATTTCAACTGGCCGCACATAACAAAAACCATTGCAGTCGCGAAGGTATTAAAATTTCTTAATTTTCTGCTCTCTGTTGTCATGTTCAAAAATTTTGAGCACGTCTTTTTTATTAATTAAAATATGGGAGTTTATAGATAATGCGTTTTTCAGTTTTTACCCTGTATTTCGTAACACCCTTTTAAAATGAAAAGTAACTATTATGCTTCTTAAACATGCATTAACGCATATTTTTTTCTATTTGACCGACAACGTATCATTAATAGCTTCCAGTATGTCAATACCCCATTTTAAATTGAGCTATACCTACCACATGAAAACCATTCGTATTACGCATTCGCTGAGATAGTACGTACATTAAAATTAAATTATCATAAATGTAATTTAAAGATGCATAATAATGCATGCAGTAATTTAGAGTTCCTTCACATCTAGTCCTATAACAATGTTTTAAAACCACAATGATATCAAAACATGTACTCTGATTTTAATTTTAAATTAAATTCAGATTTGATTAAAAAAATTTAATCGCTGTGACATAGTTTGTTACTGCCGATTTTTCAGTCAAATACCAGAATTGCGAGTGAGGCAACTATAATTAACATTCCACAACGAGTAATTTATTTCTGTTTTTATTTGTAATAAGCATCTTGTTACATTTCCAATTAATATCATCAAGTCTTGCGTAAGAAGAATCTAATTTTAATGCCTAATCAAATCAGTAGCAGCTGTAACTAATTATGTTAACACATGATTACAATTGCGGTACGTCAAATGAAATCATATCATTTAAAGAATAAATCGTAGTTAATACATTTTAAGTTAATTTTTTTCTGTCCAAACAATGTAGGTATTACATAAGTTATTTACTAATCAATTACTATTTAATACAAAGCTTAAAAGAGTTGAAAATATAGAGCTTCATCGTGTCTTTTTAACAACACTTGAACTTGATTTTAATAAATTTGCATGTTTTGCATAAATTTGACTTTAAAGGAAATAAAAATATTACTTCAATGCATAGATTATTATACCTATAGCAGTTAATTTATAGTTCAACAATGTCACATAAATTTTTTAATCCAATTTCAGCTAATCTTTAATCCATATTTGGGTCATAAAAGTACATTTCCAGTTTTGAACACTAATTAAGGAGCTGATATAGGAATTGAATGACATGAATAAAATTTTTTTCCATTTTAAATTAAATTATGCGAATTATAATGTGGAAATTCAGGCAGTTTGAAAAATATAATGTTAATTACGCGTTTAAGATTAGTCTGTCAGAACTTTTCTCCTTTTTTACATATTTAAACTACTTAAGTATATTTAATCGTTGATAAATGTATGTACTTAAACATAAAATTCCAATTTTTAAGTGCTAAGTTAGTTGTGTGTGGTGTTTAAGTTTGAATCATCTCAGTAAGTACAGAAATAGTTATTTTTTGTTTCGGTATAATTTTGTAATTATATGTAATGTTTGGTTTATAACACATTCATGAATATTTATTGTTTATAACTATATTTAACCTAATTATTGCAAGACGCGTTGCGTCATGAATAGACTGGGACTGTGGATATGTTAAATGGTATCGTCACTGTTGTTTAGGATTTCTGAGAGCTTACGTGGAATTTGTATATTTATCGCAATTTTCTGGTTAATGATACATGCAGGTTTACATGAGCACGGTAGATCCTCGGAATGGTTGGATTGAGTATTTATAAAATATATTTAAATCTAGTAAATTAATACTGTTTTCCTGATTCTCTTTTGTAATTTCCTTATATGCGGGCAAAATAGTCATTCTAAGGATTGGGAAATCATAGTAGTATATTAAGAAACATTATTTCCTATCTAACACTCACTAAGACTATATGTTTAAATTGTGCATTAAAGTAACACAACAGTGCGTTGAGGGAGGTATTTTAATCTCGAACTATTGCAGGTGTAAAGACAGGGTGAACTACAGATAGTAAACACCAAAATATGAAAATTAAGCCCAATATGCCTTATTAAGATGTTGCTGGTTTAGAAGATACAGGGTGTTCAAAGGGAAAATTTTATTTTAAAACTTTACAAGTTTTAACAGTATGAACATAAAATTTGGTAGTTTTGTGACTGCTCATAGAGGGCGCTAGTGGTACCTTGTTACCAGAGACATGTTATATGTTACATGTCTCTGCTTGTTACTTCACAAATTAAATCATATCTTCTTTATCCATTAAATAATGGTAAAAATAAGTAAAAAATCTGAAAATCAGTTCAATTTTAGATATAAATAGTACTCTTGTGCAATTTGTCTAACTCTGTCGGTTTTTGAGTTATTCGCTCTTAAAAATATCTATGTTTTACTTATAAAATTTTTATTATTTTAAATTATTAAAGTGATCGAAGTGACATTAAAAAAAAGACAGTAATTACTAATGACAATCACTAACAGCAACAAACAAAAGTTTAAAGTAAATGATCCAAATACCCATCACCTACCTCAATACACTTTGCAATGCGCTTTTTTAAAGACCTTTGAATATTAAACAAAACGTGTCTATTATCTTTAATTCCTTTCGCGGCTTCTTGTATTTGCTGCAACAAGTCCATCGAATTATTTTGTTCTTTATAAACTATTTCTTTCATTTGTGACTATATTGAAAAATCCAATGAGTTGAAATCTGGACTTCTTGGTGGCAAAAAAATTAGGTCTATTAACCTGGCACCCCACCATGTTAAAAATTTTGGGCTTCGTATAGAAATTACAGGCTTTGAAATTTTGTCAATTAAATTTTTTAGGCTCTTCATTCCCGAGGAAATCAATATTTAAGTGTGGGGGTGCTGATTTGCCGTAAAGCTAACGCCAACTTTTTTCCTGGGATACTTAAAAAATTCCCGTTTGTCTCAGATTTATGGGCTTTTCGAATATGCAACTGCCGTTTTCCTTGGATCAGCCCTAACAAAGATATCAACCTTTAAAAATGAAAAGAAAATAAAAATATTTTTTAAAATAAATATTTTTGTCAGATAATTACGGGCTATTTATGGGCTCTTCGAGAATACAACTCTTGATTGCCCCGGATCAAATTCAATAACAGTATCAACCCTTAAAGAAAGAAAAAATTGAAATATTTAAACAAATAATCTTTTCATGTAAATATGGGCTGTTTATTGGCTCTTCGAATATATAACCCCCGATTTTCCTGGATCAATCCTTACAAAGGTATCGACCCTTAAAGATAAAAAAAATATTACATTTAAAAAAAAATCTTGGCAGATAATCATCGGTTATTTATGGGCTCTTCAAATATGTAACGCCTGATAACTCAATTTAAGCCTAATAAAAATATCAACGCTTAAAGGTTGATAAAAATAAAAATATGTTCAAAAATAAAAGTTCGTGTGAGTATTTATGGGTTGTTTGCGGGCTCTCCGTGTATATTATCGCCGATGTGTCTGGATCAAACCTATCCAAGATATTACCACTTAAAGATAACGGAGCTAACAATGTTTTGATAGCAAGTCAGAACTGGTTGACTATAGAAATATTGAGCTTATAAATAAATAATAAATTTATTAGTTTATGTGATCGTTGGGTGTTGCTTCCTCAGGTATTGATGTATAATGGATTTGGGAGTATATGGATATGTTCTTTCTATAACACGCGTTATACAATAATAAAGATATAAAAAATGTTTGCATTTAAAAAAATTGGATCGTTGTTGTTTTAATCGTATATGAATCATCAGTAAGACGTATCGTTGCTGTGTCAATAGAAACGGTTGAATAAAAGTTTGCGTAAAAATGATCACTTCAAAACATGGTCTAGTCACCTTTTAGGCTTTTTTATGTAGAAAACATATTAAGTACATCATCATCACAATTTTTATCAGTTTAATCGTGATTTTCCGACTGCATTTCCAATTGAAGAAGTATGGCAGTCAAATTAATTGTAAATCATTCTGTAAGAGTAATGACGTTGGATGGTCGCATAATTTATCATAAAATTAATTACTTGTTTATGGGTCCGTGGCCCGCGATTTATGAGTAACATTCTTAGTAAAAAACACTGCCAATGAATTAGTTATCAACCGCTATCTAAGAGAAGAAATGCCTAACGGTCACGCAAATTGTCTTAAAATTGTGGTTAATTTATTCGCCCACCGTCTGTTGCTCTTAATTTTTGGGCTGCCGCATTCATCCACAAAACTACTCCTGGGTAACGTTTCAAATAAGTGACCGAGAGTGGAAACGTTTTACGGTCATAAAAATGATCATTAAATTATTATTTATTTATAGACTCAATGTTTCTGTGGTCTACAAATTCTGGACTAGTATTGAAACATTCTTTGTTCCATTGGATTATATTCGGGAAAATTATAAATTGCATATCTGAAGAGCCCATACATAACCCGTAATTATATGAAAAGAATTTTTATTTTTTTTAATATTTCATTTTTCAATTATTAAGGGTTGTTATTGTTATTGTAGTTGATCCGGAGCAAACAGAAATTGCATATTCGAAAGGCCCATAAATAGCCCGTAATTATCTGATAAGAATTTTTATAAAAAATAATATTTTTATTTTCTTTTAAACATTAAGGGTTAATATTTTTGTTAGAATTGATCCAGGAAAATCGAGAGTTGGATATTCAAAGAGCCCATAAGTAGCCCATATTAATATAAAAAGATTTATTTTTTCAAACCTTAAGGGTTCATATTGTTATCGGGGTTGATCCGGAGCAATCAGAAGTTGCACACTCCAAAACCCTGCAAATAGCTTGTGATTACCCGACAGGACCTACGGGATGTTTCTCATAAGTAGCCAAGCGTAGCAAGGCTTTAAGGTCGCAAATGTTATTAGGAAATGATTATTTATTTATGGGCTCAACATTTCTGCGGTTTATGATTTTTGGGCTGCCCTTCCCCGTCAAAAAATTTACTCGTATATTGGTTATAAGCGATATCTGGGGTGATCAACGTCTCACAGTCATGTAAATTGTCTTAAAATTAATATTCATTTATGGGCTTAACACTTCTGTTACGTATGAGTTTTGGGCTGCACTCCAGGTTAAAAAAAACTACCACTGAATGAAGTTTCAACCAAGTAAACGAAAGTACAACGTATTATTATAAAAAATATGATAAAATTTTTATTTATTTATGGATCTAACTCATGTGTCTGTGGCCCGTGATTTTGGCGCTGCAGTCCTGGTCGAAGAAATCTACTCCCAAATCCATTATACTTCAATACCTGAGGAAGCAACACCCAACGATCACATAAACTAATAAATTTATTATTTACTTATGAGCTCAATCTTTCTATAGTCTACCAGTTCTGAGTTGCTATTAAAACATTGTTTGCTCCGTCATCTTTAAGGGGTGATAATCTTAGATAGGTTTGATCGGCGATAATATATATGGAGAGCCCGCAAATAACCCATAAATACTCACACGAACTTTTATTTTTGAACATACTTTTATTTTTATCAACCTTTAAGCGTTGATATCTTTATTAAGCTTAAACTGGGATAATCAGGAGTTACATATTTGAAGAGCCCATAAATAACGATTATCTGACAGGATTTTTTTTTAAGTATAACAGTTGTTATCTTTAAGGGTTGATACCTTTGTAAGGATTGATCCAGGAAGATATCCGGAGTTACATATTCGAAGAGCCAATAAACAGCACATATTTATATGACAAGAATTTTTATTTTTTTAAATATTTCAATTTTTTCTTTCTTTAAGGGTTGATACTGTTATTGAGGTTGATCCGGGGCAATCATGAGTTGCATTCTCGAAGAGCCCATAAATAGCCCGTAATTATCTGACAAGAATATTTATTTTAAAAAATATTTTTATTTTCTTTTCATTTTTTAAGGGTTGATATCTTTGTTAGGGTTGATCCAAGGAAATCGGGAGTTTCATATTCGAAAAGCCCATAAATCTGAGACAAACGGGAAATTTTTAAGTATCCCAGGAAAAAAGTTGGCGCTAGCTTAACGGCAAATCAGCACTCCCACACTTAAATATCGATTTCCTCGGGAATGAAAAGAGCCTAAAAAATTTAATTGACAAAAATTGAAAAAGCCTGTAATTTCTATACGAAGCCCAAAAATTTTTAACATGGAGGGGGTGCCAGGTTAATAGACCTAAAAAAATTCACGGCCAATCTAACGATGTGGAACATGTTGATTCAGATATTGCCGCAGAGGCAAACAATAATGAGGTGGCGCCCCATGCTGCGTAAACCACATGTTTGGTTTACGCCTAGTCAAACATCTAGTAGCTCATTTAAATGTTTTCGAGAAGCTTTAAATAAATAGGTCCATTTAGATTAAACGGAAGTTCAAAAGGACCAATGAAAAAACCAGATATCACACCACATATTCATGATAAAAATATATTTCTCTTACAGCATTTGGATTCTCAGAATTCCACAAAAGATTGTTTTTCCAATTAAAAACACCTCGTCTAGTGAATGTCACCTCGCCTCATTAGTGAAGAGAATATTATGAAGATAGTTTTGGTTTCCTCTTAGTTTAGTTTCTAAAATTGTATAGCGATATGGATGGAGTTTTTTATTTCTTTAAAATTCGACAGATAGATGATTGGCTTATGCCTGTTGCCACACTTAACCGACGTGTACCCAAAACACGAGTTAAAACCTCGTATTCTTCATCGACATTGGTTGTTTTTGTCATGCCATTATGACACTTAGGACGAAAAGGCCCTGTCTCGCCAAGGCGTTTGTAAATAAGATTTCTAAACAGTTTGTGATTCGGTTGCCTTCGATTTGGGTACAATTGTAAATATCTTCGGTCCGAGGCTAATCCATTATCATTTGACCGAGCAAAACAACAAATCATATCACGCATTTCACCCTTAGAAAAATTGTTATACCATGCATTTTTTGATTAGTAGCCACTATTTTCACTCAAAATGCCTACTTAATTACTAAATTTAAATCAGAAAAAGGTTGATAATATTACTAAGTCCTTTTGTTATCGACCTCAAAATTGACTTAAAACTTATTGATACATACATTTGACAAATTTTGATACAAGCCTACTCAATAAAATAAATAACGCAACATTAGTGGCTAAATTTGAATTTTTTTTAATTATATATAAGTAAAACACAGATCTCTTTAAGAGCGAATAACTCAAAGAGTTGGGCAAATTGAACAAGAGTACCTTTTTTATGTAAAATTGAACGGGCTTTCAGATTTTTAACTTATTTTAACCATTATTCAATGGACAAAGAAGATATGATCTAATTTACTGAAGTAATAGGGTGCCACGAATGCCTTGAATGAGCAGTCACAAAATAAGTTACAAATTCGTATTTCTCATGTCACAAAACTTAAAACAACCAAATTTTATATTCATGCTATTAATACTTATAAAGTTATTGAGAAAAATTAAAATAAAATTTTCTCTTTGAACACACTGTATCTCCTAAACCAGCAACATTTTTATGAGACATTGTTAGGCTTAATCTTCATATTTTGGTGTTTACTATCTGTAAATCAGAGATTGCCCATTCTGAATTACTTCAATATGTCAAAAGATTGCCGAATCATATTTCTTAATCCGGGCATTAAATAATCCCATCATTTGTGCAATGGGCCTTAAATGTCGAAATTTTTTCGTACGTCGGAAATCAAAGGTAACAATTACTTTATCCGAAGAAACGTTTGCTCAAAATAATTTGCGTTTCGAAGAATAGCAAATTTAGTTAATTGACACATTTAAAAAATACTATTGAGGTTAATTTAAAAATGAAATACCTTATCGGTCGCTTGGCCATAATTGATGAAAAAAAAGATAAGAACAATTAATACAAGCAATTCATCCCTAGAGGCTAATGTTTTTCTCACACCGATTAAAATTATACTTACAGTGAGTTTGCTGAGAAAAACCAACCCCTAATGTGATGGAACCATAGTCAACATAGTACCATACTTTTCATCCAAATTTTACACTCTTTAGGTAAAGGTACTTTCCGAAATAAGTATACTTAAGAATGATCTTCCATCGGATACCCATAAAAAGTATACGTATTCCTGTCCTGTAACTATTCATGATTAAAGGTACCAAATGGTGGAGGGTTTGGAAAGAAAATGCTTTGTTAGCAATGAGTCAGTGGCGGCCGTAAAAGAGTTAAACTTCCTGTACTGACTGATTTCCAAATAAAGAAAATCCTGGTCTCTCTAGTTTCTAAGGTGTAATAAGCTTAGAGCTTAGTGCATTGAAAAAATAAACTAGTTTATAAATTTTGTCCTACATTCAAAACTTTCAGTAATGGGGCATATACGAGATCGATTCGCTCGGTATTCCCGTGAGTATTCCATACACGTTTTTATGTGTATCAACGTAAAATCTACCTATAGTTTTATTTTATTGTTTGGAACGTGTAAAAACGTAATGGTACTATTCGCATCTAGTGGGTGGCTTTGTTCAATTAATATAATCTGCCTAAATGTGAGTAACTTATAACAACTTATGTGTCCTTTGTATCTAATGTCAAAATTTGTATTGTTTTGTTTGTCCTAGGTAGTTATATTTGT
This sequence comes from Vesta saturnalis, assembly GCA_036346205.1. Classification (NCBI taxonomy): domain Eukaryota; kingdom Metazoa; phylum Arthropoda; class Insecta; order Coleoptera; family Lampyridae; genus Vesta; species Vesta saturnalis. The sequence continues at coordinate 550,680 of JARFJB010001250.1, forward strand.
TTTTAAAGGCTACTTTGTATTTTTTTTGATGTCTTAAATTTTTTCTGATGTTTTTACTGAAATATGGGAGTGACTTGTAGTTAAATAGCGAAAGCTTGAGTTTGGGATATTTATTGGGATTCTGATTTCCGTCCGCCTGTGTGGATGTATCTGTAAATAGATCCCCGAAGCTCTTTGACCGATTTCGTTCAAATGTTGCGCACTGGTGCCTTATACATTCCAGTATAACAGAACAGGTAAAAAGTATTGGGGCAACACTTGTAATTAATTCGGGTTTAGAGATTTAGTTCAAGCTGTTTAAACCTTTATTGCGTTGTAATAGCTTACTAACTATAGATTAGCCCAGACATAGCTTTGCCATGTCCAGATTTTAGAAAAATAGAATTCAGTTCGTTTTAAAAGACTAAAACATAAAGGGAAATAGCCAACCGCATTGCCGAGCTAGACAAGAAAAAATTTTTATGGTTTTAGGGCGTTGGTCATTACTTAGAGGCCAAATATACTCGAAAATTTTATTTCCCAGTTTTGTCGGGGAAACGACCAACATGCATTTCAGCGATGGATAAGCACAAACTCTATGTTGTTAGAGTATTGGTTATCATTTAGGGCAAGACGCCCAAAAGCCAATTTCTTTGGGAAAACGGCCACACGGATTGGATAGAAGGGCGAAAGCTCACCGTTGTGGTTGGTCATTATTTGAGGCTAAATATGTTCAAAAACTTTATTTATGTACAAATTTCCTAGTGGACAAAAACGAACGTTTGACTCATTATTTGGGGCCAAACATGCCCAAAAACGTTATTTATTCACTAATCTCGTCAGAGAAACGACAAAATGCATGTCAAGAATCGACTTTTATGATTTCGGGACATGGCCATTATTTGGGGCCACTGATATCTAAAATAATTATTTGTATATTAACTTTAAATATTTTCCAATGTATTAAGCTATCACGGTTACCAGTTCAAAGTTTGTTCCATTTCATAAACATTGCATAAATGTAAGAAATAACTACATCGTTGCAGGTAAAAAATATATATTTGTTTTACGTACGTTTCAGGAATATTATTCCCTTCTTCAGAAACATTAAAAGGGTTCTTTAAAACTAACTAGTTAACATAATGATCTACAATAAATATTTCCTAATTAGTATAACAAATATTGGCTAAAAAGTTATTAAATTCATTTTGAACTTACCATAAATGAACGAATAACATGAAATATGCAGATGAATTATTTATAAACAGTATTACATAATGATTTTTAACGGAACTACTATTTTCCATGGAAAAAGTGGTTCAACGTTAATCCCCTATAACAGAATGAAAAGTTTGTATCAGTTACAAAATTTTATTTGAATGAAAACAATTAAAATCTTACCGTCAAAACGGGCAAACTGTAAACCCCCATGATTAAATGATGATAAAAGAAATTTCCAAAAGAATTTAATATTATCCCTTAGCACTTGATATTAAAGAAAGAACGTGTCTTATTACAGTATGCTACACATATAGAAATGTCAGAAAGTACAAGTATAAATACCAACTTGGTTGAAACACAAGACGGCAACTTAAAAACTAATTACAACTTAAAAGTAACTAAACACTATGGTTACATTTACTTATTTTTAATGATATTGAGATATATGTTGCTTAAATTATTGATGTCCATTTTGTGGTTAATAGAGTCATGTTTTTGAATATAAAACATTTCCATGAATAACCTTTTATGGTAATTACTTTCTTGGGCAAGAATTTTTTTGCAATTGAAATTGAAAGAATGCCCTGTTTGTAAGTAATGATTGCAAAGGGCGGTATCATTACGTTTAATTTTGATAGAATAACGGTGTTGGCTAATACGTTTTTTCAAAAATTGTGACGTTTGTCCAATATATGATTTCGAGCAGTCATTACATTCAACTTTGTAAATTAAATTTGTTTTATCGTCATCTGGTATCCTAGTTTTAAGTTTGGTGTGAAAATAATTGATGGTATTGAAATTTTTAAACGTTATGTGATCTTTATGCTGAGTCTTACTAAGAATAATCTTTTTAATTTTTGTGGTAACATTCGGAATGTAAGGTAAAGTAAAGAATTTGTTTTGTTTTGGGTTATCATTGTTTGTGTTTTTAAATTTATGTTTATTCTGTATCCACTTAATACGTTTTTTAATGTGTTTGTTAATGAATAGTAATGGAAAATTATTTTTAGTAAGTGCGTTTTTAACTTTTTCGATATTTTCCGGTCTAAATTTTGGGTGAGAAAGAATAAATGCTCGATCAACTAGCGCGTTAACAACATTTATCTTGAAGTTCATGTAATTCAAAGAATTAAAATTGAGGTATCTTTCAGACCAAATGCTTTTAGTGTACCAATTGGTGATAATACTATTCCCATCATTGATTAAAGTGACATCTAAAAAAATTAAGTTTTTGGTTGTTTTCAATTTCAATAGTAAATTGTATACGAGGATGACAGTTGTTAAAGTGTGAGAGTAAAGAGTCAATGTATAAAGGATTAATTAGTAAAATGCAGTCATCAACATACCTTTTGTAGAAATTAATTTTGTCGTTCCAATAATTATCGTCCAATATTTTATTTTCAATATATTCCATTACTAAATTAGCAATTGTGGAAGAAAGAGGGCTACCCATTGCCGTGCCAAACGTTTGTTTGTAAAATAAATTTTTATATTGAAAGTAAGTTGAGTTTAAAATTAATGTAGCTGCGTTGACAAAATTTTCTTGTGAGAGGTTTGTAAATTTTGAAATTTCATTCCATTTATCAATAATACATTTAATTGCTAATTCCGTAGGTATATTGGTAAACAAAGATTGGACATCTAAACTTATAAGTTTGTAGTTTTTTGGAACGTAATGATTTTTGACAAATTTGTGAAGCGACCAAGAATCCTTGGTATGGAAAACTGATTTACCTGTAATATTATAAAGTATTTTGGTTAGGAATTTTGAAAGTTTGTAGGTTGGCGACTGAATATTGCAAATAATAGGTCTTAAAGGTATGTTATCTTTATGTAATTTAGGTAATCCATATATCTTAGGTGGTACTGAGAATTTACTTTTTAAATTTTTATAGGTACGTTCATCTATTTGTTGCTCTGTTCTACACTTTTGAAGGATATCATTAACCTTTTTTTCGATTTTACCAGTGGGATCATGATTCAATTTTGAATACGTAGTATTGTCATTAAGTAAATTTTCCATCTTATCTTCATATGTTTTAGTGTGGAGTATGACAGTTTTATTAACTTTGTCACTTTTGGTTATGATTAAATCCGGATGCTTTTTGATAAAATGTTTTGTTTCATTGATATAGCCATTAACAGCATTAATAGATGAGCGTGTTCTGTTTTTATTGTTGTTAATATGATTAGTGATAATATTGGCAGTTTTATTACGTATTTCATTTTTAGAGTCAGTGTCCAAATCCTTAATGATAAATTCAGTATCAGCTAAGATCTGTGGAATGGGAATGCTGTTATTACATAAAGTAGTTTTAGGATCTTGCTGTAACACAAAATGAACATTATTAGGAATTTTAACATTACTTAAATTAACTATCCAATTAGAGTTAATATTTGGTGAAATAAAGTTTTTGTGTGTTAAGTTTACTAATCTTCTTGATGTTTTTCTGTTTAATTTTGTTAAATAGAATTTCCTTTTTGTGTAGAAGTAATTGAAAGAATTTTTCATTAGTGTCTTGATTATAATTAGCAGCTATGTAATTTTTATAGTTGGTAAACTTATTCCAGAGGTTTTTTCAGCCATGTGTGTGTTTTGGATAATGATGTTTAAGATTTGTTGTTGAAATTTTAAACGAACTTTTTTAATTTGTGCGTTTATATGTTCATCAGAATTCTCAAGGTGAACTTTAAGTTTGAAATTCAAGAAATGAGGTAAAATATTATTCTTCCGACAATTAAGTAGAAATAATTTTTTGTTCTTCAGTTTTACTAATTTGTAAGTTAGTTTTTGGAGGTTAATGAAAGGTAAAATATCATCCATGTTGTTGCTGGTTTTAATTTCCCTGTATATGCTTCGAAATGTATGGTATTCCATACTACCCATTGTATAAACCAAATAGGGTACTGTAAATTTAAAAAGTTTGAAGTTATTTTTCTTGAACTGTACAAATTGTAAATATTTTCCAATGTATTAAGCTATCACGGTTACCAGTTCAACAAACAAACTTCGAACTGGTAACCGTGATAGCTTAATACATTGGAAAATATTTACAATTTGTACAGTTCAAGAAAAATAACTTCAAACTTTTTAAATATATTAACTTTAACTCAAAAACTTTATGTATGTACAAATTTCACAGTAGACAAGCACGTACTTTTATGATCGTCATTGTTTGGGGCCAAGCATGCCAAACAACATTATTTATTCACTAATTTATAGAAAACGGGTAGAATTTTTATTAACATACTTTTTAGGAATCATAAAAAAAACCACAATCATCACTGGAAAACTCGGAAAACATAAATTCCTGTTAACATAATTTAGTTAAATCTAAGTGGTTTCTCGTGAGGGACAAGGAAGAAGTCGACCAATCCATAGTCAAATACTTCAAACAAGCGAGCAAGAAAAGCGAAACAAACCGGGATACTTTATGAATTGTGGTGGAAATTGCATATTTTCTAGCAAAAGGGACATTCTACCTACAACAAAGTATGTACCTTTATTAAACAGAGTAAGTGGTAATGAAACAAAATGAGTCTTTGAGCAAATGTGGCTACTGGCTGATGAATCTACAATATTAACAATATTAGCGAAATTCGCTTTGTTGACTCAAAAAGAACATTAAGCACTGTTTTTTTTATGGTTGTGTCTAGCAGGTGCACCTAATATCGTTATATCATTAAGTGAATATCCATTAACTTGTAAGGATTTTGTCAATTATTTATATTCATCTTTAGAAGGATCACAAATTCGTTGTGCTCAATCTTTTACTTTAGTTACACCAATTTTATAACTATTGTTAGAGATAAAATTGAAAGAATCCTAATTAATCATGGTATTAGGACTATTTTTGAACCTACAAGATGTTTCAAACCCGTTATCATCTTCCGGAGTGTATAAGTTATGTTGTTTATGTGGAAAAGTATACTTTGGAACCACCAAACATAGCTTTGATGCAAGACGTAAAAAACGTCTAAGATTTTGTAAATTAGGTCAACCAGAGAAATCTGCAGTAGCTATGCATGCTTTAAATAATTTAAATCATGACATTTAATTTGATAATATGGAAGAATTTTTAGGAAAAACTCATTATTATGTTCGTTTAGAATGTGATGCTATTGAGATATACAGGGTGTTTCAAAATTGTGATGCCAAATTGATATGGGAGGTAGATTACTTCATTTTAGGCCGGAAATTCTATATAAATATGTCTTTAAAATGCTTAATTAAAAAGATACGAGGTGTTTTATGATAGTTTGGAAAAACATACTTCTATTATTTTCTTCTAAAGGGCTTTTGCGATTTTCTTTAAAGTTGGTACACCAGGTATATCCGTCAGGTGTAACAATTGATGAGTACTTTATTTTTATTTGCTATGGTAACCAAATAACAGGGGTGGCCTAGAGATGTTTTCAGTAGGTGTGGACAAGATGCATATTTTATTATTTTTTCTTAAAGTGTGTTTAATAATGTATAAAAAAGGTACTCTAGTTTAAAATCGATAATATGCACCGTTCTCGAGAAAAATGATTTAGTGTAAGATACTGCCACTGCACATCTACCATCTACCACCAACACGAACACAAGCTCTGACCCTTTTGACGAAGTTACGCGAACACAATCTCGATTCTTTGTCTTAAAAAGTTTTCACTGGTGATTGGCCTAGTGTATACTTTCTCCTTTACATTACCCCATAGAAAAACATCTAAAGGATTTAAATCGGGGCTTCTTGGTAGCCATTCCTGTGGTGGTTCATGTCCGCGACCGATCCACTTAGCAGGAAATGTATTATTTAAATATCTCCTGACATTTCTAGAGTAGTGGGCGGGAGCACCATCGTGCATAAGCCACATTCTTCGACGCGCTTGCAAATCGATATCTTGCAGTACTTCTGGACTTTGGTCCAACAAGAAGTTTAAATAATGAGCACCATTTAAATTTTGAGGTAACTCAACGGGGGCCAAAATTTTAGTTACCAAAATGCCCACCCACAGATTTATTTTAAATTTATGTTGGGAAGTACTGTTTCCCTGGGATTCTCTTCACTCCACCTGTGGTTGTTTCTTGAATAGAAAACTCCGTATACTCAAAAATATTTTTACTTTTATATAAATAATTTTTATTTATTTTCAATATCCGAGCCATACCCACCAAATACAGACAGTTGCCACACCCTGTATAATATAACTTCAATAGGCAAGAAGAAAATCTCCGTTTAAATAGGTTTTGGCATCTTATAATTGAAAAAAAGCATAATGATACGTCTTAATTTTGATTTTAATTTTAGCTTTTGGTATGTCTAGGTTTTTTGCTGTGTTTTTCCTAGACCTTGAAGTAAATGCTTTACCAAGTTTATGTTAAATTACCATAGCACTATAATTTAACATATGTAGTTGAAATTAAAATCAAAAATGATGTAACCATTGTGCTTTCACTGTAAAATAACACTTACATTTATTAACAAAGCTATTTCTTTGTTTGATTTGACTGACTTTTTAATTGATGTCAATCTTTTATTTATGAATGCTTTTATTAATTTCAAATTAAATTTTTTCACAACTTGACTCTTACATTATAAATTGATTAAATTTGGTTGTTGTTTTTTTTTTTTGATTACGACATTTTTTTACTGTTAGCCTTCGACCGTTAGAGAGTATTCTTCAAGGTAATTTAACAATATTTAATTTATTATGTATGCGTTTTCAATTTTCATATATCAAGAATGTGTTTCAACATCTTAAATATTTATGAGGACGATAACTGTAAGTTTAGATTTGAATAAACTAATTACCAAAATACACCATTAAAAAACCCAAAAAGCTAAGTATTTTAAATATTAATGTATAAAACCCTCTTTTTAAAGGGGTATCATAAAAATAAATTTTTATACTTTATATTAAAAACACAATATAAGATTCACAAAATAAAATAAAACTGTAATTCAACTTAAATAAAATATGTAATTTATGTAAATGAAAAGTAATTCTGGAATTGGAATTTCGCACGCCTGCCGATTAGGCAACCTTGCCGGCACCGGTGTACTGCTGGATCTGGTGGTCTCGAATGGCGGATTCTGTTTCTCTATAATCAAACTAATTAATCTTTTCCGCCCACGGTTCAAATTCTCAATAAATTGATGTCTTTAATTATTAGTTTTTATATTAATAAGGGTGGTCGAATTTTTTTTGAAAACTATGGAGTATTCTTAAGGTTGTTAGCAACGCTAGGAAAAAATTAAAGATGGTTGACTTTGCTTACTCTTGTATTTGTGTTATTAAAAGTGTATTTGGGTTACTAAGGGATGTTTTTAATTATAAATTATGTGGGGTGGTTTTCTACGTGTGTAAGCGTTACGGTTTCTGTTATGGTTACTTTACAGTGTATGGAAACTGTTCTGTATGCAATTGTGATTTTTAATTGATGTTTGGATCTAATTACAGTATCGATAGTAGAATAGGGGAACTACTTTCACTTTTTGTGACGTCATTTGACCTTGGGAATTCCCCAAGACTGTCCACGTGACTGACCTCGGTTTGACCTTGAGGCTGACCTTGAGTAAGTTGTTTACATTGAGAAATAGGCTAACCTTGAAGAAAGTGGTTGGCCTTGGACCTGGACTTGCGCGGGAAATTTGAAAATGTTTTTTAGTAATAAAGAGGTTCTGGTAAAACAAGTGTAGGAACTACCACGTACGCCTTCGATCTTGTATTAGGGTCTGCGCCCCTATCGTGGCCCTCTTGGCGGGGAATTTAAAATAATAGGCCCTAGCCTTGTAAGACAGCTATAAGAACTTGTGTTAGGCCCCCTTGTTGCGAAACTTGAATTTGTATTGCTATCTACTTATGTAGATAGGACTAATTAGGGTTTGTTTGTGGCGCCATCTAGTGGTGTATAGACTAATGAACATTTTCTTCAATAGAAGTTGATCATGCATGCCTCTCCCTTTCTCTGTCTCGTTTATCCATTTCTCTCTCGGCTTTTTCTCAAACAAACAAATCAATCTCAATTAATTAATCAACTAAATCAATCTCAATAAAACCAGATCGTACCTTACAGCTTACGAAAACCAACTTGCAGTTCAAAAAATACTGATTTGGTTTAAGTAATTACAGCTTGCTTGCTCAAAATCAGCCACAGTTCAAAATACCAAATAGCTATAACGGAAATAAAAGAAAAGGTTTTAACGGTTTATTATTACATGCGAATCAATAACTACGAAGTTTAAAACCAACAAATACGTACCGCATAACCCTATTAATTAATTTTAAAAATAGCGTAACAGTCACACCTTTATCTAATTAACTAAATAAATGGGTAGAGATCGAGTAGAATACGAGCTGATGCAGAGTTGGTTGGTTTGACAGCTTCCTCCTATAATAACACATTAAAATCTTTATTGGCATTTTTTGTGAACAATATCAAGTAAAATATGTATTAAAAAATAATACGCATACCTTCAGATGTGTTTTTCTCTCGAGTCTTCTAATAATAACTGCGTTGGAGAACTCAACTACATATTGAAATACTTTGTACAGTTCACAAATTGTTGATATAAAACTGGCTATTGGATTTCCCATCCTTAAGTAATTTAGAATGTAAATATACAAACATAATTATCTCTACCACACTTACTGGAACCCGTATTTACCTTTCACTTTCGCACACTGCTTAGAGCGACATTACATGCATTTATATGAAACGATGTTTGTTATTTACAACATACATATAAAAATGATTTCACCTACATCATAAATGCGTTTTATTATTATTTAACAGTTATACAACTTCATTATGATTGGAAAGTGGCTTCGTGTTAATTAATGTGTTTATAAATATTTTAAAAATTTGCTGCTGCAACAAAACATTAAGGTCTAAATATTAGATGAAATAATAATCATTTTCTACCCTAGCGTTTTTGTACAGGCAGATTCTTTATCTAAGCGGTCAACACGGTTACATTCGAAAATTATACCTGATTTATTTGTATGCTCAATTACTCACTACTTACACACAAATTACTTTAAAATAAATAAATGAGCGGCAATTAAGTAAGCAGGTAATTAGACATAAATTAGACATACGAGGGTTCGTTTTTATATTCTCGGACTAGGCATAATAAAAGTAGATTAGAACAACAGAAATTTATTTTTCAATATAGGCCCCTTGCTTTTCAATACAAGTATTACATCGTTTCAATAACATCTTTAACCCATTATAAAAATATTCTTCACTGGGGGCTAAATCTGGACTATAAGGTGGATGATCAATTTCTACAAAGCCATATTTAGCAACGGCAACTTTTGAAAGTCTTGACTTATGGGCTGGTGCATTATCATGGAGCAGCAGGATACTTCACGCTAGTTTCCCGCGTCTTTTCACTTTAATAACATCTCCGAGGCGATGAGTTAAGCTTGCATAATACTCTCCTGTGACTGTACCACCCTTCTTCAATCATTAAAATTCCTAGGCAATCCCAAAAAAAACAGTTGCCATTATTTTTCCTGCAGAAGGGGTGACTTTAAACTTTTTGGGATGACTGAAACCCCTAATATACATCGACTCTTGTTTCGACTCAGAATCAAAATGATGGGCCCAAGTTTCATCATCATTTATGATAAGTCGATTGATAATTAATTCGTCCCCACAAAACGCCAAAAATTCTTCACACTTCTCCATTTGAGTAAGAATTTGAAAAGACTTAAGTATTCGTGGAACCCATCTCGCACTGACCTTCGTCATGCCAAGATAATCGTGTAAAATTCTGAAAACTGTGGTTTCTAAAACTCCTAATAAAACGCTAATTGTCGCTTCTTTAATCTTGCATCTTCCAATACCTAACACTTTGTTTTTTCAATAACATCCGAAGTGATCATGTGAACAGGCCGACCTGGATGGGGATCATCATCTAGTGACTCTCGGCCATGTTTAAACAATTTTGACCATTCACAAATAGTCGACAATTAACTCCGTATATAATCAACATTCACGAATAACTTTTGAACTAATAATGCTGCAATTGTTTTGTAAATTGTCAAACACGTTACCATGGCATATGTGATTCAAAATCAATAAAATGAAAATTACATTAACATTGTAAATTGCCTAGTCCGGGAATATAAAAATGACCGCTCGTAATCAAACTATTATTGTTAATGCACGACGCTCGTATTGGTTTTAGTAAATATTTAAAAGACAACAACAAACTAGGGTTATCTTGTTGGAGATAAGCACGATAAAACAGAGTGGAATATACTTGTGGTTGCAGATTTTTTTCACCGAAAATTGTTATGCAATAGAAGTTGATCATGCACTGATCTTGTTACAGGACTCTTGATTAAAACAAATAAAGTACCAAAAGTACTCTTTTTTATTTATCAAAGTAGAATGGTTGAAAAGCAAAACATTATACATTAACTTGATTGTTTCATCATTTAGAATTAAGCGTATAGTAAAAACTTATTTACAAGAAATCAAGCAATTGTAAATTATTATTTAATCTAAAATATAGAAACATTAACGTATAAAGCTCACATACATCCCAATGGTAACCCTACAGTATTGACGAGCACCGCAAGGATATCATTTACGTTTCCTAGAGAAAAATTCTAGATGGTTTTGGTACAGTAAAAGAATCATTTTTAAATGTATGTTGTAAATAACAAACATCGTTTCATATAAATGCGTGTAAGGTCGCTCTAAGTAGTGTGCGAAAGTGAAAGGTAAATACGGGTTCCAGTAAGTGTGGTAGACATGATTAGGTTTGTACATTTACATTCTGAATTACTTAATGATGGGAAAGCCAATAGCCAGTTTTATATCAACTATCCATAAGTAAAAACACAAAACGGTTTCGCGAACTGTATAAAATATTTCAATATGTAGTTTAGTCCTCCAACGCAGTTATTATTAGAACAATCGAGAGAAAAACTCCTCTGAAGGTATGCGTATTATTTTTTAATACATATTTTACTTGATATTGTTCACAAAAAATGCCAATAAAGATTTTAATGTGTTATTATAGGAGGAGGCTGTCAAACCAACCAACTCTGCATCAAATCTTATTCTACTCTATAAAGGTGTGAGTGTTACGCTATTTTTAAAATTAATTAATAGCATTATGCGATACGTATTTGTTGGTTTTAAACTTTGTAGTTATTGATTCGCATGTAATAATAAACCGTTAAAACAATTTGTTTTATTTCCGTTATAGCTATTTGGTATTTTTAACTGTGGCTGATTTTGAGCAAGCAAGCTGTAATTACTTAAATCAAATCAGTATTTTTTGAACTGTAAGTTGGTTTTCGTAAACTGTAAGGTATGATCTGGTTTTATTGAGATTGATTTAGTTGATTAATTAATTGAGATTGATCTGATTGATTGATTTGTTTGTTTGAGAAAAAGCCGAGAGAGAAATGAATAAACGAGAGAGAGAGGCGTGTATGATCAACTTCTAGTCTATACACCACTAGATGGCGCACAAACAAACCTTAATTAGTCCTACCGCTACCTTTATTACAGACAAAAAAAAAATTCATTAGTCTATACACAAGTAGATAGCAAGACAAATTCAAGTTTGGCAACAAGCGGCCGGGGCGCAGACCTAACACAAGTTCTTACAAATTCTTAGGCTAGGGCCCATTATTTCAAATTTCCCGCCAAGGGGGCCACGACAGGGGCGCAGACCCTAACACAACATCGAAGGCCTACATGGTAGTTCCTACACTTGTCTTACAAGAGCCTTTTTATTATTAAAAAACAACTTCAAATTTCCCGCGCAGGACCAGGTCCCAGAGATAGTTCCTACACTTGTCTTACAAGAACCTCTTTATTACTAAAAAACATTTTCAAATTTCCCGCGCAAGTCCAGGTCCAAGGCCAACCACTTTCTCAAGGTTAGCCTGTGTCTTAAGGTAAACAACTTTCTGATGGTAAACAACTTTCTCAAGGTCAATCCCTAGGTCAAACCGGGGTCAGCCACGTGGCCAGCCCTGGGGAATTCCCAAGGTCAAATGGCGTCACAAAAAGTGACTGGCGATATTTGTTAAACAGATGAGTTTTCTTTATGTATTAATAGTTAATTAAGCAAGTTAAATCTAAGTCCTATTAGATGTCAACAATAGTAAATGGGCAATTGAGACATGTACTTATTTCAATTGTGATTTTGTCTATTTAATTATAGTTATGTCAATAATAGAAATACGGGTTTTATCTTTTTATTAAAAGATTGAATTCGTAAAACGTTTACGTTTTGTTACTTTAATTTGACTTAATACAATTATATAGATGTAAGCATAAAGTAATATTATTATCAAGTTCTTTTCAATAAAATTAATCTTTGTGAAATTTTATAATGTAAAATTTATATTGAAAGAATATAAATTTTACGTTTATTTAAACAGGAAAAATTAAAAGGTATTCTGAGAATGACAGGAACTAAATCTACTTTTGAAAATAAATAACGATAATGAACAGGAAAAGGCATTATTAGTTTTACTGTATTATACTATTATTCTTCTTTTAAAAAGTACAGAAAATGGCAGTAGAACGGAAGTAACAGGTAAGGAAAAGGGTGCCGGTAACTCAATGGAATAAAGGACGTGGGCGTGTTACTAATTTTGCGTCTAAGATAACTTGTAATACGTGAGACACAATAAAAGGGTAAGTCACAAATCATGAAAAATATGCCACAAAGGTGCCATCTGTTAAATTAATTTATAGCGTGAAAAACGTCATGAACTAGATCTTAAAATAATGGTCTAACAGGAAACCATAATGTTCACTCGAAATGAAAACCTCTACCTAAAATTCTACTCCAAAAATATCTACGCATGGTTCACCTTCACTTTAATATAATCTTAAGCTTCATTTAAAATCCGCAAAATTGCGATGATTAAACTCAAAATCCTTTAAAATCCGCAAAATTGCGATAATTAAACTCAAAATCCATTGTACACTGGGTAAACTTCAACGTAAAATTACTTGCTCAAATAACCAAAAAATAATTGGTCAATACGGTAATTAATTATTCAACTTAAAAGGAATATACGTCACAACAAAAATAAACAAACGCGATTAAATATTTATAAGGTCCCATAATTTAATAATCGTCAATATAGGGGTCGTAATTTACCTAAATGCAAATGGTTGAGAGCTAATTTACTCAACAAACAAAAAACTTGCTTACCTTTTGTCGCAAATCCAGGTCAATCAGTGAATTTCAGTCGGTAAGTTGGTTCCTACAAAACTTCAAAAATATTTGCACGTACTCGCAAGACACAGGCGTGCAACAAAAAACAGCTGATCGGTTAATGATCTTATTTACTTTTTATTTCAAAACTTATCTTTTAAAATGAATTTATATCAACAAAACTCAAAATAGCAGATATTGTAATAAAGAAATCTCACAAATCGGTGTGTTAAAGCTTTTACTAAAATAATTGAGCGTTGTCGCTGTTTAGTTCCATAAATCCAAAATTCTCATAAAATAAATAAACTATTCGGTAACTTGAACGTAAACAATATATCTAATCTTTTAAATTTTGATCAACGCAGTAATAAGAAATGGGGTCACAACTTTATTATACACTGTAAAGAAAATAATATTCAGTTCATTAACGCTAACGGCGAACATAGTTAACAAATGTTTATAATACGTAATTTTGTATAACGCAATCAGAATAAAATAGACAATGCACAGGACGATATGGTTAATGTACGGGTGGATACGCTTTTATCAAAATGAATTTAATCGACTGAAGGGCTCCTTTGCAAGATCGTAACCAAACAAAGCGTATTCACCCGCCTGACAAATACAATTAAAAAACACACTTTATTGAAATCTCCAGCAACACAAAAAAAACTAAAGGTACGGAAGTAATTACCTTAATTTTGAATTGACCACCATAAATCCTCCCCCCTTCATTGTTATTGCGTTATAGGTAGAATCATGTGGTTGACCTTCTAGCTCGATAGCTAGAAGGTCATCCACATGATTCGGTGCCATCCTCCAATATCGTAACCAACCGTCGACAGCTATTCAATTTGTAGTTACGCGAGTTGAATAATGGAAGTTGTAAAAACCAAACTGTATCTTCTGGTTTAATATAAATGCACACGCTTTAACTGTTTCTTGGTTAGAAACGGCGTACTGTATTTATAAATATGCTTTCAACCGACTTTATAACGAAATTTGCAACTTTAGATATTACCTTGAATTTTAACGTGTTTTCGGAACAATTAGAAAACTTTTATGGATTCAATTAATATTATAAAGAAGACTTCTTATACCTGAAAAGTTTTTATACAAAAATATGTTCATATATGGACGACCATAAATATTTATTCTGTATATACAGTATTCATCCTACTACGTAATTAGGGCTGTACCCTGTGTAGTTTGTATAAATAAATAAATAATTAGTGGTGGTCTAAGCCGCATACAAAAACGAAACTTCACTACACAATTGTTTAACTCACACAAGCTTAACTCTATTCAACAGAACACATTTTCAAAAACGATATTTTTATTAAACATGAATTTTCCTCAATACTGCATATAAACACTAGGAAAGGCTGACCCGCATCAGCTGCTTGGGCGGACTTTGTGACGTCAGCTGATGACGTACTTGGAAACACTTTATAACAACTGATTAGCGATTACATATCTTCCTTGCTCTAACTATTTATTAGTTTAAAAAGTTATGTTCAAAAATTGGGTTGTTCAAATAAGCCGCTTTTTATTTTCATATGTTGTGGACATTAATATTTGTTAACACGTTTCTGTTTTACTGCGGGCGTTAGCTACAATTGCTATTGAAACGTTTAAAGCTTGTACAATGCTTTTAGACTTTGTGACGTCAGCTGATGACGTACTTGGAAACACTTTATAACAACTGATTAGCGATTACATATCTTCCTTGCTCTAACTATTTATTAGTTTAAAAAGTTATGTTCAAAAATTGGGTTGTTCAAATGAGCCGCTTTTTATTTTCATATGTTGTGGACATTAATATTTGTTAACACGTTTCTGTTTTACTGCGGGCGTTAGCTACAATTGCTATTGAAACGTTTAAAGCTTGTACAATGCTTTTAGATACACGATTTTTATCCCAAAACAGAAGTATTTTTAAAAACTAACGTAAGTCGTGAAAGCTTTCATTTTCATATTTTTGTTTTACATAGCACAATTTTTCAGTAAGAAACAGTTTTACTATACAAAAGGTATTATTTGTAATAAGTTGAAAATAGAATAATGCGTTATGGTGGTATTGTTTTTTATGCCAAAATATGCATTATAGTTTGAACATTAGATTAATCTATGTCTGTTTTCATGTTTGTTGAACAAGTTAAACGCAAAAATTTCATTTCTGGTAAATGTTTTATTTTAAATATTTTGCAGATGTAGACTTGGGCGACTAAACTAATATATTCAACTTTAACTCAAGAAAATAATCCTAAAGACACGTCTATAGCACACTCATTTACCATTCCTAACCCTATATGTAGATATGGAGCACCATCCAGGAATCCCCAGGTTTCATCAATTATCTAAAACTGTAATTTTCGAGTGATGATAATGCGTAGAATTTTTAATGACAAAATGTTGACTGAAAATATATGCAGGGTGTCCCGGAAAATCACCAACAAAATTTTGCAGTGAGTTTCCAGGACTAAATTTTATCCCAAAATGCACCTCCAAAAAGTTATACGCTCTCAAAGCTCAATTCAAAATGTAGAAAAATCACTTTTTCTCCGTAAAATATGAAATTTTTTTATTGGCCTATCTTATACAAGTCAAAATTTGATAGCCTTTTCAAAATAATCGCACGACTAGAACTACCCGTTCAGCAGCGGCGTCAACCTTCACTCCTTAAAAAAAATAATTTTAGCAAAATAAATTAACATTTTTCTGGTTTATTTTGGTAATATATTTTAAAATAAAGGAATTTTGTCTCTTAAATTTTTCTTCTAAAATCGACGGTTCTTGAAAAATAATTTGTATTCTGCAACAACTGATATGTGCTTATTTGGTAATTGCTTTATTTTAATAATAATACATTTTAAAATAAAGAATTAAAATAAAAATTAAAAAAATTAAAATATTAAAATAAAACTCTAATTTTACACTATTTGCTCAAAGTGGCCCTAATTTACTTGAATGCAAGCATTCGCTCGACGTATTAGACATTCGCATTGGTCGTAATATCCCTGCAATTTGCCTAATATCCTCGAATGCTTCAACAATGCGATTCCAGAGATGGTCTCTAGTCATTGCTGGAACTGACTAGACATTTTCTTTAACAAAGAAATGTAAGGGATTGTAGTCCGGTTAGGGAACTGCGCTTGCAGGTATTACCTCACAGGTAATCCAAAATGTGGTGGGGCACCATCGTCCATAAAGATAGTCTCAGCCTTGACATTTAATGGCACAGCTTATAGAAGTTCCCACAAATTATTCGGAAAAAACTGGAAATACGCAGCGCTGTCTAGTAGGTTGGATAGCATAAAGGGACCAATAACAAATTGTTCAACAATTCCTGCGCCGACATTTATGGTGAATTTATGTTGAAAGCGACCTTCTTGAATTAGATTAGAATACTCATCTGCCCAATTGTGGATATTATGGGAATTAAAGATGCCATCTCTAGTAAAACAGGCTTCGTCCGTAAAAAGACAATCTGAGGATCTCCAATGAAATTGTTGATCAACCATTGACAATATTCTCGTCAGTAGTAGATTTGTCGGTAAAAGTTCTTGAACGTTTTGGATGTGATATGGTTTTAACAATTGTTCAGTAAGTGTTCGGTGAACAGCATTTTTAGAATTGAGCAGCGACGCATCTAGTGCTTGCAGTTGGATTATCCTCCATAATTTTCAATATGCGCTCTTCTACCTGAACAGTGCGACGCTGACGTCCAGAATTTGGAAGTTTTTCTAAATATCTTCTTGCTGCAGCTCGAGAATTACCTCCACATTCGCCAAATACAAAATGTATATAGGTTAATATGAGTAACGCTCCATCATAAATAATAATAATAAACTAATAAACAGGAACATGTTTTATTTAAGTAGGTAAGAACTTTTTGTTTTGTCTTGAAAACGCAGCCTACTACTAAATGAAATATCAAATAAGTACGGATCAGTTGTTGTAGAATACAAGTTATTTTGAAAATTTTCTCAAGAACCCTTGATTTTAGAAGTAAAATTTAAGAAACAAAATTCCTTTATTTTAAATTTTTTACCAAAATAAAGCAGAAAAATTTTAACTTATTTTGCAAAAATCATTTTTTTTTAAGGGTTGAAGGTTGACGCGACGCCACTGCTGAACAGGTAGTTCTCGTAGTGCGATTTTTTTGAAATATCTATCAAATTTTGACTACTATAAGATAGGTCGACTCTATAAAAATCAATAAAAAATTTTCATGCTTTACGGAGATAAAGTGATTTTTCTATATTTTAAATTGAACTTTGAGAGCGTATAACATTTTAGGGACACCTTGTAGAGTTGTGTTTTCAGATTTTATAGTGTATAAATGTGATGTATCGTAAAATAGAAGTTTGTGTACAAAACTCCAATTTATGTTCGTAGCTTGTGTAGGTAGGTGTGTATTATTGTTGACGTTTATTAAAGGAATTTGATTACGTACACGTAAGAGTCGTAATTTTTTAGGTTCGATGAATTTTATAAACACACTATTGCAAATTTAAAAAGTTAAAATTATTCAAAATGCACAAAAAAACGAAATCCGTAGTAAATCAGAATATTATTTTTGGTAGTTAATAATTGATGTTCTCTCTCATTTTTGGTATAAAGTTAATGTGAGGTAATAAGTTACAAAAAAAAAACAATTTAAATAGAAATTCTTGATATGCCTGGTAATTAGCCTTTAAATCATTTAAGACTTGTTTATAGATAGTAATATGGTAATTAATATTTTCAAACGATAATTTAGAAATGAACTATGTATGTTATCACTACATATCGGCCTTTTTATATTAATTCTGCTTTTTTAATGGCCAATTAATTAGCGAAAATGCGCTCAACATCCAATTTGCATGAATTTATAAGATAATAGACAGTAATAGAGAAAAATATTCTGCACACAGTTATTAATAACAAAATGTTTAACAAAATTTGATTATTTATAGTTTTGTGGCTCATCTTGATTAATAATGCAGTTGCATATCCAAAATTCCTATAAAAAACTTGATCCTTTTGTTCCTTCTTTGTATTCTTTGAATTGTGTTCGATTCTACACCTTTTTAGGCAATATGAGGTAGATTAGAGATTGATGTTCTTTGTCGGTAAATGTATCTATCGCACCGCCCACTACCTAAACAAGTTTTTCTTAGGTAAAAATTCATGTGAACTTTACTATACACTATTGTCTTCTACCGAAAAACAGTTTTAAACTAAATCAAATGTTTCATAATTGTTCATACATAACGTGATTATATTATTTACAATATTCGTTTGCAGTTAAAAATATCGAATAGTGTGCAATTCCAATTTTTGAATTAACTGAATCGTACCGTGCTAGTTTATTTTAATCCTCCGGTAGTCGCACTGAAAAGTTTAACATGAGTGGTCGCCCCGGTCGCTGAAACCGGGTGATAAAAAAGTAAAGAAAAAAACTTTACCTACTTACTTTTTATTACAGTTATACAGAAAAAATCATAATACTAGTTTAAACATAAAAATTAACAAAAGAAAAACATCTTGTTAGATTGTGACATAAAAACTAAAATTAATTTTTTTTTAACATAACCTGATATTCTTGGACAAAGACTGAAATACAGTTAAACGCCACTTTGCAGTTGAACTTAAAAGTTATTATTGCACTCCACTAAAATACATCCTTTCAGAAAAAATGTGAAATGCATTTTTCCTGCACGTTTTTGACATATGACAGTGATATGTTCCAAGCACATGTGACGTTGCACTTTAAGCACAAAAATCGTGTTTTTCTATTATTTTTTTCCAGTCGCAGTATGAACATCTGCCAGGAATAACATTTTGTTGTTGTTCCCTTACCCAACCATTGCTTGAAGCCGCAATTTCAAAATTCGTGGTAAATATGTCATACTTGTACGTCTTTGCAAATGTGGAGTTATTAAACTATCGGCCAATTTTCTCAAGAAAACTCTACGTAATATGTTTGTCTCAGGGTTATTGGTGCCGACAATAACTTGCGTGTTTATTCCTGTAATGTTTTCCCATGGGCCATCTTCTGGTATTCACGGGCACAGTCATAGCTGGGACAAAGTTTATCAACTACGTCCACGCCTCCCTTGGTATCATTATATTCTGCGATGATAACTGGTTTATTTCTATCCCCAGTATCGATATCAATATCATCATGGTGATGTAGACTTGAGACCAATAAGACATCTTTGCCTCTTCTTGGAATATATGAGACAAACGCTAAATCTTTGTTGAATCCGAACATGCTTTGTCTGTTGGTCTATTAACGGATTTCGAAAATTTTATTGGAAGTTCTCGTGTGTTTTTTCCTTAGCGTCCCTATTAACAGTTAAGATGTTCATCGAACAAAGTTTGTACTAGAGAAATTGACGTAAACCAGTTATCCATGGTTCTATTCTTAGAAGTGCCCGATATATGGTCAAATAACCGTAAAACAACATCGGAGGGGATATTTGATTTTTGAAACGGTTCATCTGGCTGCCTTCCAACGTATGCTTCTAAATTTGATGTGTAAAACATCTTTGCGCCACAAACTGCAAATATTTTGAGTCCATACTTATTAGGTTTAGAAGGCCTAAATCCCGCCAGAATTTCATTTATGGTAACATATGGGGAATGAAAATAACCTGTTCTATAGTATGATACAAATGTTTTAAAGACTGTTCGAATAGGAGTGAGTTTGTCAATTAATCTTCGATCAGACCGTGTATCTTTTGTAAGGTTATTTTGACGCATCACGCATGTGCATGATTTTGATAACGTATTTTGAGTGTAGCTGAAGTGAGTTTGGATGAAAAAATTTTGTTTTTTGTGTGTGCTTAATGTAAGTTGTGTAAATGATACGCCACTGGATTTTTAATGAAGCCTTAGTTATCGTATGAAGGAATATTTGAATGTTATTTTCGTGTTAAAAGCATTACGCTTGGTTGCTAAATGCTGTTGTGAGTAAATTTTTATTGACACGGCACTGCTAGAACTACTCGTCTTTGTTGCTATTGTATGTAAAGGAGTTCGGCTGAATAAAGGGAAGTAGACGTACGAGTGAGTGAGTTTGTGGTATGTTGAGGTTGTATTAACGTCCAGTAGGGAATATGGATGCATGTCTTTGATTGAGAAAATTTTGTTGTCCAATATTGGTAAATTGAATGCGTATAGGGACATGAGAATGAGATGATTTCGCGGAAATGATCCGGAAATAAAATTCGCGCACATGCAAGATATCTATGAAAAGACGAAGAACAACCTGGTGAATATACTGAATGAATGTGGTGATGATAGATAATTTCCTCTGCTCGCCTTGAGATAAAAAAAGGAAGCTTAAGCGGTTGACGAGAATAGATGTCGCGCGCGCATAGTTATGATTAACGCTTAGAATGTTTTAGAGCGGGAGTTTGTTTATAAAAATCGTAATGTGTGCAGCGTATAAGTAGAACGACTGCAATAACCCTTAGTGGGATTGATAATAACTAGACATTCATAAATAAACTAAGTAGTAAAGTGAGGGTTGAAGGAAAAACTATTATATATTATTTTTCTTCAGTAAATTAAAAGTGCTTATGCAGATTTGAAAATTAAAAGTGTTTAGTACAGCGCGTGACATTACAAAAGTTTTATTAGTTTAAGGTAACCACTTAAGTTAACGGATCGAAAATTGCCAAACTAGCTTAAAGAAGTGGTGGTTTTATGAACGTTCGAAGTATATTCGTACAATCGTCACCAAATACAATTCGATTGTATGAAAAGCAAGTAAAAGATTCGATATCCAAACGGGAGCCAAACATACCCTTTGTGTTACACGTGTGAAGAGCTAACATCTATACATAAATACGATGTTATGCTAAATTAAAGAAAAACAAAAGGACCATGAACTGTTCGTGAGTGCGTTAAACGAATACGGTTGTTGTGTGTGTGCCTAAAGTGCTGGTCAATTTAAAGGCCGTTAGCAAAAAAAGGATTACGTCTCACCGATTAAATGAATGATATATCATACCGGCAGAAAACGGATTAAATTACCTGTATTGTAAGAATTAGCTATAAGACTTATTGACGAATACGAGCACCATCACCTTTTTAAGATAATTTTCTTTCTTTGCTTTGACAATTATTAATTTAAGTGAAAAAAAAAGGTGATCGACCTGTATCGATATTTTTGTAAATGTTTAGTTCTAAGATTTGAGAATTTTTAATTAGCGCTATTTGGTGGCTTCGACCACGGTTGTGTAAATATTTATCCACAATATATGTACAGAGTGTTTAAAATTATTTCGTTGTTTATTTATGATATTGACTTGACTGGTTACATATTTTTAACAATTGAAAGTAATCTTTACCTTATTTTATTTTGGAGATTAAGGATCGATCTTACATCTTGTATTGGCCAGATCATTCACAAAATTTCATTAAAAATTCGGAAAATAAAGCAGAACATTAATAACAAAAGTCTCAATTTTGATTTAGTATTTTCATAAAGCAGAACGTTTATATTTGAAGTGATAATATATTTATGAATGTCTAAGTACGATCGCTATAGTTGGTATTTTAATAAAATATAAAGAGGGAAGCACTAATCATACTAACGTTGAGTTATTTAGCAGTTAGTGAGTAGTTTTATTGAGATAACGAATATCGTTTCGTTTATTCCTTTTTGTGTTAGAGGTTTTTCTAAATTGGGCATTGATTATTTATTTAATCATAAAATTCATTAACCGTTGCAGATTTAAATTGATAGATATACGAGGGACATTTTAAAAACTACATAAGTTAATGTTTTATTTTTATGAATTGGAGTTTCCATTTATACAGGGTGTGTTGAGTAAGTTATAACCACCCGTGTATCGCTGAATTTTCTGAAGTTTTGAGTTGATTTGTTTGGAAGTGGGAGTGAGAAGTTAGTGTATGAGTGAGTGCACTGAGTAAGCTTCAATCCTGTTTTCCACAGGATTAATTTACTATCTCGCCTAAGACGATTTATTTTAGCAAAATTTAAGATTGTAGTGGCGTCAAGAGATATCTTTTCCTGACTGAGCTGTATAAGTTGTGAATTTATGGTAAGTGTAAGGTGTTTGAGCTTGTTATACAATCATTTTACTCCTTATCTCGACCCCGCCCATTTCCCCTGTGGCTGGCTTGGCAACACGCTTACTAATGTAAGTATAAGCGACGCCTAGAGCGGATTGGACGTGTAACACTTTGTCGTAGAAGAAATCTGAATATTTGTAATGTCATAGTGAGATAAAATATTTCTACCCGTAGCCATCCCTGTTCCAAAGGTCCTCCAAATTTAATCGATTTGCGTGACTCAATCCTGCCAGATGTAAAAGCGCCATTAAGGCACGAATTTCAAATTCATCAGTTGTACTAGCAACTCTTTCACGTGAATAGTTTTTCTGAATAACCATTATATGCTTGTTGGTACTGTCAACAATTATAGTAATTATGTTTGGTTTATGAAATAATTCCAAATATCTATGGGTGTCGAAAATTTCTTGAATTTGGGGTAGGACCGAGTAAACGTACAATAATGTTTTCTTGTTTGATCCGAACATTCTTAGGTTTAGGAGCATGTTTTCTCCAATAACTTTTCTTATCTTTGCCTGTAACAAAACGATCTGTAAAAAATGCATATTATAATTTCAAAGCTAACCCACCTGTAACAGATAAAGTACTGCTATAGTGAAAGTCACACTGAGAATGCAGTGTGGAGTCTTATGTAGCACACCGTTGCCAGTTGTCGTTATGCTGGGATCGGTTAACCTCAAGTCCGGTCTCAGGCAAATTTCGCCGTTCTCTTAGATTCGCTAAAAACTTGTTGGAAGTTTGATGATGTTTATACGTTCGCCTTTGTTTAAATGTGTTCAATAATTAATAATAATAAACAATAAATTTCAAAATTGCAAAAGAATTATTTCAGGCAAAGTTAATATAAGAAAAATAAATAGAGAATTAATTGTACAGGCTGTCCCAAATTCGAGGGCAAGCATGGGGTCTCGCTTATTATAAGAGATAGGATATAGGTTTAAATTCGGCACTTTTGCTAAATTCGATGCCGAGTAATAATCTGAAAAGAAATTTGAGCTAACTCGAATGGATTTGGTTTTATGCTCAAAAACTAAAAATTTCGAATTTTGTTTTTCGCGTTTGGCTACCTTATTATTCGAATTTTCAAAATTCCATTAAACATTATTAAGGCAACTTTTTACACACAATACTAATACGGTATTAAAAATATTATGCGACGTTTTGTTTATTCTGAAGCATCATCAGGTTTATTTTTCTTATCGGGGTTAAGACATATTTTTATGGCGTTGGATGGGAATGTTATGCTGATTTTAGCACACTATCTATCGAAGATCACGAGAGAGGACGGTACTGAGGCCTGAACGCGTTTACGATATCCCCACTCTATGATATAACGAAATTATTTTCGGCCCGGTCTCATACACTGTGCGCGACCACTGAAGGGTTAATTATTTCTTTACTGGTTTGCTCTACCTTTTACTTTCCAACCTGCATATACATAATGTAGGTATAGAAGATTATGCAATCTACTTTTTCCACTTTCGCTAAATTGTATTATCAGCTCATTTTACAACTTTTGGCCAAGTTTCGTCAAGATCGGCATGATGTCTGGATATATGTCTGTGTGGATGTATGTTAGTCTCCACGATAACTCCAGAACGAAAACGCCTACGTACTTAAAATCTTGTAGTTAAGCTTGTTTTCATTACGCTGGAGCTGATCAGATTTTGGGAGAAGTCCAGCGGTGGGGACAGGGGTTGTATTAGGGGCAGTTTTGGTTTTATCAAATATTTCTAAAACAACTGCTTATTTCAAAGATATAAGGTTACTTAGATATAGACCTTAAACATATGAATTAATTATGTTCTATGCGACAAAAGATTCCTAAAGTAGAATTTAAGTGTTTAAATTTTTCAATATCTCAATAACCATTAATTTTATAAGAAAAAGTGTAGACATATTTTCTAAAGAAAATTAAATTTTACATAACATTTCTTTATAAAGTTTCTTAATATAAAGCAAGGTAAGTCTAAAATTAATTAAATTGGAATGAAAATGGTTAAACTATATTATTGATATTATAGAAGGGCGTCTTTGGAATTAGTTTTAAGTTAACATGTATTTATGCACCGCGACCTAAAGCTAACAAGCCGTGAAGTAAAAATGGCAACACCGCATCAGCTGATGAAAGTAGTCTTTACTAGAAACATTTATGAATGAGGATATTTTGCAAGGATTAAAGAAAATAATATTTTAAATATATATATATATATATATATATATATATATATATATATATATATATATATATATAGGGTGATCAACTTTGTGACAAAATCCGTTATATCTGTTATAATAGGAGATACCAAAAAGGTATTTACAAAATAGGAGTTAGCAGTAAGCTTCACATTTTAAAATTAGTTACAAATATACAGGGCCTTCCATAACACTGTGCCGCATCAAAGATGTTTTTTAAATGAAGCACCCTGTATTTTATTTTTAATTTAAAATCCACTTCACTTCCTCGTTACAGGAATACAAAGTTGTTATGTGTTATACAGGGTATTTAAAAAGTTATGACCAAATTTCAATAAAAATCGAAACAAGTTCAACGCCCTGTACAATTGAAAAGGGGTACAAGAGCAATGATCTGTTGCAGCCATAGTTTTTAAATGATTGTCAAAATTCATAAAAATGATTGATTTTGCTAATACTACTTAAATCTAATACAAGGTAAGTCAAAACACAAATTCATTTTTGCTCAGTATTTTTAAATGCGTCACCCTGCATTTTATGTCACCATTATAAACTACAGTCAATTTAGCTTAATTTATCCTAAACTTAATAGTTTTGGAGATATTTTAAATTGTATTGGAAGAAGGGTTATTTCATGAATTAAATTTATTATTTTTATTTACTTTACTAGTTACAAATATCTTAAAGTATCACACAAAAACAATTTAAAGAAACATTAAATAAAAAATTGTTATTTTTATCGTAGAAGGTGTTCGAAATGAGCTCCTATATCATTAAAATCAAGGTTGTTATGAAGGTATGTGTTACAAGTTGACAATTCAGTTTTAAGTCAAATTGTTTTGACATTGTCTTGAATTTTGATTATTTTACAACAGTCAACAATGAATTTTGAAAGGGAAGAACTGGTAGACATGGTATGGATATTAGGTGAATGTAATAAAAATTGCTTACTTGCAACAAGAGGCTATCATGAGCGATATCCAGATCGTCGGCAACCGAATAAGAGATCATTTCAAAATGTAATGGATAGATTCAATCGCAATGGTTCAGTGTTATATGAGGCTAAAGAAATAACAAAAACGGTTACAACAGTTGAAACCGAATTAAATGTTTTACTGGCCGTTACTGTGGATCCTCTTGCAAGTATCCGAAATATTTCAAGATAGCAAGACATTAGTTATGGATCTATTCAGAAATTTCTCTCGAGACACCACATGCACCCATACCACATCCAGGTACATCAAGAACTGACTGCGAATGATTTTGAAAGAAGGATACTTTTTTGTGAATGGGCAAATAATTGTAAAAAGCAATTTTTTCGATTTTGTTTTATTCGGAGATGAAGCAACGGTTCACAAAAACGGATGTGTCAATCGGCATAACTTCCACTATTACTCCACAACAAATCCGTACCACATAATTACGAAGAGTCAAACTAGGTGGTACTTAAACGTTTGGGATGGTATCTTAGGTAATTATGTAAAAGGCCCTTTCTTTTTTGAGGAAACAGTAAACGAAGAGGTTTATTTAGACTTTTTAGTAAATGATTTACCTATTTTACTTCAAAACGTGCCACTCAGCATTCGTCAACAGTTATGGTATTTACATGATGGAGCTCCTTCTCATCACAACGCACTTATACAAGGTGAATTGAATGAACAATTTCCTAACAGATGGATAGGAAGAGAAGGACCAATTCATTGGCCAGCTAGATCACCAGAATTAAGTACAGTCGACTTCTTCTTCTGGGGCTATATTAAAGATCTAGTGTACCGTGTACCTCCAACAACAATTGATGACATGAAGGTCAAAATTAGAAACGTATTTCATAATGTTACGCCACAAATGCTTACAAACGTTAGTAGATCATTCGAAAACCGTCTTCAAGCCTGTGTTGACGTTATCGGAGCTCATTTCGAACACCTTCTACAATAAAAATAACAATTTCTTTATTTAATGTTTTTTTAAATTGTTTTTTGTGTTATTTTAAGATATTTATAAATAGCAAAATAAATAAAAATAATAAATTTAATTCATGAAATAACCCTTTTTCCAATACAATTTAAAATATCTCCAAAACTATTAACTTTAGGTATAGGGAATACTTATGATAAATTAAACTAAATTGACTGTAGCTTATGATGGTGATATAAAATACAGGGTGATGCATTTAAAAATACTGAGCAAATAATGAATTTGTGTTTTGACTTACCTTGTATTAGATTTAAGTAGTATTAGCAAAATCAATTAATCAATCATTTAAAAACTATGGCTGCAACAGATCATTGCTCTTGTACCCTTTTCAATTGTACAGGGCGTTGAACTTGTTTCGATTTTATTGAAATTTAGTCATAACTTTTAAATACCCTGTATAACACATAACTTTGTATTCCTGTAACGAGGAAGTGAATCGGATTTTAAATTAAAAATAAAATACAGGGTGCTTCATTTAAAAAACATCTTTGATGCGGTACAGTGTTATGGAAGGCCCTGTATATTTGTAACTAATTTTAAAATGTGAAGCTTACTGCTACCTCCTATTTTTGTAAATAACTTTTTTTGGAATCTCCTATAATAACAGAGATAACGGACTTTGTCACAAAAGTTGATCACCCTGTATATATATATATATATATCTTTTTTGTAACATTCTAAGACACGTGTAATGAATCAAGTAGGTTGTCCCGATAATAGACTGTGGCCAAAATTGCATGACATCATGTGTCAAATATTGTTGATTGTGAACAGACTTAAGATTTGTGAAAAAATGTCGCAAGTAGAAAAAAGAAAAGAGGTAGAATATTTGTATAGAAAAGGTTTTCGAGTTATTAATTAGTGTAGTTGACTGAACTAGGAAAAAGTGCAGTTTATGAAATAATCAAGAGGGTAAAAAATGGCACAGATATGGGGCATAAACCAGTTTCGGGAAGAGCGCGTAAGACAGGCGGAAACAATTTAAACGCTTTAGTGGAATTAGTACGACAAAATCTTCGCCTAGGGTTTCGAAAATTGGCTAACAGATTTGCAAGTCAACGAAAAATAAAAGTGTGTCCGGAAACTGCTCGCATGTCACTGAAGAGACAAGGCAACATATCAAGGAAACCAAAAATAATCCCTGTAATGACACCTCTACAAAGACAACGAAGAATAGATTTTTCTCAACGTTTTCGAGAAGATAACTTTGGTAATGTTTTTATATCTGACGAAAGTTGTTTCCAGCTTGGTGCAAATCATCTAAAAATCCTATCAAAAGAAAATGTTACCGTTCAAATTTCCAAATTTCCCCACTAAAATAATGGTTTGGGGAGCAATATCTCAGCGTGGTGCTACACCTCTCTGTATAGTTGATGGCACTGTTAATAGTGCAAAATATTGTAACATTCTAAATGGTTTTCTTCTTGAAACGGCTCATGATTTATATCCCCAGAGGGGTGGCGTTTTCAACAGGTTAATTCAAGATGCCATACTTCTGCCTATACTCAAGCTTGGATGCAAGAACATCAATTGACAGCAATTATGTGGCCATCAGTTTCACCAGATCTTAGTCCCACTGAAAACATATGGGGACTAATGAAGATTGAAGTTGAACGAACAGCGCCACAAAATAAAGAAGATTTGATTCGGTCAGTTTTACAGGCATAGATCACCATCATCGAACATTATGGCGGTGACCTAGTTTCTCTTGCACCTCAACGTTTAGTTAAATGTTTAGACTTAAATGGAAGTTGTATAAGTAAATGAGAGGAATTGTTTGTTGTAATTTTATAATGAAAGTATTAAAAACATATACCGAATAATTACAATTGAGCTTTCTTTTTTCCGGATTCTTTCTAGACGGACCATATTAAAATAATCGGGTCATTTAGTTCACGCAGATTGCAAGACAACCGCTCGACGGATTTCGATAATTTTTTTTTGATATGAAGGTAATTATGCGTAGAAAGAAATAACGGAGCCATAATTTTATTTTAAGGTTTTAATTTTTTTGTAAAGTCTAGCAGCACATGAATGACAATAAATATAATTTATTTCATCCCTTGCAACATATACACTACCCCGTTGCGGATAATCAAAGTATTCATCGTTTAACTTTTTACCAATACTCGGTACAATAAAATCTTTGCAGTTAAGGCATTTAAGACCTTTTTGCACAGTACTAACTGCATATCCACAAACATATATTTGGCTTATGAAAATGTCAACTTTCACCATTAACACTCATAATAAAATACTTATCTTTTGGGATTTTAATGGTGTACTAAATTATACATCTAAACGTTTCGATAACACTTACAGTTATCTTCGTCAGTAGTAATGTTTGACGAAAGCTAACAATGAAATTTGCCAGCCAAAAACACATTGTTAGCTTTCGTCGTAGAATGTTCTGGTTTGTCATCTTTGAGGCAGTTTAACAATATTTAATTTTAATGACCTAGTTATTCTTTACTACAATTTTATAGTTGGTTTATACGTTTCTCAAACTGTTATATTAATAGCAGGCTTATGTTTATGTTTGAATTTTTCAAATTTGACAAAATTGTTTACTACATCTTTAACAATTTTAACAAACATTACTACTGACGAAGATAACTGTAAGTTATCGAAACCTTTAGATTGTATAATTTAAAGTACACCATTAAAATCCCAAAAGATAAGTATTTTTTATATATTGCATATCACATTTGTACGTTTGTAAATAATTACTAACAAAAATAAAAGTAAATTGTGAACAATCTGTAAAATGATTTAATGTTGCATTATTTAGATAATCAGGTGGCTGAAATTTGCACTGTGTTATAAATCACCAGAGTTAAGAATATTTTGAATTCGTATTGAATTCTGAATCAATTATCTGATTTACTGAAATATGAAAACTACAGCCAGATAGGTAGGTGCCTGGTAATAAAATGATTTAATGAATACTCTGTTATTAAATTAAAATTAAAATTAATGTGCTGTAACA
This sequence comes from Vesta saturnalis, assembly GCA_036346205.1. NCBI lineage: Eukaryota > Metazoa > Arthropoda > Insecta > Coleoptera > Lampyridae > Vesta > Vesta saturnalis. Next base: position 580,326 of record JARFJB010001250.1, read on the forward strand.
ATTTTTTAAACTACGTTGGCACCACTTAGCGAAAAAATAGGGGAAGCCAAATCATTCCTTTTTGCCTGACCTTTAAATTTAGTTTTGCCATTAATTATGTTCCACCAACTTCTAATTATTTCCAGAAACGCTGCTGTGTCCATATAAACACTACATCATTGTAAAGCAGCTACTGCGCTTTCATGAAAAATATTCTCTACAAAGACACTTTTTGCCGTTCAAATTTATTTGGAAAAATAGATTTGTGATTTCGTTTGTATGCTCTTGGTTCATCTCGAGCTAATACAAAGTTTGTAAGTTCTTAAAAAAAGCTTTTCGTTTTACTGAATGATTGTTAAAATCTGGAAACATAAACGTTTTTTGAGTCTTTCCTATTAATGCAATTATCTCTAATGTTTTTTAATTTTCATTATTAAACTTAGTTTTAGTCATCGAAAAGGTTGGAGATAACCCCAAACATGTTTTGGTTTAAATTGTCTGTTATGATACATAAAGCCGCAATCCTGAATATACTGAATTGATTCAAGGACTATGTGTTTCAGTCCATCACCTGCAATATTAACATACAGGTATTAAACGTACCACTTCCTTAATGATGAAATCATTAAAGTTGCAATCGTTTTGGCCAACTGTTTATCATTATTGTTTGCAAATCTAGTAATTTTTTTTTCATCTACAAATAAATTGACAACTTTTTCCTATCATTTAGATTTGAAGAAAGATATAAAAAATAATTATTTTCGAATTGATCACCAGGAGATACGGGAAATGATGGGAAATCATTTGTTAATGTCTTTTAGTGGGCAAATTTAAATACTGATTTAAATACTAATATTATAGGTGATGTTGACTGATTAAATACTGTGAGGGCAAATAAGACTGTTGGTAGAGAATATTTTTTCCTACTTGCTGTGACCAACAGTAATTGATTTTTAATGAAAACCAGAATTCCATCTTCATTACTATTTTGTAGAATTCTGTCAGTTTCACTACATATTTTCATATTTTGAAATTATTATCACTGCTGCTCTCAAAACTAAAAGAATACCTGGAAAGTAGATTTTCTAGTCGTGGCCAGCGTGATAACTTACAGTCGATGGTAAAATTCATTTTAAATCGTGAGGTAACAATTGGCCGTTCTTACTACATATATACAGATAGCATTAAATCTTTTGTAATGTTGTTTGAAACAACTTGTACACACTCATCACTACACTGATTGTCTATATTCAACAAGTAAAAGCAAACTCTTCCTTCAACAACTTTTTTTTATCACTTATTATTACCACTTATTTTGCATAAATGGCTTGAAATTAACGACAAGGTCTTCGTTTTCAAATTCTTCTATTGCTTTTTCCTCATAAAGACTTATTTCACATCTTCTAGTTTCAGGATCTTTTCTCATTAGAGGTTTTGGTTTGGATAAATTTGACGGTTGATTTTCAAAAATCCTTGGAATCGCATTTCTCTTCAATTTCGGGTATGTCAGATTTCATTGATTAACAGTACCATTTTTATCAACAAATGCCTCATTTTCGATAATGTCGGTGGAATCAAAATGTTTTTTACACACCACAGAATTCGAAGTCACCGTAAAATTTTCCCGATTAATAGATCTAATCCATTTATTACGAAGGTGATCACTTGCGTAATTTGATTTGCAGTTAAGTACGCTGTAGTGTATCAGCATCTGAAATTCAAGAAATGTGTTAAAACATATTACTACTCCCTGTAACACTGTATTTTTTGTCAGAAGAATAACATTGAACTACATTCTCAGTAATCACACATTACTTATTACCTTCCAACCTACATATACATTTGTAGGTATAGAGGGTTATGCAATTTTTTCACTATAGCTAAATCGACTTATTAGCTCATTTACAATTTTGGCAAGTTTCTACATAAGTGTTCCAGAGTGCTTTGCAAGATAGGCCTAATTTAGCCTGTTCAGGTCCACAATCATAAAAAAAATGAAGTTACAACCTACATATACATATGTAGGTATGGAGTATTCAATCGACTTTTTTCACTATAGCTAAATCGACTTATTAACCCATTTTACTACTTTTGGACGTTTCGTCAAGATCGGCCATGATGTTTGGATGTGTGTATGGATGTATGCTAGTATCCACGCTAACTCCAGATTGAAAATACCTACGTACTTAACATTTTGTGTTTAAGCTTCTTTTCATTTGGCTTAGAGCTGATTAGATTTTGGGAGAAATCCAGCGGGGAGATTTATTAGGTCAGTTTTGGTTTTATCAAATCTTTCTAAAACAGCTGCATATTTCAAAGATATAAAAATACAGACATAGACCTTAAAAATATCGATTAATTATATTCTATGTAATTTTTTGATACGACGCATAATTTAGTGGTAAAAAAATTCGTAAGTTACAATTTAAGTGTTAGCTCAATTTTTTTCAATATCTGAATAACGGTTCATTTTATTAGAAAAAGTGTAGACATATTTTTTAAAGAAAATTTAATTCTACATAACTTTTCTTTATAAAGATTCTTAATATAACGCAATGTAAGTTTAAAAATAATTAAATTTGAATGAAAATGGTTAAAACGTATCATTGATATTTTATAGAACCGGGCGCTTTGGAATTTGTTTTTTAGTTAACACGTATTATTTATGTCTAGCTGGAATGAAGTTTTTAACGTCATTCTGACATAGATTACTGTTTTTATTTTAACAATGTTGCCTGTTTTTCGTTGTGAACGTATGAAAGAGGTTGCATAGTTATCCTAAAATAAATTATAATTAAAATAATTTCATTTCTTTCATTTAGCATCTAGATGTCTACTAATCTCTGTCTGTCCAGAAGTTTTAAACGTCTGTGACGTAGATTATTGTTTTTCCTTTTAAAATGTTGCATATTTACGTGATAACCTTATTTTAAAAGTATATAAAGGTATAATTATTCTAAAAAATGTCATTAAAATTATTTCATGTCTTTTAATTTCCATTTTGTAGGTTGGAAGGTCGTGTGGTGTTCCACACCAGATATTTAGATATTACAATATACGTAATATGCACATACCCTTTGTAATAGAATAATTCACCACCAATAATCACTATTATTTTATTAAAGGTTTAAGACAGTAAAGTAACCTCTCAACATAAAGCACAGCGCACAACACATCAGACCACTTCACAATATCGAGGTTGACTACCTGCAACGTTGCCAATTCTATCACTTCAAGGCTTGTTAGCTTTAGACCTGTGATTTATGCCTATTAGTCTCTATCTGACATAAAGTTTTAAACGTCATTCTGACATAGATTATTGCTTTTGTTTTTACAATGTTGCCTGTTTTCGTTATGAACGTATAAAAATGAAGTTGCATAGTTTTAAGTTAGTATCTAGATGTCTATTAACTTAATCTGACATGAAGTTTTAAACGTCTGTTTGACATAGATTATTGTTTTTGTTTTTACAATGTTGCCTATTTTCGTATGAACTTTTTTAAAAGAGGTTGCATAATTATCCTAAAAAAATGTATTTCTACAATGATGCGTACTCGCACACTAAGCCAAAAAAAAAGTTTGTCACACAACATAATTATATGTATCTTATATCCTGTAAAAATATAATTTTGCTCATCTAAAAACTTCCTTCAAAGCTATTAGGAATCTATTGTAGTGCAAAATGTTAACTTTCACCATTATCACACATAATAAGATACTTATCTTTTCTGTGTTTTTTGATGGTGTACTTTAAATTATACAATCTAAACGTTTTGATAACACTTACAGTTATCTTCGTCAGTAGTAATATCTATTAAAATTGTTAAAGATGTTGTAAACACTTTTGTCAAAATTGAAAAATTAAAAATTAAAACATAAACATCAGCCTGCTATTAATATTGCACTTTGAAAGTTTAAAGCACAATTATAAAATTACATATTTTAGCTGTTTAGCATAGATTATTTGTTTTTTTGTTACATAAAATTAAATGAAATTAAATCTTTAGTCTTAATAGATGACAAATCAGACACCCTCTAACGGTGAAGGCTAACAATGAAAATGTCAGCCAAAACTCATTTAACAGAGTTTAATCAAGTTGTGAGAAACTTCAATTTCAAAATGATAGAAGCATTCACAAATATAAACATGACATCAAATAAAATAACCCAGTTCTTTAAGACAGTTTAACAATATTTAATTTTTAATTACCTAGTTATTCTTTACTAAAATTTAATTCTATAGTTGGTTTAATGTTCTAAACTGCAATATTAATAGCAGGCTGATGTTTATGTTTAATTTTTCAACTTTGACAAAATTGTTTACAACTCTTTAACAATTGTAATAGATATTACTATTGAGGAAGATAAGTGTAAGTGTTATCGAAACGTTTAGATTGTATAATTTAAAGTACTCCGTTATTAGTGCAGTTATTAAAACTCTTTTTAATAATTAACACTAATATAACCATATTTACTAATTAGTGAAGATATATTTTTTGCGATTAATTATTGTTATGTATTTTTCATATAGCTCGTTGAGGTCATTTATAGTCGAGGAAATAAAACTACCCCTTTTATTTGATCATACTGTAAATCTACTAATAAAATACACGTGTATTCTTATTTCGGTTTTGAACTGTCAATGGTTGTCAAATTTCTGACTTTGAAGGATCGAACAATCGGAGTCTATATTTTATAGCCATTCGACGCGTTCACCAACGTTCAGCTTCTGGATGTGAGCGACAGCGTTAGTTCGCTGATCTCCAGCCTAGACCAAGATAGCGTTGAGCTGCTGAGTACTGGTGAGCGCGCCCATTGTTGTGGAAGATTTTCATTAAACGACCGGAGAGCTACAAAACATGGAAAAATCTTAACTTACGGTTTAAAATATTTTAGACACTCAAAGATAAATACGAATCATGATTTCGACACAAGTTGTTCCTATTTTATTTAGAACTGGTTATATGATTTGGTCCTGTTTTACTTGGAACAGAAGCTGTTCTCTTACAAACGGAATTTGGTAAACTTTTAGTGAAAAATAAATCAAAACACAATATTATATATTTTGCTTTAATAAAAAAAGATTTACATACTGAAGGTTGTTGAATAAATAAAACAAAATTGCAATTGTAGTTCTAAACACACATTAAATATTTAACTTTTATGACTAGTAACAACATTTATTTATTTGCATTACTATTACAGTGTCTATTGAGTGGTACACACATCTTCCGCACTACCTGAATGACTTTTATTAAGTAGCTAATCATTCTTTTATAAATCAAATACAATTTAAGTAACCTAATAATTTTTCCTTATTTATTTAGTTTAGAAGGCTCGGAAAAATAAAGTTTTCTTAGTTACCTAATTTACGTAAAACAAATAAACTTACAATGTACTGTTTCAAATAGCCCAACATATTATAGTTTTTATAGGTTTCCAGGCTGACTGGACTTTTCGATTGTATTTTTTACCATTTTATTGTTCGCTCTCTATTTAAGCAGTTGCTATTTTTCCAAGCTACACATTATTGCACATTTACATTAACGATAACCTTTCCTTTTTTTTACAAAAGCTAGGAAATGTGCCATGTTTCATAAAGGTCTATTTCTTCTTATTATTTATTATTATTGGAAGCATATTTTAGTCAACAAAGCTTAGGGTAAGTATTCGATTTCTGCTTGTTTAGAAGAATTTCGTGGAAATATCGCGAATTGGCATTCGTGATGGAATGTTATGTTCTATTGAATGTGTTAGGGTAATGCTGATAAGATTATTACACCACTTGGCTCAACTAATCGATTGTTTAAAAACAACTGCGTGAACTCTATTAAAAAAAGATTTTCAATCACTTGCTTTTCATATAACCTACGTTCAATAACGATATGACATGGGTTAAAAGATAGAGTTACTATAAGTATTTTAGATGCACAGATTATTAGATTTTACTTTTGACGGACAAAGCTTACTTTGACTTAACTTTTAGGATTAATTTCATCGGCAATATAATAAAATAATGTTAACTGAGTTTATCAATGAACTATACAGAGTGGACCAAAAGTCTGGAAACGCCCAATTATCTTGGGATAAGCCTATTTTGGGGTACGGAGATTCCAGATTTGACATTTACAATGTTGCCAGATTTGCCGTTTCTCTGATATTATTAGTCACTTTCGTTTTTTAAATACATCATCCCGTATATGCAGTCATTATTGGAATCTCCTCTTCAATGCGAGTTCAACCATATGTAACACTGTATGTAGTCTAGAAGGTTTTAAATACATAAAACAGAAGTCTGGCAATGCCTAATTGTCTCAATAAATTTTTTAATACACCTATTTTCAACTACATTAAAACGTAACAATTAAAAGATTACAACATTTTTAACATAATGATTGCTTAATCAAGTGTTCAAAATGTGCTTCATTTGGGAGTTGACCTTAATCGATGGTAGAATGCGTCTACCACATTACTCCATAATTGTCTAGAAATTAATCGAGATTCATCGATAATTCATTAGCTTAGCTTTGCAAGACTTGCTGGTTTAGTTTTGTAAATTGAATTTTTAAGTATGCCCAATAAAAATAATCTTTAGCATTGAAATAAGTTGGAGGCCATTCAATACTCCTTCGCCTACCAATCCATCGTCCTGGAAATATCTCATCTAAATAACGACGAACATTTACATCAAAATGAGCTCCATCTTGCTGAAACCATATGTGATTACAATTGGCTCCAAACAAGTTTCTCAGTGTAGGAACAATTTCATTTGTAATTAGCATTTCGTACTTATCTGACGTTAAATTTCCTTCGATAAAGAACCGCCCAATTAACTGAGTACCTGACCATACATTTAATTTAGTTTTTGTGGTCTTTGAGTATGGTTTTCACGCATCCAGTGTGGTTTATGTCACTCCAGTATCTTAAATTATGTCGATTTACACTCCCACAAACTGTAAAGGTTGCTTCGTTGGAAAAACATATATTAACAAAATTTCCGTCATTTTCAATTTTATCTATCATTACCTCAGTAAACTCTACTCTACGGTGGAAGTAATCTTCACTTAATTCTTGCAATAAATGAATTTTTGTATGGTTGAAATTTATTCTTATTTACTACACGTAAGGCTGAAGAATGACCTATATCATGTAATTGTGCAACCCTGCGTGAGGATGTATGTGGATCTTTAACGAAACTCTACATTATAACTAAACTTTTGTTGTCATTTATAACTGTTTTGGTCTACCTGATCGGTATCTATCTTTTACTCCTCCAGAGTGTCGTCAAAGCGCTTTACAGTTTTTTTTTGTACCGTCGCCTTGTGGGTAGAATGGTTTGTGAGAGTATCGATGAAGAAGTTGGCTACTTTACTATAAGATCTTTTTCTGTCGCCGTACCCTCATCATTAGAATAGTAATTCGTTCTTTTTCATTAACAACCATTTTAGAGAAACAATTTACTTTGCAGAACTTTTCAAAACACATCAAAATACTGTTAGTTTTATTTAAAATCACAGCATTCTATATTTAAACATTTAAATTTCTTCAAATCTACATATTTTGCACTTTGTTATGTATTTAAGACCTTCTAGACTACATAAAATCATAAGTGTTACTCGTATTGAAGAAGATATTCCTATCAGAGAAACGACAAGTTTGGCAACATTGCAAATGTCAAATCTGGAATCTCCTTATCCTAAAATAGGCTTATCCCAAATTTGGTACAATTCGGACTAGCAATTTACGAGATAATTGGGCGTTTCCAGACTTTTGGTTCACTCTGTGTAATGAATTTAGTTTAATTTAAGCCTCACACCTGCTGCTAGTATAAATGTATGCTGTTTGAATTATTTGAAAGGCGTACAACAAATAAAAATTTATACAAACTGTAAACTATTAAATATTAGATCAAAATGGATCCTCATATTTTAGAAAATGTTGGAAATGTTATCAAGTTCCGCCACAGATCCAGCTTCATTTTAGAATTGAACAATGTGCATAGAAGTTGATAGTATGTGTTTTCAGCGTTTTGCTTTACAAAATATTTATTACATTAGAACCAATTATAATTCATCTGTATATTCGATTACAACTAGTTACTAATATTTATCATTGGATCATACTATTAATTCAGAATATTAGAAACTGTATTAAAGTGTAGGTGTACTTTCATTGAATGTATAAACAAGCATTTTGAATTTATAGTTGTGAGGTTATCCATTGTGTCTCCATCTTCCACTGGCAATGGGATAGTCTGCCTAACATACTTAATAGTAGCCGTGTATACTACATGCCCCTCTTGAAGACTACAAATTCAATCTTTCAACAGGTCTTCTCAATCTTGTTGATTTGCGTACATCTTTAGGACTATTACTATTGGTGTTATTCACACAATATTGTCATTAAGGTCTGAACAATCAGGATAGTTTAGATATCGCTTTATAAAGATTGAATTTCTTTTATAAATCTTATTTTTGAGAGTTTTTACTAAATATGAACGTGTAGTTTTTAGTTTGTCTATTATTATTGCAGGTTCCCACGATGAAGTGTGTACGTTTTGTAGCAACACTCTTCCATGTGGCTTAAGATCCTGTTTGTTCCGACCTGCTTTTCTATTATACGAAATAGCCTGTTTCTTTTGATTCCTTACTATTCTATTACTTATGTCTATGTTAGTATTAGATGGTGCTAAATTATTAACATGAGTTGTTATTTTGGATCTTAACCTTCTTTTATGTAACAATTGTGCTGGAGATCAATGAAGACCAGCCACAACTGAATTTCTATAATTTAGTAGGTAAAGCTCAATGTCTTGTTTGTTTTCCTGTGCTTTCTTTAACATTGCTTTTGCTATTTGCACACCTTTTTCAGCAAGTCCATTACTTATCGGGTAATGAGGGTTTGAAGTTATTATACTAAATTGCCATTATTTTGCAAATTGTTTCGTTGCAAAACTACTGAAAGGCATGTTATCTGGTATGTTTTGGTATGCCCCATCTACTATAGTTTTCATTTATTTAGTAATGATCGTCTTAGTAGGTAATTTAAAAACTTCTATCCACCTAAAGTAATAATCAAAAATTATAAGAAAACTGGCACCTACTTTATAGAACGAAATATTTGGAATCTCATGATTGCTGCGAAGGTTTACTGTTGCTAAAATTCAAACAAGTTATACATTTAGATATAAAGTTTGAATTTCATTTTACTTACCTGGCTAATACAAATTATTTTTTGGTATAAATTTGGTTTTTATGATACCAAGATGTGTTTCATGAAGGATTTCCAAAATATACTTTCTTAAATTTTTTGGAACTATAAACCTATCTAGATAGTAAACCAAACCAGCCTCTACTGTAATATCATTTCGTATTTTATAATACATCTCCCCCTTTAAAATTTGTTGGCCAACCATCTTGATACCACATTAATATTTGATTTAAAATTTTGTCATTTTTAATTTCTTTTTGAAAAATGTTATGTTTTTCTTCTGAAATAGTAAAGGGACCTATGGTGAGAGCATGAACAAATTCTTTCATTAGTTTAATATCCTCCTGTTCTGTAGTATGCTGATTATTGCGAGATAGTAAATCAGCAACAAACATTTTACTTCCCGATAAGTATAATAAATCAAAATCATATATAGTGAGAGATAATCTTAGCCTTTTAAGTCTATTATTTGTTATTTTATCAAGATTCTTCTTTAATAGTGATACTAAAGGTTGGTGACCGTTGTCAATTTTAATTTTATGGCCCTAAATAAAAGTATGAAATTTTTTACATGCAAACACAACTGATAACAATTCTTTCTCTATTTGGGCGTAATTACATTCAGTATCTGCTAATGATCGAGAAACATAAGATACTACTTTATCTTCTTGCATTAAACAACAGCCTAGTGCATCTTTGGAGGCATCACACTGAATTTCCAATGGTTTATTAGGATCGTAAGGAACTAAGAAAATTGCATTACATGTCATTTCGTCATTTTCTTATAGTTTGTTCATGTACATTTGTCCACCAAACGTCATTTTTTAATCACTGCCTTAAAAGTGCAGTAAGCTCTGCTAAATTAGATACAACATTTCTTATAAAATTTATCATTCCAAGAAATGTTTGCAAGTATTTTTTATTTTTTTGAAATTTTAAATTTTGAATGGCTTCAATATGATCTGAGCTAGGCCTAATTCCATCTTTATTAAATATTAAATCAAAGTATCTTACTTCAGGAACATAGTATTGTAACTTATGTTGATTAAATTTTATATTATATTGCCTTACCCTATTAATTACTTTATTTATGATATTTGTTAATTCTTCTGATGTGTCAGCAGCACATAAAATATCATCAAAGTAAACGGTTAACACCTTTTATATCACCAAAATACCATTTGAACCAATTCAGCCCAAAAGGAGCTCTAAGAAACCTAAAGCACTATTGGTGTACCAAATGTACACATTTTATTGGACTCTTCATCTAGTTTAATTTGGTAAAATTCATCTCTTAAGTCAAAGGTATTTCGTAATACTCACGGATAATGTGTTTATTTAACTCAGTTGCATCTATACACAACATAAGCGTTTTATTTGGTTTTTCAACTATAACCAAATTATGAACCCATTCACTTGGTTCATCAACAACAGTTATTATATTTTTATCTTGCAAGGAGTTTCAATAACCTTTTCTTTTATTTTTAAAGGTGGCGTTCAATAGGTATAGGCATTGCAATAGGTATAGCATTTTTTGCAATCTTAATCTTACACTCTACTGGAAATTGCCCCAACTCAGTTAACACATCAATATTCTTGTTTATAAATAAATCTTTTTCAGTGTATGTGTTTACTGCATCTACTCTTTGTATTTAATTAACACAAGTTTGAAGCCCTAAAATTGGCTTAATGGTTGCATAATCTACCACAACAAATATAGTTTTAGCTGACTTATTTAAAGTAATTTCTAACTCGATAAATCCGTTCGGTGTGACTGAAAATCCCCCATAACTTTCTAATTTTAAATCTGCCTTTACTAACATTTTATCCCACCTAAATTTTTCTATATAACTATAAGTAATATGTTTACTTGAACTCCAGAATCACGTTTAAATTTAATCGTTTTACCGCCTAGTACAACCTCTCTAAACCAATCTGTTTTAGCAACATATTTGACTAATTGACGATTCTATTACATCAAAATCAGTATTTGTAAGAGCTAAAGAATTTTGTATTCTTTCTTGATCTAATTCGTGTAATCTTCTAATTGGTGTTTTACACATATGAGCTAAGAAATTTAGTCTGTTACATTGTTTACATACTTTATCATAGGCTGGGCATTGAATAGTATTACAATATACAGGGTTATTACAAATGATGCTCCTGATTGCGATTGCATATGTCACTGGAATATTATGTATTAAAACCATTTTGGTTGGTACCGCTGGAAAGAAAAACTCTTAAAGTTTTGTTTACATTGATTTCGGTATGTATCAGTTGTTTCTTAAGTCCATTGTTGACAGTTTTGTGCAATGGCTGAATTTGAAAACAAGAAAGCATTTTGTGTGATAGATTATCACGTTAACCAATCAGTTATTAGTGTTCAACGTCACTTTAGAACCAGATTTAATGAAGATCCTCCTAGCAATCACTCTATTCAAGTGGTACTTAAGTTTAAGAAAATGGCTACATTTGTAAAAAGAAATCAACTGGAAGGCCGTCAGTGAGCAATGAAGTTGTGGAGCAGGTAAGGAAAGTTTTACCGCAGTCCACAGAAATCTACTGTTAAATGCAGCAGAGCTCGGTATACCACTGCCAACAGTTTGGAAAATTTTACGTAAACGTATTAAATTCAAACCTTACAAACTTCAACTGCTTCAACATTAAAACAAAATGACAAAGTTAAAAGACTCTCTTTTGTGAGAGCATGGAAGTCTTGATTGATTATAAACTTTCTCAGTTGGTCTTTTGTTATGAAGCAACGTTCTCTTGGTGGTGAAAGTAAACAGCATATTTAATCTTAATCATCTCTACTGAAATTGCCCCAACTCAGTTAACACATCAATATTCTTGTTTAAAATAAATCTTTTTTTGTATGTGTTTACATAAATTACCTTTTTTATTAATTAACAAAGTTTGAAGCCCTAAATTGGCTTAATGGTTTCTAATATACGAAGCATACATAGTTTTAGCTGACTTATTTATTTTGAATGAATGGCCCAAACTTTCCAATATTACATCTTGCTGTTAACTAACAATTTATCCCTAAATTTATAGATTATAAGGTCAAATATGCTTTAACTGTAACTCCAGAATCACTGTTTAAATTTAATCGTTTGTACCAGCCTAAGTACAACCACAAACCAATCTGTTTTAACATATTTGACTAATTGACGGATTCTATTATATCAAAATCAAGTAATTTGTAAAGCTAAAGAATTTTGTATTACTCTTGATCTAATTCGTTATAATTTTCTAATTGGTAATTTATATACTGTTAAAGAAATGTTAGTTTCCTGAATTAACATTTTTATATTTTACCATAGGCTGGACATTGAATAGTATTTATGTGCTAATACACATCATAACATATTGCTTATTAATAAAATTTATTCTATTATATAATTGCTAATTTTAAAATTATTATTAGTGTTAGTATTTTTAAACTTAGAGCTAGTGTTAAAGCTTCTATAGTTACTGTTTTTTTAGACATTATTGCGAGCTTGTTCTTTCTTCACTGCATCTACTTCTCGTTTTGCTTCTACTTCAATTACTTGTATATTTCTTTCTGCTATTTAATTTACAGTAAGTTATTGCCTTTTCTAAAGTTGGATCTTCTCTAAGAAGCCTTTCTTGCAATGCTTTTGGAATAAACACCTCAAACAATTTGAGCTTTAAGAAGCTTATCTTCGTGTTCGGTGAATTCACAAGTTATTAAATTCTTCAAATCGGCATAAAATCTTTCAAAAGCTTGTTGCTTTCTAGCAAACAATTTGTAGACGTTCATAATTGTGTTTTTTTTTGGAGTGCAGTGTTCTTCTAGAATTCTTAATATATTTTCTACAGTTTCCTAGATTCTGGTTTTACTTTTGCTGTTTGATATACTTTTAATGCTTCAGGACCCATTACATTTTTCAAACGCGCTACTTGAACTTCCCTTGACTTTTTATCTGTTTGAGTTGCCGTTAAATAAATGAGAATCTCTTCCTTAAAATGTTTGGAATTATTGCCCAAATCACCATCTACATTTAGTATTGATGGTTTACTCCACTGTGCTTCCTATTATTTTACTTGAAATTATTTTATCCTTTTTTTTTACTACGTGTATTTCCCGACTTATTTCCTCTTTTATGGTTCGTTTAATTCGACTGCGCCATGTTTTACGCGTCTTTGACTAGGGTTATAAATATTACTATGAATACACTGGTTTTACTAAATACTTTTATTTTATACAGGGTGGGTGTCTACTGCGTGGACGGAAAATTTCTCTTTAACTATTAGAGATATCAAAACTAATTTTGGTGTGGTAATACACGATCATTGGACCTACATTCCAAAAGTTCCAAAAGGTTATACAGGGTGATTGACAAAAATATGTCAACCCAAACCTGTGTTTTTAAATGAAACACCCTTTTTGCATTTTTGGATTCACTGTTACATTTAGAATAAAAGCATAGAAATTTGTATCTGTATCACTAACCGTTCTGCAGATATCGTCACTTTAGTACCAAAATAAAGTTAACTTTGGAACCATGATGCGAGCGTTGTCACCACGATTTTGTAAATCTGTTTATACCACCGACTGACTATTAATAATAGTCTACTAACAAACAAACTGGGAAATTTTTCGAAAACATGTAAAACTATAGAGAATGATTAACTTACGCGAAATGTAATTTTTCTCAATTTTTTCAAATGGAACACCCTGTATATTTTTCCACATTTCAATTCCCCGTGAAAAGTAGATACTAATTGATAATAGGTTTCATAGCCATAAGACGGGCCCTTCTTGAGATATTGACGCTTTATTTGAAAATGTTGACATACAGAAGAACAAATAAAACAAAATCCAGAGCAAATAAAAAAACACGAATGGCAAATAAATTCTTTAACTGGTAGGAAAACTTAATTAAAAACTAAACAATAAAATAATTCTCTACACCTAAAAATAAGTTGTCAGATTATTACGGGCTATTTATGGGCCTTTCAGTATGCAACTTCGATTGCTCGGATCAACTACAATGACAATATCAACCCTTAATAATTGAAAATGAAATATTAAATAAAATAAAAATTCTTTTCATATAATTACGGAATATGTATGGGCTCTTCAGATATACAATTTATAATTTTCCGAATATAATCCAATGGAACTAAGAATGTTTCAATACCAGTCCTGAATTTGTAGACCACAGAAACATTGAGTCTATAAATAAATAATAATTTAATGATCATTTTATGACCGTAAAACGTTCGGTCACTTATTTGAAACGTTACCCAGAGTAGTTTTCTGATGAATGCAGCCCAAAATTAAACAACAGACGGTGGGCGAATAAATTAACCACAATTTTAAGACAATTTGCGTGACCGTTAGGCATTGCTTCTCGTAGATAGCGGTTGGTCACTAATTCATGGGTAGTGTTTTTACTGAGAATGTTGCCCAGAAATCGCGGCCACGGACATGAACCCATAAACAAGTAATTAATTTTATGATAAATTATGCGGCCATCAGATGTCATTACTCTTACAGAATGATTTAGAATTCATTTGCTATATCTTCAATTGGAAATGCAGTCGGAAAATCACGATTAAACTGATAAAAATTGTGACGATGATCTAATTAAAACGATCTAATATGTTTTCTATATAAAAAGCATAAAAAGTGGTCTAGACTATGTTTTGAAGTGATCATTTTACGCAAACTTTTATTCAACCGTTTCTATTGACACAGCAACCATACGTCTTACGGATGATTCATATACGATTAAAACAACAACGATCCCATTTTTAAAATGCAAACATTTTTATATCTGTTATTATTGTATAACGCGTGTTAGAGGGAAATTGATTGAAACGCAGCTCTAATTCTATCTTTCATATCGTCGCTTGTGGTGGGAGGTTGTTGGTAAACTTTTTCTTTAACATAGCCCCCAAGGAAGAAATCAAGGGGCGTAAGATCCGGTGATCTTACCTCGTCCTATCCACCTCATCGGATAATTTCTATCGAGATATTGCCTAACATTGATTACATAGTGTGGAGGGGCGCCATCCAGTCGAAACCACATCGTACGAACATTATCTACCTCGATATTTTCCAAAAGCTCGGGTAAATCATTTTCCAAAAACTGTAAATATATTTCTCTAGTAAGACTCCCATCAAAGAAAAAAGGACCTACCACATTAAAATTGATTATACCACCCCACACATTAACTGACCATCGATGCTTGGTGATCAACAACTCTTAAGATGTGTGGATTAGTATCTGAATAGTGATGATGGTTATGTGTATTAATATTTCCATTATTGTGAAAAGTTGCCTCATCCTTAAATGGAATGTTATTAACAAAATTGGGTTGTTCATTGACTTTAGTAGTTACCTATTGGCAGACAGATTCACGTTTTTAAAATCTATTTCACTTAAAGCTTGATGTTAAGGATGCAAATTGTTTTTTTTTGTACAGCTGCGAACTGTATTTCTATTTAGGTCTAGGTGTGTACTTAGCTCTCTGGTACTAATTTGCGGATTTTCTATAATAGATGCCACAGCTTGAAACTCAATTTCTTCATTTGAGCTTGTTTTGCGCGCTTGGGATAACACACACTTCCAGAATTTATAAATCTCTCAGCTACATTCATAAACGATTCTTTCCGCAGCTGTCTTCTCTTGGGTATCGTTCACAATACAAACGGGTAGCCAGCAAAGCATTTATTTGGGCGTCGCCGTAAATACAGATCATATCGACCATCTACTTTTCACGGGGAATCAAAATGTGAAAAAATATACATTTGGAAAAAATGAGGAGAAAAATTACATTTCGCGTAAGTGAATCATTCCGTATAGTGTTGTATAGTAGTAGACAAGGTCACAAAGCCCTGAGAGTAAGTTGCGAAGCCCTATACCTCTCTTACAAGTTAGCATTAGGGCACCGTTATTAGAATACAAATTCAAATTTCCCGACAATGGACCAGGGGGCTAAGACCCAAAAGCAAGTTGCGAAACCCTATGTCTGTCTTATAAGTTAGCCTTAGGCCCCCTTATTAGAATATAAGTTCAAATTTCTCGCAATAAGCAATCAGAATGTAGACTTAAAAACAAGTTCGAATTTCCCGCCAAGGGGGCGAAGCCCCGAAAGCAAGTTACGAAGCCCTATACCTGTTTTATAAGTTAGCGTTAGCCCCCCCTCCTTATTAGAATGCACGTTCAAATTTTTCGCAATAAACAATCAGAATGTAATGACTTAAATACACATTCAAATTTCCTACCAGGGGCCCCGAAAGCAAGAGGGCTAAGCACGAGAGTAAGTTGCGCAGCCCTACATCTGTGTCACAAGTTAACATTAAGGCCCCTTAGAAACATTAAAAATTCAAATTTCCCGCCAAAACAAAATGACCAAGGGTCTTGATTATGATTAATAATTAAAAGGGTTATGATGATACAATTTAAATATAACAAAATGGCCGAGGATCTTGATTATGACGCTTAATTAAAAGGGTTATGATGACACAGTCTAATTACGGCTCGTAATAAAAGACAAAATGGCCGCGGCATTTGATTGACTTAATTAAAAACAATGCCCCCTTATTCGAATACAACTTAAAATTTCCCGCCATAACCAATTAGAATGCAGAGATTTAGTCTTCCAATCAGAGCACAGCTGCTGAATAGTGGGGCAGAGGAGCAATCAGAAGCCAGAGGGGCTGTCGCTCGCGCAACCAATCAGGTAAAAGGAATAGTTGTGGCCTAGTCTTAGCCCCACCTACGTACAACCAATCAGGTAAAAGGATTGGACTTGGTATAGTATTAGCTATTAGCTATTCTTAGAGGTAACCCCCATCCAGCCCCCCGCGCGGGTTGGCCTACCCTCCAGGGGCTGAGGTCCCAAAAAGGCCATAATTAGGGGTGAAACACCGTCAATGGTCTGAAAATTCCATCAAGGGGTTGAAAATTCCGACTACTCACACACACGCACACACGTGCACGCGCACATAAGCACTCAGACACGCGCGCACACACGCACACACACACACATCACATCTTTACGCACGCACACATCCTTACACACACGCGCACGCGCTCGCATCCACACGTACATATATTTATGAATAATTATGAAGTCTTCCTTACAACTACTCCTCTTCTGGTGACAACACATATTTTTCTATATGCTTTTACTTTGGTCTTTATTGCTTGTAATCTCTTTTAAATGTTTTTAATGTTTAGATTATTGGTACAATATGTTTGTTGTTTTGCACCTAAATTGGTAGATAAATAGACGCTTCTAGAATTTGAACAGTACTACAGCACGATACTGAGTGAGCAATTGATTGAATAGGGGTTCTCCCTACCGCGTATCCAGTTCTCGCACCCGAGCTTGTTTCTTGTAGCAAATCCGACATTTTTAGTTTTTGTCACGTTGTCGAGATTCCAACCAATTGATCAAAGTTAGTTTGGCATTATCGTATAATTCTACTTTTATCTTATACAAATGATTTTGTATAGTTTAGAAAATTGGTGTTTTTGGCTACATGTTTTACAGTAAAATGCGTTGTTTCACATTAAAACAATGTTATGTTTCCATGAATCCTTCATATTGATTGTATCAACACCTTTAGAATTGGTTTGTTGTTATAGTTGACATTTTATAAGTTTATGTTGTGTATATGAAGATTACATATCCCTTGCTATATTATGTATTACTAAAATTATAAATCTGTTATAAGATACAGTTTTGAGTGATTTCCTGAAAATTTTTCATTATGGATTTTCTATTTTCCGCTTTAATGTTACTCTGCATACAGTAACATTAAAGTGGAAAATAGAAAATTAACGATATCACTCAATTATGTGTCAGTGGTAAACTGAATAGGGGTGAATCTGAAACGCAATTAATAATTAAATTAATTAATAAGGGGGAACTAGATTAAATTAGCTCGTATAGTCATTACTAGAACGATAAGATGTAATGGCTATAAGATCTTACATAGTTCTTAGTTTCTAATTGTTTATTAGACGAAACAGATAAATGTAACATTAGACTCATTTAATTAACAAAACAATACCTTAATATGACAATATTTATATGGTGTTAGTGGAATTTGTTCGAGAAATGGTGGCGACGTAATTTACAAACACATTATATATATATATATATATATATATATATATATATATATATATATATATATATGTATATATACAGGGTGGCTACTTTTTATATTGAACAGTATTGCTATCTTGAAAACCATAGGAATTACAATGTCGGTTAAATGGGACAAAAGTTGCGCATAAAAGGGACCAACAAAATGTTGAAGACAAATCTATAATAACCCTTACTGTTTACGATTTATACAGGGAAAACCAAAATATAAGAATTTTTTATTGTTGTTGTATCTCCTTTATTTTAAAAGATATTAAAAAATTGTATTTACATTTTTTAATTTAAATTATACATGCTATTCTGTAGTGGCGTCAAATTTTTTTTACAACGTTTCGTCTATTTAGGGAAACCATCAACATTTTTTTTTTAAATACGGACCTGTTTTTTTTTCTACACTAAATTAATTACAATATCACCATACATACACCCCCAAAATTATTTTTTGATTACCCGTCGTTTCGTCACATTTCTATCCATCATCAAAAATTTATTGAACACTTCAGCTGAAGCCGTACCTGTTTGTTAATTGAAAACCCGCTGTTAAGCACTAGTGGTTATCAACAAGAAACAAAGTTATTATTATACACAAATTATTCAATCCAAAAAATTAAACAAATAACTAATATTATTATTGTATGACTTTTTAATAATAATTAACAGAACCAAACTAACATAATTAAATGATACACAAAATAAATTTATAAAATTTGTTCAAAATGGCCACCGGCCTTTTCAACACAAAGCCGCGTTCTTTCACACTTATGCTCTGTTGCCCTAGCAATCATATCTGGATCTATTTGCTCGAAAGCTTCGACAATTTGAGGCCTTAGTTCGTTGATGCTTTGAAACCCATTATCATAAATTTTATTTTTTAGGTAACCCCACAAAAAGTAATCGACAGGATTTAGGCAAGAGGCGCGTGGTGGCCACTGTTACCTCTTGTTCCGATCCATTTACCCCCAAATTGACGATTTAAGTAATTTCGAACTCTGTTAGCATTATGGGCCCCAGAACCATCTTGCATAAACCATGTCATTTGTCGTCGAACCAATAATGGCATTTCATCTAACACTTCTTCTAATAGATTGATGTAATTATCGGCATTTAAATTTCCATCTATAAATTTGGGCCCTATTACAACGTTGCCAATAATGCCACACCACACATTTAATGAAAATCGTACCTGAGGCCACACCTGTCGAGTAAGATGAGGATTGGTTGTTGCGTAATAGTGCTTATTTTTTCTATTAAATATTCCGCAATTTGTGAATGTACTTTCGTCTGTCCATAGAATATTTTTATGGAACGACCTATTGGTATTCAACTTACGTCTAAACCAGTTACAAAATGTCAGTCTACGGGCAGGATCATCTCTGTGTAACGTCTGGACTGGTTGGTATTTATAATCATGATATTTGTACTTTTTCAATATCTTTTTAACTCCTGATCTGGATATCCCACATTGTGTGGGTGTGGATTTACGTGTACTAATGCTAACACACATTTATGTCGTTTATTGTACCTCTTCTTTGATGTGCCCGATTTAATTTAAACACACTACCTGTTTCAGTTACATTTTTAGATACCGCATAAATCGTATTTCTTGCGGGACAATTCCTATTTGGATACAAATTTGCGTATGTCTGCACTGCCACATCAACATTTCTATTATTTTTTCTAAAAACATCGTACATATCTCGTTTTTCTTCTACAGAATAACGAACCATAATGTAATAATTATTATTTAAGAATAAATTTAACTAAACACTTCAAAAACTCTGGAAACTGACAAAGTAATTGACATTTATTCAACTATTTGAATTTCACGGCACTCTTAATAACAACAAAAAAATTATGCAGTCGAACCTACATTGACAATCATAAATGAATATTTTAAAGAATTTCTACAGTCTTATCATTATTTCCATGCCATTTTTTTTAATATCGTGTTATTTATCTTTTTGTTAGTTTAAATATGAATTACAACAAAGTAGGTAAACCCAATGAAATGGATCTGTAAGGACATTATTCAATAATTGATCTATTTCTTTCTTCATCTGCATATTACTGAAAATAATCTTCTTTGTACAAAAGAAATAGCGTTAACAAATAGACGAATAATAAACTAAAAAAGGGGGGGCTAATGCATATCCACCGAAATTTTAGTTAACACAACAGGTACGGCTTCAGCTGAAATGTTCATTAAATTTTTGATGATGGATAGAAATGTGACGAAACGACGGGTAATCAAAAAATAATTTTGGGGGTGTATGTATGGTGGTATTGTAATTAATTTAGTGTAGAAAAAAAAACAGGTCCGTATTTAAAAAAAAAATGTTGATGGTTTCCCTAAATAGACGAAACATTGTAAAAAAAATTTGACGCCACTACAGAATAGCATGTATAATTTAAATTAAAAAATGTAAATACAATTTTTTAATATCTTTTAAAATAAAGGAGATACAACAACAATTAAAAATTCTTATATTTTGGTTTTCCCTGTATAAATCGTAAACAGTAAGGGTTATTATAGATTTGTCTTCAACATTTTGTTGGTCCCTTTTATGCGCAACTTTTGTCCCATTTAACCGACATTGTAATTCCTATGGTTTTCAAGATAGCAATACTGTTCAATATAAAAAGTAGCCACCCGGTACATATATATATATATATATATATATATATATATATATATATATATATATATATGTACGTTATTATTTATAAATTTAATAATACATACCGAAAAAGAATTCCTATTTGAACCCACGATCTTATTCTTGGCTAGAAAAGAAAAATACATAGAGTTTAAGACTAGGTAGAGTTTTTGTAACACAGTTCTCTAGCCAAAACAGATCATGGTAGGTTCATATCTCACTCAAGGATTTCTTTGTCTATATGTTTATTTTGCAACGAATAATAAGGGAAGCAGTTGAAATGGAGGAACGACGGCGGAATCTAAACACGAGGGATTCACATAAAGGTTACCAAACACATGGAAACTACCTACTCGGCGTCATAATTCCAATGCAATTATTTGTATTAATAACATACGAAACTTGACCTTGTGCAAGTTCTAACATGCAACCAAAGTAGACAGCTTCTCTAGTTGCACGCTCGTTTTGTATACACAAGTACTGGGATAAATACGCGTAATACCTTTCACGCCATTTACACAAAATTTCTTTGTTATACATTTTGAATTATTGAGTCATCTAATATGTTTAGTAATGATTTTTAAATTTTTATATAATTGACGGTTTCAAACAGTATTTATTTAGTATTTGAGAATTCTTTTGAAGTTGTATTAAAGCCGATAAGTGCTTTTGTTCAGCTTCAGGATGTCAGGTGAGTAGTTTTATGAAGACAAAGATTCAGCATCTCTTCCGAACGAATTGAAACCTGGTAACAGTTGTCACTTGGTAAACTAAATACCGCCCTCTAGACGGTTAACCATTGGAAAAGAGTTAAATTAGTTGTGCATATCCTCTGGTTAGTAGTTGAACAAAACGGCCATTCTGAATTGTTATGTTTTGCTTGAATCATGTTTTAAGTTTTAGTGTAATTTTCTAACACAAATAATATTAGGAATAATGAAAATGTAACCTTTCACGATTTATATTCATTATTTTTTTATTGTGGCATTTTTCATTGTTAGTCTACGTTTATTGAGTGTGGTCTGGAATGTCATTTTTAAAACGGTCTAATAATATTTAATCTATAAAAGATCTAGTAATCTATTGTTACTAAAATAACATAACGTTCAATAGTAGTCTTTGAAACATATATCTATACTCTGTCCAACCCTCCAAATGCAGTATGGGTTCTTATGGACTAAAGTTTCTTTTATTATCTTTAGTCATTTACAAATGATGTTATTCTTGCATTTCAAGACCATGTTGTCAAACGTAAAATGTAATTTTATAACACATGACGTCCTTGTACTGTCAAGCTATTACTCGTCCCTTCTACAATATTTCCCAATTTAAACTAACTCCATTTATTAAAAATCGTTCTTTTCAGAATCTAATACCGTGGGCTCGCTTCAAAGATTTTGGAAATTGGTAAGTTAAGTAAAGGATCTGATCTACCTTTGTCAGGATTTGTACGGTGACAACACTAAGAGTTCTTAAAAAGCACAAAAACGAGTAACAAACGAAGGAAACAGGTTTATTGTTTTTCAAAATACTTTCTTTTATAACTTATGTACTTTTGCATTCTATGAAACCCATCCTTAACACAGGTATGCAACTCTTCTTCTGTCACTACAGAAATTGTACATTTCAACTGCTTCATTTGGCACCGAAAAGGTGATTCCACGAGTTTTATTCTTAATTCTACGGAATAAGAAAAAATTGCAAGGGGCCAAGTAGGGACTATATATATAGAATGACCCAAGGTTACCACTTTCGAAGCTTCTAAAATATTTATTCTTTTCGGCCATTTCAAGAGACGTCACTTGGTTTTAAGTGGCGTTTAAAGTTAAGGTTAAACTTTCCAATAATCGTGTTCGAATTTTTAGCGATGAAAGTCCAGCAATGAGTGTTTCATATATCTACGTCCATTAGCTAGTAATTATAACTCACGAATATAATCATCAATAGTTTCTTCTGGTCGTTGTCTCCTTGGAGTTAACACATGGCGCGAATGTATTTTACTTTTAGATTTAAGAGCACTCACGAATGTAAAAACGGAAGAACTCAATTTCAAGTCATTCTTCCGACAGAAAGTATATTTCCAATGTATCCATTTTTGATCTGCGTCTACAGAATTAAGATCAAATTTGTCAGGTCGTAGAAAACGTATTAGCATTGATGTTAGCTAATGAATTGCTTGATTTTGTCATGCTTGTTTTATGTTTTTAGTGTTAATAAATTGTAATACATTTAAGAAACTACCAGGGAACTCGGCTTTATTTAAATAAAACATTTATTTTAAATAACAAGTGTAAAATAGACAACTACTAATTCGTGTATGGAATCATGGCCTGTAGTATGCTTTATTGATGCTTATTCTTAGTATTGCTTATTCTTATATCTTATTCCTACGGACTGTTAAGGAGCCTGCTTTCTCTTGAGTCCTGGGTCTTCTGTGTGTTAGTGGGGTTGGATTGTTTTGTGTATTGTATTAGTGCATACAATCTAGTGCGTGGTGAAATGGTTGCAGAAAAAACAATATGACGGGCCGTATGAATGTCTTGTAAGTATGCTGTAGGGTTTCGGGTTCACTACCTCCTATGCAGCCCCTAAGGGCGCCTAGGAGGTTGGATCGGTTTCGTACTTTGTTCATAGTCTTGTTTAGGTCAGCGTTCCAGTTAAGGGTCCTGATAAATGTAATTGGTAAGTAAGTTATGTCGCCACGAATCGGCAATCTTTCCCCTTGCAGGGAAATAGTTACGTCGTTTTGTGAGAGCAGTTTGTGTTGGGTATAAGCGGGGTGTCGGGATAGGGTGGCTTGTCTTTGGCTCGGGTTTACGGAGACTCCATTGGTTGGCCCAATTGTAGAAGTTCCGTAGTGTAGTGGACATTCAATTGGAGGCATTCTTTCTTTCCCGATTAGCTGGTCAGAAAACAGTATGGTCGGCAAACTATGCCAGGGATACTCCGGGAGTTGTTACGCTGGGGATGTCGTGTGCAAATATAAGGTACAGCATTGGGACCAAGGCAGCATCCTGGGGTACGCCCTCTTGTGGGGCAAAACATTGATAGCGGGCTGAGCCTACTTGGACTCATACCGTCCTATCTGTTAGATACGACAGTAGGAGCTTTGTAAGCTAGGGGGAAATACCTAAGGATTGGATTTTGTGTACTAGACCCGCATGCCCGACTCTCTCAAAGGATTGCTTTATGTCTAAGAACACGGCAAGGTTATAATAGCGGTGGTTAAGACTTGTGACGTTTCGGATAGGAGTTTTAGTAATGGGTCTTGGCAGGTTCTATAGGGTCGAAAGCCGAACTGACTGTCAGGTAGGAGGTTATTGATTCCAGGTAATCTCTCAGCCTACGGGCTAGGATCTGCTTCAAACATTTCCCTAGGCCGCTGGGGAGAAGATGGATCTGTAGGATGAGGGTTCTGTCAGGTCGGAGAGGTTTTTAGGGATCGTGGCGGTTGAGCTGGATTTCCACACCATCAGGAAGTACGAAATGGTGAGGCACTTATTGTATATGAATGTTAAGCGTTGGATCGCTGGAGCTGGTAGGTGTCTCAGTATGTCTGTTGAGTCCGTCTTGTCCAGGTGCAGATATTTTTCCTTTTTGAAAGTAGTTGAAGGATTGGATGGGAGTAATAGGGCAGAAAAACGGGTCAGTTTCTTACAGGAATTTCTCGGAGTTTCTGGAATCCTCAAAGCAAAAACAGATTGAAGGTGCTGGCGGAAAAAGTACATTGAATGCGTGCCACAACTTCTTTCCATCTCTATAGGTGAGTTTGGAGGTGGTCTGGACCCATTTCCTCTCGGTGAATGTGTTGGTTTCACACCGGATTAGGGCGTTTAGTCGATTATATGCGGTCTTGAGAACGGAAGGTACGGGTGAGACACTCCTCGGTGATGATTTGGATGGCTTTAGTTACCTTGCGTAAATCGTTGGACTCACGGAAGGATGTCCTTGTCCACGCCACGGATGACGCAGGAAAAACACAATGGTTTAGGGATGGGTTGGTAGAGGGAGCGGGTGATGGGGAACCTGACAGCTGCGTCACCGTCAATGCAGGCTCACCAAAATGACACTGCATAGTTCGCTGCCTCTGTTTCACAGGCAGGTTGGTTTATGAGTTAACGTTCAACCAGGGGAGTCAGAGGGACGATGGATTAGAAGAAGACTTTTTGGGTGTTGCAGCGGGCGGGAATATTGCGGATGAAATATCGGGCGACGGGATTGTAGGTAGCGGAAGGTTAGTGGTGGGTTTAGCGGCAGGGTTAGGTTGGGATACCGTAGCTGAAAAGGTTTGAGTGTTTTGATGGCACCGTGAACCGGTTTGACTGTAGGTGGGATGTGGGACGAGGCGATAGAGGACGTAGATGTCTTCTCTAATTTTTAAGGGAGGTGGTGTCGCGGGTCTCGGGAGCGGTGGAGGAACAGGGGCGACCGTAGCCCGGATACCCGGTTTGCCATCTTTCAGCATGGTGGTTAGTGAGAGTACGTGAATTATGGGACAGAAAGAGGCGTGTTAAGAAAGAGTGGACTCCCACCGAAGTTCAGCCTCATATCCCGCTGAATAAAGGATTGGACGTTGAGAGTCCAATAGACTGGAGGGCTTTGTTAATATTAATAAAAACAATAATTTATTTTTAAATTCTTTATTAATTAGGTAATACCTTGTTTCTTCTTGTTTCCTTCGTGTGATTCCTGGCTGTGGTCTTTGCTGGCTTTCTTGTTAGTTCATCCCGATATTGATCCCTGTAGTTCCTGATGTCCTTGATGGCTTGGCTCCTGGAGGGGATCCGCTTCCTCGTACTGACTGTATGAGGAGCAGGGACAGTCCTAACTTATAAGCGACGAAGACTACGATTCCCGGCGCGTATATCGATCAAGGGTAGCTCGATTCGGTACATTTTTAATTAGTGTAAATGATGTATATGCTTTGGAGTTATGTATTTTGAGGTTAGAAACTGTGTCTGTCTTTACGCACCTTACGGTATTATAACCGTACTTACGGTATTATGAAACGGTGCAGTAATCTATCGGCATAAGGAGGAAGAAGTATGGCAAGTGATGAACTGTGTTCCCATAGTCCCCTCGGAGATTTGGACGGTCTATAATTATTATTCTGTTTATCTATTCTTTGCATTTTCATATTTTATAAACTTATTTGACACTTTAATTATTAAATTTACAGTCTTACTGACTACCATAATCGTTACTCTTTGAACCGTATAAAATTATCATAATTTGTACTGAAATACACGATTTTAAAAACCTGAAATACAAGTATCTATCTATAAGCATATAAGCTTTTGAATTTTTGTTGTTATCGTTTCTTATAGGTTCATTTAAAATAATCAACAAATTACATAGCAAATTACTTTGTTCCTTCGTTTGTATAATTACCGAAGATTATTGTGGGTTAAGCTATATTTTTTCTAATTTTCTAATTCTTTCTAATCTTAACTATTGTATGTAATACATACATATTAAACTAGTTATATGTAATTATTTAGTTATCACAAGTTCATTATAGTTATTACTATAGTACCGCCGGGGAGAGGTGTCTCATGGCGGACTCGAGAATGGGGATATAATTATTACTGTGAAATGCATCTGTTTCCCTTTATCTTAGTGCGAAGTTCCAACTTAAAGAAAGACGGGTTATAATTTTTACGTCGCTATATATTTTAAATGCAGGACTTAAAAACGTATGTCGATTCTAAAGTCAAAGCGCATGACGCTGTCAGATGTCTTCTTGGCTATTTAACCTCAAATTATTCTTCGTATTTCGTTTTGTATAATCGCATTGTGTTTTGTAGTTATAATAATTTATCTTTCGCTTCGTAATTTATTAGTTTCCATTGCATTTGTAAACAACTATTATTATTATTATTATTAATATTCACTATTACGACGTAAATGCAAAATGCATTTCCAATTGATTGAATGCATTTATTTATTTTGCAGCAAATAATGTCATTTAAAGGTAAATCTTTGAAAAGCCAAACTCAAGTAATGTTAATGAATATACTACATTATTTCGAGATGGAACGCGATAACGGGAGACCAAGTTTACCTTTAACGTCCATTATCCAGGTACGATAATAATTTTCAAGATTTAAATTTATATTTATGTAATACTATGTTGCAGCGAACTGCTCTCGAATGCGATATTTCCGAGAAATCCGTAACTCGGACAAAGGCAAGAATGGCTCTCGCTTTAGAATCTAGGAAATCGGAACCGGATTCACCGCACAAACATAGGCTGCGTTTGAAGTCGAAGTCAGAGGATGTCAACGAATACGTGAAAGACGTTTTGAAACGAAAAATTTACACCATGCATGCAACTGGTAAATAATTAAGAAATTATTGTTGAAATGGGGTTAATCACTGTTTAATTTTAGGTTCACATATTACCATCGAAAAACTCCAAACTGAACTTAAAGAAGATAAAATATTTACCTTCAGTAAAACGAGTTTGAAGCAATTGTTACACAAAATTGGTTTTGAATTCAAAGTTGACGATGGAAGAGGCGTTTAATGGAGCAGGTTCATATTGCTGTTGCTCGAGCAACATTTTTGCGAAAATATTTTGCTAATAAAAGTTGTGAAATTAGTTACGATCCTGTCTTTTTGGATGAGACGTGGATTTTTAGTCGAGGAAGCGTTCGAAAATCATGGCATGATAATGATTTGAAAAGCACAAAACAACCGCTAGGAGAAGGGAAACGGTAATTAAAATAGTCCGATTTGTTAAAAATATTTTTAACCGAATAAATGTTAGTTTTATCGTACTGAGTGCTGGCAACAAGGATGGTTTTATACCTAATTCATCAATGGTATTTTCCATAAAACTAAGACAGCAGACTTTATTTCAAAAATGGCTTCAAGAACAGCTTTTACCAAATGTATAAAAACCAAGTTTGCTCATTCTTGACAATGCTTGACAATTCTACATTAGTTCTACATTCCTCATTCGAATGATATGCTGAAAGTGGAATTATTACAAATTGCCAAGGATTTACAAGTTCCAAAAATATATGCAATTGATGAAATCGCTCATCAATGGGGACATCAAATTTTAGGTTTACCTCCGTATCACTGCCAATTCAACCCTATTGAGTTAATATGGGCAAACTGTAAACAGTATTACAACAAAAACGTTGGAAGACAGGGCTTCAGGGACGAGAATGTTTTATCGCTATGGAAGGATTCATTAAACCAAGTAACTGGAGAACTGTGGCAAAAGTGTATTTTACATGCTGAAAAGGAAATGAGCCAGTGGTGGGACGTTCAAAAAAGAGCTGAGGAAATGGTAAAACCTCTAGTAATCAATGTCGGAGAGTCGAGTGAAGATGATAGTGAAAGTGAATGAGATGACTTTTACTTATAAGATGTCCAATATTTGAATTTAAAAAATTAGAATCTTAGTTAATTTATAACATTGTAAGGAATTATTATATTTAACATATACCCCTGTAGCTGTGTAGCTGTACTTAGGTTTACATTCTTTATATATATATATATATATATATATATATATATATATATATATATATATATATATTATATTGACAAACTTTAAACTGAGATTTTTAAAATCGGTTATATTATTAACTAATAATAAATCTCATTTTTAACATTCAATACAGTGTATTTATTTATGCTAAAATCGGTTATTTATAAGTGGCTTCGATAACCGAATTCAAGTCTTGGCTCTCTTAACGCAGTGAGATCTGTCGGCTAAAAACGATCCTCCGCAATTAACCAAACTTTTCGCACTTCATGCGGGCACTGCCTACTGCTAGCTAATTCGTTTCTTATTGAAAATTATTGATATAATTAATTTGTAAAACAGATCCAAAACGAAATTTTGTTGACCCGGTCACGGTTCTGATAATCGTTTACAGTTGTACAATATATTTTTATCATATGACTATCCACACTCGGTGGACTTTAAATGCGAACAGACAAACGAAATTCGACTTTATTTATACGAGTGGATGGGGATTTTAAGACCTTCGGATCTAAATCCCGAGATATTCGAACAATAATTTTATTTAAATTTGACAGCGCGGCTTAAATTTGAAAATAACCTAGAAACATTGACGATGTTTTATTGGTATTCAAAATTACTAACTATATGAACCAATAACGACATACGTTTTTAAAATCTTAAACCATGCTTTACTAAAAGATGAGTTATAAGACACCTCTCGCCGGCCCGACTATAACAATGTTATGTATTGTATAATCACTATTACTGTTGTATTACTTCTATGCAGAGATGAGGTAGAAATATCATTGCAGGATACATTTAAGTAAAAATGCAATAAAATCTTGAAATCTATAAAGTAGGTATTAATTACTTCTTATATCCTGTGATTCTGTGATTAGCGTGGGCCAAAAATATCTTACTACACAAATTTTATTAAATCTCTAAGTTGTATATTCTAAGATTAGATGTAATCAATAGTGTAGAACAGCACGTGAAATAGTAATAAACCTCTTATATATAATATTATACAACCAGCATTTAGTTAAAGAGTAGGTAAATGTTTATACAGGCCAAAAGTAAGATAGCGAGGCGAACAGATGACAGATGCCACATTAATAAACAGATGGATAGTAGATGGTAGTTAGATGATATTCTAAAGTAAACAAACTGTTAAATCTGAAACCACAAACTATTCTTGAAGAAGTAAAAATAATCAGCCTTTTTTCTTTTATGAAAATAGTATGTAAAACAAAATACTTACACATTTAGCTTCAAATGTGCGAAGTGTGGTGATAAAAGCTTGGTATTGTACGAAAGAAGACATTTTAGTTGTCAAACTTATTTTTATGCAATGCAAGCTACATAAAAGTATATTTGTTAATTGAATGTTTGTGATAAATGATTATTTTTAGTTATTCACAGTAGAAGTATATGATCGTTAAATAAAAGCTAAGCAATGTATAAAGTATGTATTTAAATTAATTAAATATTAAATGAAAATTGTCAAATTTAAAATCTCAGCTACCATATTAACGGTGTACGTAATGTAGCAAACAATACTAGAATGATGTACCTGTCTTCAATGTCTCAAGTTTTGAAATAAGCATTTTTATTTAGTGAGGTGTTGACTAGAGATTACAATTTAAAATAAAACATTTCTTCATTTCGGCCTGTCCGTTACAAAAAGGTATGACAACACTGTATACTGCTAACGCTAAGTGCCATACGTTTTCGGTTTGTCAAAACTTGACGTTTACGAAACTGTTCGGCTTTCTAAGTTTTGCGTTTTTTGTGGTTTATTCGTTATCATTTACTGGTTTGTTCGAATTTTGCGTCATCCTTGTTTTTTATATTACTTTTTTTTTGCTATATTATTTGGTTTACTTAAAACAGACCATGGTAGAATCCTGACCTAAAATTATGACAATTTGCCAAATATGAAGGTTACAGGGTGTTAAAGTTGAAAATTGTTAAATTGTTAATGGCTTTAACTTTAATAATACCCTGTATTTTTGTACAAAATTTAGTTGAAAGTTTTACTGACTTAAGGCGTACCCAACCGTAGTACAATATGTTGAATCGCTTTTGCCAGTGACGTCAACATAAATGATCAACCCCTTCATCTCTCCTAAATATTACGCCACTGTACGAATATCAATTTCAACTATGAATTCATATTTTCCAATGCTTGTACGTAAAATGTGTGCTCTTGTTAAGAACCCATAAAGTGGATAATTATCGAGATATTAAACATTAAAGAGGTAAAAACACGGTAATTATAACTTTTCTGCCTACAGGGTCGGTCCGTATATTTAGACAGCATCTCCTATCTCTACTATAATAGATAGAGAAAAACTTTAAATACAAAAGTTGTAGGGATTTATCAAAATCACCAGAAAAGTCTACCAAACATTATACAGGGTGTCCCATAAAAACGGGCCAGACCAAACTTATGTTTTTTTTTAATGGAACACCATGTATTTTTTTAAAGAAATGAATAGACCGCATTTTTCTGATTTCAAATATATTTATATATACAAGGTGATTCTAAAATAGATGGTCAAAATTAGGGAGCTGATGCAGGATAGCAATGCAAACAAAAAAGTTCCTATCAACTTGGTTCGTAAAACCAACCATTACGGAGATACAGGGTGTTTAGTTTTCAATTTGATAAGTTAATTTATTAAATATGTCCGTTAGTTTCCAATAAATAACTTTCAAATTTGTAGCATTGCCTATAATTCTTATGCCGAATAATGTGATTTATCTAATTTCAATGTATCGTGCAGATGGCGCTAGTTGCCGCATATTTTTGTGGTTAAATATGACGTAACTTTTTTCTAACAAAAAGTATCAACTTTTCAAAGGCACGATTGGATTCTGCGATCAATATTGCATAAAAAAGTTATACCTTATTGAGCTCCCTATCTGTAACCATTTCCGAATTAAACGCAATTTCACATTTCGATTCTCAATTATTGGTATTATTACAATTCGGAGAAGTCAGTAGAATATTATTGAAATAAATGATTATAAACAGATTTAACAGAAAATATGAATAAATTACCGATAATGATATCATTTCAATTCTCAAAGTCTTCCATTTTCCTGTATACACTGTTGCAGTCTTCTCATAAGTGAAAATACTACACGATTTAGTCTTTGCTCTTGTACTATTTCATTGAAAGTGTCTTCAATTCGCTGGCGGAGTTCCTCAACAGTTTCAATCAACTGAGCATATACTTTATTTTTCACTTGTCCCTAAACATTGAAATCCATAGGATTGAGATCTGGTGACCTAGGGGGCCAAATTAAAGGAGCCTCATTGCCTCGGCCTATCCATTGATTTGGAAAATTTTCGGATAGCCATATACGACACTGTCGAGTAAAATGGGGAGGGGCCCCATCATGCATGTACCATAGAGCACGCCTTCTCGCTAAAGGAATGTCTTCCAAAAGTTCATAAAGTTGATTGGATAAAAAATCGTGGTTAAATTACCTTGGAGAATACGGTAGCCTAGAAGTTCAGTCCCAAGTGTTGCACCCCAGACATTAATTTTGAAAGAATGTTGGTAATGAGTAGTTTTTCTGGCATGCGGCCCAAACATGTTCATTATGCATGTTAAACACTCCGTTTCTGGTGAAAGTAGCCTCATCGCTAAAGATGATATTTGAAAGAAAGTTGGGGTCCTGTTCATGCCTCCTCAGGAGCAATCCACAAAATCTCATGCGTATGGGTCTATCACCTGGCAAAATAACCTGGACTTGACGGTAATGGTACGGATGCAATTGTTGTTCTTTTGCAACTCTCCAAACAACTGGTTGTGCCACTTGAATTTGTAGTGACACACGCCTAGTACTAACACTGGGATTATCTTCAGTAATATTCAAAATTTGTCTGTGTTGTGTGTGTGTGTGTGTGTGTGTGTGTGTGTGTGTGTGTGTGTGTGTGTGTGTGTGTGTGTGTGTGTGTGTGTGTGGGTGCGTGCGTGCGTGCATGCGCGCGTGCTTGGGTGGGTTGTGGGTTGTGCGGTGTGTGTGTGTGTGTGGGTCTGTGTACGTATGCGTGTGCGTGTGTTGTGTGTTGGTTGCGTCATATGTGCCTGTGCTGTGCGTGTGTGCGTTCGCGTGCGCGTGTGTGGTGCGTTCGCGTGTTGGCTGTGTGGTGTGTGTGTGTGCGTGGCATGTGTGGTGCGTGTTGTGTGTGTGTGTGTGCGTGTACTCTATAACTTTAGAAGGACTTAAGATATCAACTTGAAATGTGGCACACATTAGACGTCAACTACCCAAGGCGACTGATTGTTTTTCGGGTCAATGGGGTTTGACAAAAGGGGTAAACTTGGGGGATAAGTACCCCTTTTGCAAATTTTTATTTTTCTATATTTTTTTACTTTTAATGTGTATTTAGTAATATAATTGTGAGTATTTATATCCCTATCATTTTTCTGTACAACAAACGGTTTACAATATATTAGCAAAAAACCGTCACTTTGAAAAACAGATTTTTCCTAAATATCTCCGGAACTACTTAACATATTCAAAAAGACCATTAGATAGGAAATAAAATTTTCTCAAAAAAAGTGTTTTTGCAATTTTTTCGAAAATTTTGCCATTTTCGAAATAATTACAAAAAAATAAATTATGGTACCTGTCCACCCGATTTTTTTTTATTTTGGCATTATATAAAAAATCAAATTTCTGATCGAAAAGAATTCTTGTCTTTTTTTTAAGTTAATAGTTTTCGAGTTATTTACAAAAAAAAACGCTTTTTAAAATTTATGGTTTTTTTACTATATCGAACTTAGTGTGAACACGATTTATCAAAAAGAGGTTAAAATATTTTGACGGTATGTCAGTTTAAAAATAAATTTGAACAAATTATATTTTAGAATTTAGTAACAAATTTAACAACTTCACTTAATCATAACTCCATTCTTCTCTATCAGGAACGTTAATGGTCTAGGCATAGCCGCAACCATGTTTTAGCAATACTGTTGTATTAAATTTTCCATTCCATATTTATGGCATTTAAGTTGGTATAAATTAAATGACAGTGATGGAAATATTTTTGATGGGTATTGTCAAGTAGACAGATGACAAGTATAACCGAATTTACGATTGAAAAATTTTCGTTTCCACTTTTTTTTTAATTCAGCTGAATATGACTGATCATTTTACTTCATTAAAACAAAATGTAAGCGTATTTTTCTGTACAACAAATAGAGGAAATATTGCAATATTGATAGTTAACTATAGAAATTGTGAACGAATAGCAGTTCAAAATAATAAATATTAACTGTATTTCTCTTAAAAGTTGGCTGTGATCATTCAATATCAATAAATATTATAACTTGCCTCGATAGCTCAGCAGGAAAACCCTTCTGTAACAAAGTACAGGTTGTGGGTTCAAGTGCCACTCGGGGTAATCTTTTACTGTGTGCTTTAAAAGTTAATCTTTAAAGAAATAAAGTTAATAATTATAATTTTGAACTGCTATTCGTTCACTAAAAATAATGTCTATAGTTATCTATTGTTATTACTTTTAGCGAATGAATATTAAGTCAAGTGTTACCATAAGCGAAACCCGTTATCATTGTGTATGCTTTTGGCATCTTTTAAATTGTGACACATTTTGATTAGCGCATTTATTTGTTTCTAAAACAATTAGTTTTGAAATGTCGTCTGTAATGAAAAGTTTATATGCATCCAGATGTTCTTCTATTTCTTTTGTGCAAATATTAGTTAATTCGTTTAGAAGTGATGGAGCCCCATACGTTCTCCGGTTTAAATTATTTTCTAGAATCCGCAATGAACGTGTTTTTATTCTACCTATTTCCTTAACAATTAACAAACCATAGGTAAGTGCACTTGAAAGTTCTAATCATCATCCCTGGTAAGCAATCAAAAATACCCTGATGACGTCAAACAGCATTTTTCCTAAGTGCTGAAAGTACGTAGTGGAGTGCGAAAAATGCACCCTACGCCCATGTTAGGAATTTTTCTTGCCACAAAGTGTGTTAAGACGTAAGTAAAAGTGCAATTCAAAAACTTAATTTTTCACAGAGCGTGCGGAAAATCGCAATTCAGTGCAGAAATATCTTCCTGCAATAGTGCGGAAAAATTGTCTGAAATGTGTGCGATTTTTCGCTCGCTCAAAGAAAAAAGTATTTTACTAGAGTATTTTCCTATCTTTCTACAATAATTGTAATTTCTTCTGAAACTCTCTTTCTTAATTGTTTGCGATACCTTTTTGACTTTGTAAATCATTTACAATATTGATATAGTAGGTAGGGCACGTGCTGTATGTATTGTCATAATCTTACGTTTGTTACCATTGAATGTACTGAAAAGCGCTTCCACAGTGAGCATTGTGTTCAAAGGGTGCTATTATGGATTATTGTGGTCGAATAGAATGACGATGATATACGACGATTTTATTAAGGGTTCTTTTATTGAAAGGGGAAGAAATATAAATTTAAAGGGGGTTAATGTTCTAATGTCGGGGGATTATTAGTAATACAATAAAAAATCTCTATTTAGTAGTATTACTGAAATAACAATTTTATGAACTGAGCTAAAAATAATTTAAAACGAAACTTATTACCTGCCTGCGTTTTTAGAATTTATTCACGCACACTGCATTATAATTGTGTGTTTAAATTATTATGGGTTAAAATTAATTAATTTTTGATACTGTGGGTTACTGTAAAAATGTATACAACCAATAGATGTCAAACCCCTAATTCCAATGACTAATTCATTAACTTAAATATAATAATGGCGAATTTACATTGTTTCAAAAACCAAATTGTAGTGTAATTTCTTCCATATTCACCTTTATTTTCCGCGTGTTAGTTACGATTACGAAATAGTAGATGAACAGATAATTACTAAATAGAGAATTTGATTTTCTTACAAAAATCAATCCTCATTAAGTACCAAAAAATAATAGGGATATGTAATTATACTTGTATTGAATGTATATACAATAAATTGTATATTTAAAAATTATACATTTACATTACTAGAGAATCTGGGTATTAACTTTTGCTAATATAATCATCTATTGTAAAGTTACATAGTGAAGGTTACCTTTCAATATTATTGTAATCAGCCTGAGGATAAAGCAGCATGATATTTATACATGCTAAGGTATAAACGGCGTAGTTTTGGGTTTGAACATAGTTTAGTTGCAACTTGTAAGTATTGTATATCCGGTAGCTACCCTTAGTGTAAGTACAATAACTATGTAGTGGTAAATTGGCATAACACATGGGGAGCAGCAGATGTTACATTTCAGAAACACTTTGCCCCTTGATATGCATAAATGTGTATTTCAAGGAGGTTGTTTTATATTATAATAGTTATATGCTCAAGGGAAATGTGACGCTCCCTTATATACGTATGTACCCTGATTTCTTATTTTGTGTTTCGTTGCATATCTTTTTAGGGATTTCGAAAAAATTTTCAAATTTATGTTGGTGTAGATTATATGATTACATTTATTAAAACCCGGTTATACGTTTGATCATGACTTGCAATATCCAAATCTCAAAATTTTGGAAAATTTTTTTCTAAACTTTCTTCTAGACGAGTTTTTAAATATTTAGCTTAATGCTGCATACTATTTTTTTTTTCTCTACCGATGCATTTTTTTGTAACAGGAATATTACTTAAACCCTCACCTGTAATAACAATTATAACACTTATCATGCAAGATGTCCAGCAATCGCTACTTTATTACTGAATTCGTTAATTAGAACATTATTATTAAGAACCGATTGTATCACATAGGGTGAAGATTTGTATCTTTTTTTTATTATATTGTATATTAGAAGGCAGGTAGTAGAAGGACATGCAACGATGCGCCACTGTTGTATGAATAAGGTGGGCGTGGGGAAAAATGGGTAAGAAAAAATCATTGATTTTTTATGGTCTTAAGAATGTGTTTTTTTTATAAAATATAATTGACGGGTAATTTTACATTTTTTACTAATAATTGTGTTTTCTTTCAGCAAATCTATAGTAGTGACGAACTATCTTGATTAAAAGCGGCGATTTCATTCTTTTCTAAATTAAAGCAAATAATAAAAGTTGACTTTTTGTATATAAAATTGTAATACAAGGGTAAAGGTTTATTATTTAATAGGAAGTTAATACATAATTGATAATTTGAAATTCTTGTCACTTATTAAATTGTTGGGGTCTCTTCGAATCTATTCGTGTGTATTTTATTTTAACAATTGATAATAGCTATCTGACATTTTGAGGGTGATTGTATTATTTGTGGTTAACCGTCAGAGAGCTTAAGGGTACAAGAACCAAAGTGCCGCTTCTGTCAATGCTCAGGGATACCAAAGAACGTTAATCATTGATATACTACGTGCATGCTTTGCTGTGTTACTTTGTAAGCTAATCGTAGACACAAACTCTTAGCATGTTGTGGTTTATATTAAGCTGTCATTAGTTATATTCAAATGTATAAATTTATGATATGGTGATCACCATTTAAGATATATACACTGTGTCCAAGATAAGGAGGGCCACTATGGAGATTTCGGAAACGGTAAAATATAGTTTCGGTTAAATGGGATTTTCACGATTTCGTTTTTGACAAATTACTTTGTGGTTGATGTTAAATAAAAATAAGAGAATTCTACAGGTACTTTTTTACGTTTTTTAACATGAGATGCAGCAAATTCAAATTCGAGGTTTCGTTTTCGAACAACCATCATCAACTTGGTTTTTTTAAATACGGTCCTGATTGTTTTATACATAATATTAGAAGAGCTTTTGATTCTGCATCCAAGCATGTATCACACTTATAGTTTACATATCGATTAGTTATGTTCTATGCAAGTTTTTGATATGACGCGTAATTGAGCAGCAAAAAATCCTAAGGTAGAATTTAAGGGTTAGTTCAATTTTTTTCAATAACTGACTAACGATTAATTTTATAAGAAAAAGTGTAGACGTATATTTTAAAGAAAATTTAATTTTACGTAACTTCTCTTTATAAAGTTTCTGAATGTAACTCAAGGCAAGTCTAAAAATTAATTAAATATGAATGAAAATGTTAAACTGTATTATGGAAGCGGGCGGCTTTGGATTTTTTTTTAAGCTAACATGTATTTATATCTATTAATCTCTATCTGACATAAAGGTTTAGACGTCATTCTGAGATAGATTAATGTTTTTTTTTACAATGTTGCCCGTTTTCGTTATGAACGTATGAAAGAGGTTGCATAGTTACCGTAAAAAAATTATAATTAAAATTATTTCATTTTTTTAAATTTTTTAAGTTAACATCTAGAAATGTATTAACCTCTGTCTTATATTATAAAAGTAGGCTTAGGAAAACAAATACTATGATTTGCTGAATTGAATTAAATTTTTGTCTCCACTTGACAGTTACTTTATTTATTAGTTTTCCATACTAATTCTCGTTTTAGTAGTTAATTTATTAATAAAATATGGAAGCAGGATTTTCAAATGGAGAAAAGTTTGACATAATATCGTGTACATCTTAAGCAATCAAAATTGCATAACAAATAAAAGAACATTCAGCAAGTTAATAACTAACCTTACAGAACACTGTGCTTTTAAAAATGTTATATGTAAACAATGTATTGTTATCCGTTGCTGAAAATCCCGAAATATCAACTCGACAAATTCAGAATAATGCAGGCATATCCAGCGTTATTCTAAAGAAGACAAAATTTCATCCGTACAAATACAGAATTTGCCAA
Organism: Vesta saturnalis; assembly: GCA_036346205.1. NCBI lineage: Eukaryota > Metazoa > Arthropoda > Insecta > Coleoptera > Lampyridae > Vesta > Vesta saturnalis. The sequence continues at coordinate 618,566 of JARFJB010001250.1, forward strand.
GGATTTAGATCAGGTGACGCAGAAAGACGGAGATTATTCTGTGAGCGGTACACAAGAAAATACCATCAGAACAATAATTGTCTTTTCCACATATGGTATGATGAAAGTACGGTTTCCAATAATAGGATATTTAATACAAAAAAACGTTCGTCATTAGTGTCAATAAAATCCAAAATTAAGTAAAGAATCACATCAACACCGTTTTGCCTTCAATATGTGGGTTGGGATTTTAGGAAGAAGGATAATAGGACCTTTTTTTATCAACAAAATTTAACATCGCAACGTTACTTAAATTTATTAGAAACTACTTTGGAGGACGCTCTTGATAATTTACCCTTAGCCGAAGTACGCAATTGTTGGTTTCAGCAGGATGGTGCACCTGTAAATAGGTTTGCCGAAAGCGTTTTAAGCAGCCATTCTGAAACACCCTGGCCAGCCCATTCACCATTCATATAATTTTTTCTTTGGTGGTACATAAAAAAAATTGTTGGAACAGACGAAGAACTCCGAAGGTTGATACTTGACGCGTTTCAAACTGTAACATCTACAATGTTAAAGAATGCTTTGGATAGATGCCATTTATGTTTGGAGAACGAAGGAGGGGTTTTCGAGCAGTTATTATAGTTTTTTGTTTAATTATTGTTATAAGTTACGCGTAAATTTTCTTGTCATCAAATGTTACCTGTCCATTTATGTGTTGTTGATTGATTGTAATTAATTGGTTAAAAAATTTGTATTCAAAATTGAATAATTCTGTGTCACTTCATTAATTTGATGAGGAAAGTACACTTAGCAAAAACCCATTTATGAATAAAATTCAGTTTAAATATTATTCGGAGGGATACAGGCTCATACTTAGATTTTCTCCGATAATTGTAAAATAAGTTTAAAAAACGCAATTAAACCATAAGAAGGCTCTCATACTTTTTGTGTAACATCAACCACAAAGTAACAATTTGTCCAACACGAAATCGTGAAAATTCGCTTTTTGTCGCATAACTTCGGAACGGTTCGGAATTTCGTCAGTTTAAAAATCTCATTTTACTAAACTCCAAACATGCCCAACTTTTCTCCCATTTCACCAAAACTATCTCTTACCGTCTCCGAAATCCCCATAGTGGCCCCCCTTATCTTAGACACAGTATATATATATATATATATATATATATATATATATATATATATATATATATATATATATATATATATATATATATATATATATATATATATATATATATATATATATATATAGTATATATAAATTCAACATATGAAAATTATTTTATGTTATTAATTTTAAGTTTAATTTTCTTGTATTCCACCGATGATGAATTCATCCGCATTGGAAATATATAGACGCAAATTTGAAGTTTGTAGTATTTTATATTGATGTGTAGTACCAAAAATTAGGGTGTCCCAACGATTTGGGGGTGGAAGATTACGCCTATACTGTTGATTTAAAAATAATCTTATAACAGATTATTGTAGTCAACAAGAAGGAGTATCTTGTAAAAATATTTTTGTATATACAGGATGGCCCATTTTCGAGCACTACACGAAACTTGTTTTTTTTTAATGGAATACCCTATATATTGTTATATTTGTTTTTCCAATGTGTCTAGTTTTAATTTCTACATTCAGATTGCAGACTCATTTCTTTACATATACAGGGTGGTCCATTTTGCTCAATGTTGTTTTTCTAATTTTTTTTAATGGCACACCTTGTATTTTACTATAGGTTTGAATAGCATTTTTTATGAGCTTTGAATAGACACTCACTTTGTACTACCTATTCCTAAGTGTTTTTTTTTTAATTTAGAGATAAAGTTGAAAGTTGTAAAATTTTGTTTACTTTTTTTGAATTTGTCACAATAGGGCCTATAAAATAAATTAAGAGAATGTCATAATTCACAGAAAAACAAAAATGTAACAATACTAATCGCAATAAAACTGTGACACAATACAACATTTTGGACTAGAAAAGAGCATCGCTTAATAATTATTTACTCGTAGAACAGCATAAGCATAAACTTTAAATGGAACACAATAAATCATAGTAGCTTTTTTTTCGCTGTTCTCTTTCTGTTTCTTAACAACTTAACAGACGAAAGTCACTTATTATAAATAATTCGGGAAGAATTGTCAGATGGTTATCTGCATAGTAACTTCATTAATAACTGGTTATTTACTTAGTGTGTGATGAATTTCTCAAAAGAAGAGCTGAATAATATGGTCTATGCTTTGAAAGAAGCTGAAAGAAACTGTTTGTTGGTATCCGCGATTTATAAACAAAAGTACCCTTTAGCTAGACATCCAAGACCTGAATCGTTGCAACTTCTTCGAGAACGATTTGAAGATACAGGAAATGTCCATGTGAAGCCACATCGTTCTTCTTATGTCTACGGGAATGTCTTGTAATAGGGTTGGAAACTGATTTCTAAAGAATCGTAAAAACGACGTTCCATTTAAATGTTTTTGGAAAAAATAAGGACCAATTGAATAGTGACTCATTGTTCCGCCTCACACATTCACTGACCATCTGTGTTGATTATGAATAATCCTAAATTGATGCGGATTAGTAGTGAAAGTTATATCTGTTAACGGTTCCGTTGTTATGAAATGTACATTCATCCGTAAACAGAACAAAATTAAAAAAGTTTTCATTTTCTACCACTTTATCTAATACCCACATACTCTTGATGAAGCTGGATTTTATAAGGATGATAATTATGTCTCTTAAGAATTCTTGACACACTTTTTTGATTAATGTTGATATTTTGGGCAATTTGGTTTTAACTAATACGAGGATTGTCGGTTACAGAGGCAAAGACTTTTGTAAATACCTGACAACCGCTATCTCAGTCAGTAGTAACGGCTTGTCAAAACGACAAGGTGACTTAATAAATTACAAATTTCTTGAACTCAGTTTTCACAAACAAAATGCGCATTTTACTTGAAATATAAAGAGTTAGCTGTAGGAATATGTAATATTATTCGATAGACAATTAAATTTTACATCTGATGTTGCCATAAAATACAGGGTGTCCTATTTAAATTAAATAAGTTACTACCGTTTAAATATTGTAATTATTGACCCTTAATTTTAAGACACCTTGCATAAGTTAGTAAATGTTCCACACGGACGACATAAAACTTGATTAATTAGTACACTCCAGTCTTAATTTGGTTGAAAGTAAAAAAATACAAGTTGAGAATTTAAGCATTAAATTTGTTACTACATTTTCACAAAATATTAAATATTCCAAAAACCATAAGGTTTAGGTAGGTTAAGTCTTAATAAATCTCGCATTTATTTTCATCATAGAAACTGAAAGTAAAATAATATACAGTATGTTCCATTTAAAAAATAGCAACTTTGATACTTTTCGTGTTTTATTGGCACACCCTGTATAACATGAAAATTATTTTATAATGTAGCACCAATAGGTCCCTATCCATTCCTAAAATAAAACTTTTAAAATCAAATACTTTAGCTATGTGTCGAATAGCGTGAATAACCCTGTATATATATATATATATATATATATATATATATATATATATATATATATATATATATATATATATATATATATTATGCATACACACGCACGCACGCGCACACACCCACGCACGCACGCGCGCACACACGGACCCACACACACACTCACACACGCACACACTCACACACGCACACACGCATACACGCACACACGAAAATTCTTTTCTTCAGAAAGGAATTATCAAAAGAAATATAGTAGTAATGTCTTTTATTCATTAATGGGCGATCAATTAAGTTACTATATTTACGACGCACCACTAGCATCTCAACGATATCTTGAGATACTGAGATGGTTCATTTTTATAGCCGAATATATTTGAAGTAATTATATCAATCGATAACATTTGATGTTGCTAGTATTCAGAAAATTTGAAAATGTAAAAATTGTACTGAAAAGCTTTATTTACAATGGTGACTGCATGAAAGGTACTGGGCCAGATCTCCGAACCAATTTTTTTTAATTATACTTTTTTGGTATGTTGGTACTAATAAACTTATTAGTGGATCTAACTTGGAAACAATCTAACAAATGTTTCTAATACTGCCGGTTAGTAGTTTTTTTTTGTGAAACATCGTTTTGAGTTATTATTTAAAAACAGTTTGTTGCAGGGAACTTTTAGCTTTACAATGTTTACAATGCCAGGGTTACATATGTTTAATATGGTTCTATTTCACTCCCAGGAAAATAACTATGGCACAGACGGACACAGCTTTAACCTATATTGTCAACTATTAAAACAAAAATATGTTATACATATCCTCGTATACTTTCATTTCCTGAAAAGGTTGATCGTGTAGTCGTAAACTTATAGCACGGGATGAGTTGTAACATATGCCGCTTGTGCATTCGGATTGAGTAATTAGTATCTGAGGTACGATATCCCGTTTATCGGCACGTGTCAAATCCGTAAAGTTGACAATCATGGGTCCCCTGTCGCGAAGTGATTCTATGGTTTGGGATCCACCTCCGTTGCATTCTCCATCTTACCAGCAATAAAATCCACATTCCTATTCTACGAAGGCTTGTAAGACACCGCCTGAGTAGTACAGACATGCTTAAGTGGCGTATAGTTGTTTATGGGTATAGGCTTACTGCGCCATACCCTAACTCTAGGTTTGATTTTGGTAATTACGGTCGCATATGATTAATTGTATAGATGGTTTAGGAAATAATGTAAAATGTAAATAGTCTAAAAGAAGTAATTAAAATAATTATTCTTATATTCTGTTCCTTACTGACTTTTATATGCTATTGATTAGCGAGTACAAAAATCAAAAACACTTATTACTTATGATCTTTTGTATTATCGATCAAAAGTTGACATTTGTCCCTCATTGCTAAGGGGATGAACTCAAACTTTCCATCTACTTATTAACCTATAACTTTTTGGTTTTTCAGTTTTTGTTGTGTACAGTTAAAGGGCGCTTAAAATTACTCAAAAAAGGTTTACTTGTTACATCGCTCTAAAATAAGCCGTTTTCGGTCAAATCTGCTTTTAAAATTGTCTTGCACGCTGTAAACAATAACGCACGTTAAATTGTTTTCAACGTTTTAACACGGCGTGGTGTGGAAACAAATGATATATTAAGTGTTACAATGTTTTGTCAGTAATAAAATGTTTGAACTCACCCTGTAGATTCGTTATTTTGGATTTTGTATCAGTTTTAATGCATAAGACGAAAGAGCATATAAAAACACACAAAAAAGTGCATAACTCAATTGTAATTTTACGAGTTGTGAAGTTTCAAAACCGAAGAAGATGAATAATAACGTTAATTATTCAAATATTGAATTACGTGATATGCATTATTATTATGGTGTGACTGGTGGGAATGCATCTGCAGCAAGACGCTTGTATGGTGAAGCATTTCCGAACAGAATTATTCCACAATCGCGAACGTTCAGTGTCATCCATAGAAGGCTTGGAGAATACTGATATTTTAAGACAAACTCTTTGACGTGGGCCGTCCAAGGCAAATAAGAATAGAAGCAGTTGAGGGTCATATATTAAATTCCATTAAGAATAACCCGAGCCTACGTGTAAGGTTAATTGCTTCACAAGAAAACATTTCAAAAAGTTCAGTACACGAAGTTTTGAAGGAACAAGTCCTTTATCCTTACCATTATCAAAAGGTTCAGGCTTTAAGTCCTACTGATCCTGTGGCTCGACTAAACATGTGTAATAGGATTTTGAAAATCCATAATGATGATGAACGTTTTGTGAAAAGGTTGCTTTTCACAGATGAAGCTGGATTTGCACATGATGACGTAATCAATTTACATAATGATCATCATTGGGCTGATGAAAATCCCCACTTGATCGTAGATCGCAATTTTCAGAATAAGTTTTCTGTGAATGTGTGGGCAGGCATAATATGAGACCATTTAATTGAACCATACTTTCTGCAACCAAGACTCAATGGTGAAATATACTTAGATTTTTTAAGAAATGAGTTGCCAAACCTTTTGGAAGATGTACCTCTCCAAGTAAGAAATTTCATGTGGTTACTTCAGGATGGAGCTCCACCACATTATGGTGTCGCGGTTCGAAGATTTTTAAACGAAACGTTCCCAGAAAGGTGGATAGGACGCGGTGGGTTTGTAGAGTGGGCTCCCAGATCGCCCGATTTAAACCCAATGGATTTCTTCCTTTGGGGCTACCTTAAGTCTTTAGTATATTCCACTCCCGCACATAATGTTGAACAATTGAGAGAACGAATTATTAACAGTTGCGAGGAAATTAGACAAAAGGAGGGAATATTTTTTAGAGTGCGTCGTAACTTATGTATGCATAGAGGAGGAAGGACGTCACTTTGAAAATTTGTTGTAAAATTATAAACCTAATCATTTTCAGGCCATGTTTTCTTCTAAGAGGCTTTGGAATTCTGACATTCTGCTATGAGTCAGAATTTGCAATGCCTTATTATAAGGTTATAAAAGATGAAAGCACTATTGTATTACATAAGTACAATGTAATATATACGTTTGTACTTATTACGTATTATTACATTTTGTAGTACTAGATAACGTGTTAATCGTAAAAATGTTTGTCATACTCTGTTAAAATGTTAAATTAAAATAAAAAATAAAAATGTTAAAATACTATAACTTTTTAATTTCAAGGGTAAGTCGGACTTTTAGGGTAGATACTCACGAGGGCAAATTTCGCGACTTTTGACAGTTGTCAGATGATCCGTCTATTTAAAACACAACTCATATCACGTGACAACTGTCAAAAGTCGCGAGATTCGTCCTCGTGAGTATCCCGCTTTAAACATTAAAGGATGAATGTCAAATTTTGAGTCTTTTTTATAAAAAAAAATGTGTTAAAACGTTGAAAATAATTTAAAGTGGGTTATTGTTCACAGCGTGCAAGATTTTCTGGAATACGGCTTATTTTAGAGAGATGTAACAAGTAAACCTTTTTTGCGTAATTTTAAGCGCCCTTTTATTTTTTGAAACTGTACACAACAAAAACTGAAAAACCAAAAAGTTATAGGTTATTAAGTAGATGGGAAGGTTGAGTTCATCCCCTTAGCAATGAGGGACAAATGTCAACTTTTGAACGATAATACAAAAAATAAGTGAACCAAATTTTAAGACAACCGGATTACCAATAAAATAGTTATTACAAAAAAATTATTTTTTAATTCTAACTTTGACGCTCTGTAGATCCGTTATTTTTGAGTTTTCGAAAAAATGTTATAGGAACTTGTCACACTCATTTTTCATGTAGAATCAGCAACTAAATTTTTTGTGCATAATTTCTGGACAACCAGTATGTACAGAGTGGCCAACTAAGAATGCGAGGTACTGTATCTGGGAAACTATACGTCGTAGAGGCTTGCGCAAAAAAAAGTTATTACTAAAACGGCCAATACAAAAACCTGGAAAATATTTTCAAGTGTCTGAAATGGCCGCTAGGGGGCGTAATTGCAATCTTGAATCTAAAAAAGTGATGTTTCTGTGAATTCTGCTATATTAACCTAATAAAAAATAACTGATCTTTGAAGTCGAGGATAATCTGAACTTTTTTTGTTTGGCACTTTTTGACGTATGTCTAAAAATAAAGCGGTGGGGGGTATTCAAAGGTTTCCTTAAATAACCTCCTGTATCTTCTACAAATGTTATAATATTTGAAGTTTTGTTATTTTCACATGTCGTTGCTAGAGGGCTTTGTTGTTCGACATTCCGACAGAAACGGTTAATTTTCGCAAACAAATTAAATGCATTGGTATGACTTTTTTTTCATGAACAAGTAGCTAACTGATGCCTAAACAAGCTCGCAAAACCGCATCTCGATATCTTGTTGATAACCTAAAATATCGGCCAAAGAAAACTATACGAAAATCCCTTAAATTTTTATTTTTTTTAACTATATTTTTTTGGAATTGTTTCTATTATGTAAGTTGTGGTCCTAAAAAGGACCGGTTTAAAGGAGGAAGGTTTTTAATGCCCCCGTAAATGCTCGAAATGCTGACCATCACGCTCTATGCATTGCTGAAGCCTCTCATGACTAGACAAAACTGCAGCTTCAATTTCAACTCTCGGTATGTTACGTATTGCGTTACGAATCCGGTGTTTCATCTCTTCTCTAGTAGTAGGTTGAATCCGAAACACGATGTCTTTTAAGGGCCCCCATAAATAAAAATCGAGGCCAGTTAAGTCTGGCGATCGCGGAGGCCTTGGAAACGGACTTCCTCTTCCAATCCACCGCTGTTGAAATACTGCATTAATATGCTCTCGCACATTAATAGCAAAATGTGCTGGGAAACTATCCAACTGCAAAAACAATTTTTGCCTTGTTTCCAGATGCACATCTTCCAACAACAACGGTAATTGATTGGCCAAAAAGTCAAGAAATACATTGCCATTTAGGGGTTGCTCGAAAAAATATGCCCCAGTATGCCACATCATACATTTAAACTCCAACGTCCTTGGCGCTAAACTTCACGCAACCAATGGGGATTTTCTGCAGACCAATAATGCATATTGTGCAGATTGACTCCCGTCACTACTGAAGGTGGCTTCATCGGTCCAAAGAATTTGAAATAAAATTCTCTATTTTTGCGTATCATGCCTAACATCCAATGGCAATAGTCTAACCTTCGATCAAAATCTTCCTCTTTCAAGGCCTGATGCAAAACGACATGACATGGGTGCATTCTTAAAGTAATTAAAAAAAGTTTAAACGAATACCTATATATTTTGATGGCCATTAGAACTTACCTATGGTTCTTCAAAATATTTTGAACCGTTGTCCGTGATATGACCAACTCAGTGGATAATACTCTTGTGCTAACATGAGGATTTCCTTCAATATAGTCCAGTACACGGTTAATATTTTCTTGTGTTCTTCCAATTCTTTTCCGTTGAAACGTAGGCCGAAAACTACCATTGGCTCGTGTGATCCCCACTAATCGGGGAAAAACTCTTACATCGCAAGGACGCCGATTTGGATATCGAGCCGCGTAAACTCTTTTAGCTACTGCGGCATTCTGAAGACATTCAAAATAAACCGCAAGCATATCAACAGCTTCATTATTCGTAAAACGCATTTTGAAAGCACAAAAATTGCTCAAAGTAACGCAAAAGTATTGACAACTATTTTAGGATTATGTATGTTTTGTTTAGGTATCTGTTTCCATTCCCTGCTTCTATTAATTGTATTTTTCGTGTATATCCATAGTGAATATGCATTTAAACAAACAAAAAATAAGCCTTTCGTATAACATTTAGCCTTGCTTACTTGTCCGTAGTAATTTCAAAAAGGGTGATTATATTCTGGTGTATAAATTTACGAACATTTCTAGGTAACCTATTCAGAGCCGAAATTGAAGCCGCAGTTTTGTTTACCCATAAGAGGCCTCAGCAATGCACAGAGTGATGGTCAGCATTTCGAGCATTTTACGGGGGCATTAAAAACCTTCCTCCTTTAAATCGGTCCTTTTTAGGGCCACAACTTACATAATAGAAACAATTCCAAAAAAATATAGTTAAAAAAAAAAAATTTAAGGGATTTTCGTATAAAGCTTTTTTTGGTCGATATTTTAGGTTAGGGAAAAGATATCGAGATGCGGTTTTCGCGAACTTGTTTAGACATCATTGAGCGCATTGTTCATGAAAAAAAAGTCATACCAATGTATTTAATTTTTTTGCGAAAATTAACCGTTTCTGTCGAAATCTCGAACAAAGCCCTCTAGCAACGACATGTGAAACTAACAAAACTTCAAATATTATAACATTAGCCCAAGAATAGCTTATTTCAACGCGCCCAAGTTTGTTAAAATCGGCTTAGCCGTTCCGAAGATACAGGGGGTTATTTAAGGAAACCTTTGAATACCCCTCACCACTTTATTTTTAGACGTACGTCAAAAAGTACCAAACAAAAAAAGTTCAGATTATCCTCGACTTCAAAGATCAGTTATTTTTTCATTAGGTAAATATAGCAGAACTCACAGAAACATCACTTTTTTAGATTCAAGATTGCAGTTACGCCCCCTAGAGGCCATTTCAGAAACTTGAAAATATTTTCCAGGTTTTTGTATTGGCCGTTTTAGTAATAACTTTTTTTGGCGCAAGCCTCTACGATGGATAGTTTCCCAGATACAGTACCTCGCATTATTAGTTGGCCACACTGTATATATATATATATATATATATATATATATATATATATATATATATATATATATATATATATATGTCCCATCAGTGTGAGGACGGAAGATAGCTTCTCACCGAGGCGACATTTTAAAATTCGGTTTTCGTGAAACGTGTCCACATTGTAAAATTATTTTCACTTCTACATGTTGTTCACATACAGAGTATTGCACCAAACACATGTTTATTAAATGGGACATCCAGTATATTATGGCATTTTTGGAAAGTCACATTAATGCTGATCAAATTGTTACCAAATTATATGGAGTTATTTTCAACCGTTCTCCCGTTAGAGGGAGTTATTTACAAAATACAGGGTTTTCACAGAAAAATAATTTTTTTTATGTTATGCGTGGTAAAAAATAACATGTGTATTCTAATAAGAGGGTTTTTAACTAAGGCAAAATTTACAAAAACTTTTTTTTTCAAATGCAAGACCCTGTAAATTTTGGTTTTGGTGAATGTATATTTTCTTACCACTATTGTATAGGTTAAAGTAAACACAAGAAAGTTACAACGGTTTAGAATTTTTATTTTTATTGAACTGTGTTTATCCAAACATTATGTCATTAATTTGTTCTACTTATTGTACGCATTCTTATTTTTTTGTTCGCCCGAAAATATTACGAATATGGAGTACGTGCTTTATGTAGTATATTTTCCAATCAGGTAACCATCATTTAGTCTCAAGCAGTCTTTGTATCTTTTGTAAAAATTACGGTAGCTTTGGAAGAAAATGAAATGTCAAATAATAGAATCAGTAGATATTTAACATAGCGAATTGTTAAAGTTTTATAATATTTATTAAATTAATTTGATTACGTCCGTGTTTATTCTTAGTTGTTAATTGATCCTAGTTTATTTATTTTGCACTTCCATTGAAAATTAACTTTACTGTTGAAGAGTTAGTGAACATGGTGTACAGTTTGGGCGAAACGGATATAAATTGTCTATAGGCATTCAGAATTTACAGAAAAAAATATCCTTTAGCCCGACTTCCAAAACTAGAGGCGTTTGAAAACTTACGGACACGGTTTGAGCAAACTTGTAGTGCCAAATGCTACTAAAATCGTCATACTACAAATGAGGATGCAGAATTACAAGTCTTGTTGGCGATTGAAGAAAATTCGCATATAAGTACAAGACAAATTGAACTTATCCAGGAGATAAGCAAATCTTCGGTTCACAGAATAATTGGAAGATACAAGACCATCCCTACCATTTATATTTGCGGCAATCTCTTTATGGTCAAAATTTCCAAAATAGAAAAAATTTTTTTAATATTTTCTCCAATAAAATTAATGAAATTCCAAATTTTTTCAATATAGTTTTGTTCAGTGACGAAGCAACCTTCAACAATATCGGTGTCGTTAATAAGCATAATATGCATTACTATGCTCACGAAAACCCATGTTGGGTACGCCAGGTGGATTTCCAACACCCCTGAATGTGTGGGGAGCAATCGTAGGCGATAACGTTATGGGGCCATTCTTCTTTCACGAACGACTTGATGGAGAACAGTACCTTAGATTTATAGAGCACGATTTGCCCATTTTACTGGAAGAGATTGATCTTGAAACACGGAGATTAATGTTTTCAACATGATGGTGCGCCTGCCCATTTTCACCGGAACGTAAGGCATTACTTAAATCACTGGCTAGAAAACCGATGGATTGGTCGAGGAGGCAATATTTCATAAGGTGTATAAAGAATTGCCAACAACTGCGGAGGACATGAAAAATCGCATATTAACTACTTTTAGAAATATTATCCCCCAAATGCTAAACAGGGTTAAAGAAAATTTTGCAAGACGTCTTGAAGTTTGTGTTCAGGAAGGTGGGAATATGTTTGAGCATTTACTGTAAATTTCCGTCCCTTTCCAAAAATAAAACTGCACTTCACTCGTTTCAATTTTTTAGCGTGTTAAAATTCTGCGCTGTCCAATCAAAATAAAAATTTTAAACCGTTGTAACTTTTTTTTGTGTTTACTTTAACCTATACAATAGTGGTATCGTAAGAAACCTTATGAAAATCTACATTCACCAAAACCAAAATATACAGGGTGTTGAATTTGAAGAAAAAAAAGTTTTTGTAAATTTTGCCACGTTTTTTTTTTACCACGCATAGCATGGAATCTACATTAAAGAAATCTATTTTTCTGTGAAAACCCGATATCAATATCTCAAATATTTTGGGGATTACAAGTGTCCGAAGTATAACCCTTTTTTTTGCAAATAACTCCCTCTATCGGTAGAACAGTTGAAAATAACCCCACATAATTTGGTATCAATTTGATCAGCATTAATGTGGCTTTCCAAAAATGCCATAATATACTGGGTGTACCATTTAAAAAAACATATGTTTGGTGCAACACTCTGCATGTGAACAACATATAGAAATGAAAATAATTGTAAATTGTGGACACGCGGTGTACCGATTGTCTCATGCAAACCGAATTTTAAAATGTGGCCTCGGTGAGAAGCTATCTTCCGTCCTCTCATCGATGGGTGATTCCAAATTAGATGGCCAACCTTCAATGAGGTGTTACTAGGGCTTATTTGTGATCGATTGAGCTATATTTACTTATATCCAAAAATCAACGGTTTTCGAGATATTTTAGATTTTGTAATTTTGTAGTAATTCCCTTTTTTCGGTCAGTTTAAACCGATTCTGTAGGAATTGATCCTTTTAAATAGTAATTTTAGTCCAGTTTTCAATGGTAGAATATGTATTTCACTTAAAAAATGCAAAAGTATGAGGAATACGCTTATAAGAAGAAAATTGTAAACATTCAGAATATGAAAGAAATCAAAAGCGATTTCAAATTTTCTATTGCTTATAACTTTTCAACTATTCTCTACATGTAGTGTTAAAATAGTCTAAAAACTAGCTCAATGTTTTAATTTTCCGATAAAACCATTTTAGTCAAAATTCGTCCGATAGTTCCACCAGAAAAAGCTTTTCAACCGCGCTACCTCTGGAAAATTCTAAATTCACAATAATAAATCATTGAAGCCTTGTTTCAATAAAACTGAGAATTTTATTTAATAATTGTAAATTTTGTGTTCGAAATAACTACCACCGTCTCTTATACAAGCTCGAGCTATCCTTCTTAATTCTTGATAGATAATGTTTCCTTTCTATTCATTGCTCACGACCACGAGTATGAATTCTTGTCGCATAAACAAATTCCTTGCTTACCTATTCTATTGGAAACAATTCATTCAACAATGCACGAACATTTAGACAATAATGTGCTGTCGTGTTGGAAAATTATGTTTTGTGTATCAATGATAGGTATATTATCCAAAAATTCTTCTCCTGTGAAAACGTTAGGAAGACCCATGAATGTAAATTAGTGGTCATAGAAAAACTATTTAAAATAAAACCCTCATTATTAACTCGTGACATTCGTCAACAAAGCAAATTTCTAGTAGCTCGTGAGTAAGCAATGAGACCTTCAGGATCGGGTTCAAACCACCTTTCTATTTTGTGGATATAATCTTATTCGAACACAATTGGATTACATAAGTTTTATTCAACACTGTGAATATCAAAATAATGGAATTCTCTATACCAATAAAAATAAACTAAAAAAAATCTGTTATTTAAGTAAATGAATAATTAAAAAAAAATAAAACAACAATTCTGGTGTACCCTCGGGACGGGACGCCACTGTCAATTTTCCCGACCGCCGGTATCGCCCTCTCTGGAGAATGCTGTAAAATATCGATTAGTAATTGAGTGAAATTGTGAAAAATGTTAATTATTCCACTAATGATCCGTCTGGTGTATTTAGATTATAGTGAAGTGTTAGTGGGATATATGGTCTATTGTATTAGGTGAGTATATTCAATGATTTTCACTTTTTGGTAATAAATGTGTGCGGTCACCAATCATTCATGTGTTTCTACAAATTTGAATTTGTAAAACTCGGTGATGTGTGAGAGGAGGTAGTAAGCAATCAGGAATGTTTAAGGGCTGGATAATAGAGCGTAGAAAATGATTTTGGGGACCGTAGGAATATGAAATTGTGTATGCGGAGTCGAAACCTCCGTTTACTCGTTGTAGGGAATAGGGAATTGACTCAGGGGTGACTGTTTATTCGGGGCCTAAACCTCCGGCGGAATAGCCACTTCTGTACTTATATTTTAAACATCCAAGTCGGTGTAAAACAGTCATCAATATCAGTTCAAATTATAAAATTGGTTTAAATCGCCTTTCGCTCTTGTGGCGCGCTTTACGCTTTTGTGGTGAAAGGATATAATTATATAACAGGTAGCAAAGGACGCACTATGTGAAAATACGGGGTAGTACCTCCGGCAATTCACCTACTACGTGCTTTAGGCAATTTGCTATCCCGAGCTCGGTGCGGTAGCAGCTAAGTACGTTGGATATCAATGTGCCTACGACTAGGGTAGTTCGGAGTATGAGATGGGATTGACAGTAACTGGTTTTTGGGTCAGGACTGGTAGTAACTTGGGTGGTGAGAGTGGCAATAATAATTATAGGGAATGTCTAATGTGTTTTGTATCAGGACAGGTATAATGTTAGTAAATACTAAGAGGTCAGGTACAGACAGAGTAAAGTAATAGTAATGGTAATGTAAAAGTAAAAAGTAAGTGAAAAACAAGTGTGTCTGTGTGGCTGGGGGTCTGGTATATATAGGGGAAATTAGAGCGTGGGAAACAGGACGACAACTGATATAATTTTTAAACGATGATAATGCAGTTGGGGAAACAATTTGGAAATAAGGGTTGATATGAATTATTTCTAAGGATTCAAGCAGGATCATTACAAACTCATATAAAATCTATTTAAAGTCAAGACCCTCAGTATGATCTCATAAAAATTTTAAGGAGACACTCATTATCAACTCATAGAAAGTCTATTTAAAGTAAAGACCTTCATTATCATATGAGAAATATAATAGCACATCAAAAAGCACGATTTGTGCGGCGAGTTGGGCACACCGCGAATTTGACCAACGGCCAACTGTCTGGACGGCGAAACGGCGACGGCGAATTGTTCTAGACCCCGGTATAAGATACTCCCACGATGAGTACCCGCAAGACAGCCAGTGAACTTGGGACCTCCCAACAAAAAGTTTGGTCTGTGTTGAAAAAGAAGGGCCTACACACATATCATTATACTGCAGTTCAAGGGTTAGAAGAGAACGATTTTGCCCGGAGACTTCAATTTTGTCATTTTATCTTAAATGCTGACAGGTGGGATGCTAGAATTTTATGGACAGACGAAGCGAGATTCGCCAGAGGGGTCTAGGACAATTCGCCGTTCACTGGCTGCTTTGCGGGTACTCATCGTGGTAGTATCTTTTACTGCTTGTAATATTGCTTCGTCTAGGTCTGGATTTACAGATGCACCAGCGTTTCTATTTTTTTTTTTACAGTACCAGTTTCCACAATTCTGCGATATGTTGGCGAAAATACTCACATATGAGGAGTTCGTCTGTTGGGAATTCTCCATGCGAATTCTTTCTGTGCAAGAGGTGCATTTCCATTACTGTATCCATACATAAAGAGAATATCCGCATATTCACCATTAGCGAATGTCGCCATTTGAAGTACAAAACAAATGATAAATAAAGAATAAATAAATGATACCAAACGAACAATAATAACAGGAACAATAGTAACAATAACAATAACAATAACAATTCAAATTCAAAAATCTCGAAAATCACTTAAAAAAGGATTAATTTATGAAATGTCGAAACAAACCAGTTTTGTTTTTTCGTCACCTATGTAAAATTCAAATGAAAATTACCTGTCGATGAATAGGAAAGAGAGGTCGAGCTTGTATAAGAGATGGTGGTGGTCATTTTGAACATAAAATGTAAAATTATTGAATAAAATTCTCGGTTACTTTCTTTTGATTTTTTTTTCTTTTAGCATTAGTTTGTTAAATGGAATATGATTAACATAAAATTAAAATAGATTATTTTCTTTGTTTTTCTGTTACTGTAATATAGCAAAAAAGAAAATAAAAAATAGAAAATCGTCAATTCTGTAAAAAGGGCTGTATTAACAAAATCGAAAGAGCAAAAAAATCCGGGTCTGTCTATGTAAAAACATTTCTATTTAAAAAATCAAGTTATCCTTGATTCAATTTTTCGAAAATCAAGAATTTACCCGCAAAAAATTTCTATCTCATAAATTATTCTTTTCATAAGTTCTTATTGGCTTTTTCATACTCTATCGAATGGTGAAAACCGCATGTCCCTACCTGTTTTACTTTGCAAGATATTAGTAATTTTTTAGTATGCCGCAAACGTCATTTATTTTTGCAAAAAACGTGAGATAATGCCGGAACGATGGACTGTAGGTGACATGCATGCTTAACAAAGTGCCCCTGAATTTCAACAGCAAAGTGGAATACCCTATATACATGAAACACTTTTTAGGTTATAGAGCTTGAAAAATAAGGTAAATTTCGTTATATATTAAATAATAAAGACGCTAAAAAGGAATGCCAGAGCGATGGCGGGCGCGGTATATATATATATATATATATATATATATATATATATATATATATATATACCGTCTATCGCGTGGACGGAGGATTTCTCCTTAACTATTAAAGATATCAAAACCAATTTTGGTGTGGTAATACACGATCATGGGACCTAATTCTAAAAATATTTAGGTATATACAGGGTGATTGACAAAAATATGCCAACCCAAACCTGTGTTTTTTTAATGGAACACCCTGTATATTTTTGCGTTTTTGAATTTACCGTTACATTTAGAATAAAAGTATAAAAATTTCTATCTGTATCACTAACCGTTCTGTAGATATCGTCACTGCAATACCAAAATAGAGTTAACTTTGGAACTACGATGCGAGCGTTGTTACCACGATTTTGTAAATCTGTTTATATCACAGACTATTAATAATAGTCTACTAACAACAAACTGGGAAATTTTTCGAAAACATGTAAAACTATACAGAATGATTAACTTACGCGAAATGTAGTTTTTTCACATTTCGATTCCCCGTGAAAAGTAGATACTAATTGATAATAGGTTTCATAGCCATAAGACGGACCCTTCTTGAGATATTGACGCTTTATTAAAAAATATTGACGTATAGAAGAACAAATAAAACAAAATCCGGAGCAAATCAGAAAATACGAATGCAAATAAATTCTTTAACTGATAGGAAAACTTAACTAATAACTAAACAATAAAATAATTTTCTACACCTAAAAATAAGTTGAACAAGTAAACATAAACGAATAAAACCATAAATTCAAAACTAATGTTCAAAATGCTGACCACGCCTAGTTAAACATTTTGCAATTCGCTCGGTAAACGAAAGATACACTCGCAATAGCATTAGAGGCGAAATGGATTGAAACGCAGCTCTAATTCTATTTTTCATATCTTAGCTTGTGGTGGGAGGATGTTGGCAAACTTTTTCTTTAACGTAGCCCCAAAGGAAGAAATCAAGGGGCGAAAGATCCGGTGATCTGGCTGGCCAGTTTTGCGTACCACCTGGTCCTATCCACCTCATCGGATAATTTCTATCGAGATATTTCCTAACGTTGATTGCATAGGGAGGCGCGCCATCCAGTTGAAACCATATCGTACGAATATTATCTGCCTCGATATTTTCCAAAAGCTCGGGTAAATAATTTTCCAAAAACTGTGAATATCTTTCTCCAGTAAAACTCTCATCAAAGAAGAAAGGACCAACTACATTAAAATTGATTAAACCCCCACACATTAACTGACCGTCGATGCTGGTGATCAATAACTCTTGAGATGTGTGGATTAGTATCTGAATAGTGATGATAGTTATGTGTATTAATATTGCCATTATTGTGAAAAGTCGCCTCATCCGTAAATAGAATGTTATTAACAAAATTGGGTTCTTCATTGACTTTAGTAGTTACCCATTGGCAGAAAGATTCACGATTTTACAAATCTATTTCACTTAAAGCTTGATGTTGCTCAATATGATAAGGATGCAATTTTTTTTTTAATAAAGCTGCGAACTGTATTTCTATTTAGCTCTAGGTGTGTACTTAGCTCTCTGGTGCGGATAAGAGATGCCATAACTTGAAACTCAATTTCTTCATTTGGGCTTGTTTTTGCGCGCTTGGGATAACACACACTTCCACATATAAATCTCTCAGCTACATTCATAAACGATTACTTGAGCGGCTGTCTTCTCTCTGGGTATCGTTCACAGTACAAACGGATAGCCAGCAAAGCATTTCTTTGAGCTTCGCCGTAAATAAAGATCATATCGACCATTTCTTCTTTGGAAAAATTCATTTCATACAAAAATTGACAAAACGACTATCCAAAAACACCCAACTAATGGAACAATATTTTAATGATTATACAAACGTCAAAACAATAGATGCAATTGTTACTCTTTATTACGAGAGGCTAGCCTACCTGATTTGTTTTGTTGAATTCTATTGTCATAGTAAATTTGTGTTTTAGAATATTGTTACGTAAAAGCGTCAATATCTCAAGAAGGGCCCGTCTTATGGCTATGGAACCTATTATCAATTAGTATCTACTTTTCACGGGGAATCGAAATGTGAAAAAATATACCTTTTGAAAAAATTGAGAAAAATTTCCCAGTTTGTTTGTTAGTACACTATTATTAATAGTCGGTGGTATAAACGGATTTACAAAATCGTGGTGACAACGCTCGCATCGTGGTTTCAAATAGAGTGTCAATATCTCAACAATATATATATATAATTTATGATATTTGTTCTACGTCAATGTAATTGAAATAACATTGATCTGTTAGATATTACTACTAATGACTAATCAAAAATTCGAAGTTATTTACAAAGTGCAATTATGTTGTACATTTATCATAATCTAGTCTACTATAACTTTCATAATGAATATGAATACCCTGTATCGCTTTATCTAAAGAAAATTGAGTTCTTTATAGAATAAACTGAATATCCATAATAATTATGTACTTGTTTAATTGTAAAAATCAAATTATCTTTCTAATAATCTTAGTGATGATACATCAATTGCCATTTCAAATTGCTTATCGATTGCGTTCATTGTGCTTCGTTGTATCCAATTGTGAACGAATTTAATACTGTAAATTTTATTTTTAAATAGGTACCCTGCTTTTAACAGCGTAGATCAGGAACGATTTATATGTTATTTTGAAATTGATTTACAATTTATACAAAGTGTAAAAGGACTCACTTTCACATTAAAATTGTAACTATCATCTTTATAGCATATGTACCATATTACTTATTGCGAGTCGCAACTGCCAATAGAGTTTAATTTAATTGTGTTTAAATATGGAATTACGCTGTAGTTTAAAGAATTGATTTTAGATTCAATTTGACTAAATTAACTAAAAGTGTATTTATAACAATCATAGCAATGGCAGTTGTTATTTATTAATTCAGTCAATACACAACAATTTTCATTTTCCTCTTTCTTTTAGGTTTTTAAACTGTTAATTTTGTTACGTTTTTTCTTGACTTTTTCAATTTATAATTTTATATGAGTATCGTTTATTATCCCCGATATTGGAGAAGTGTAATTTGAAACATTTATTTGCGAACTCTTTTTCTCTTTCTTTTTTTTGTGTAATTAACAGTATTGATAAGACCATACGTCTTCGTTTATACATTTTTTTTATTTTATTGGTTTTATTTAGGTATTAAGCTTGGGTATACTTGGGTAGTAATACCAGTATATTTCAATTCCAGCGAAAAACTTTTAGTCTCCTGAATTCGAAGTTGGTTGCTCTATACTTTAACGGTGGAAAACTATTAATCATTAATAGACGTATATTAATACCATTGAAAACCCGCTGTTAGCTTCCGGAGTATTTTGTTCTTGTGGAAAAGTAAACGTCAACCAGAAAAACCTGCCTTAAAAATTTAAATCATAATATTCAATTTGATAAAATGGTAGACAAACTTATCGTTATGTTCGTTAATAACAGGAAAGTACTGAGACATATAAACATCCAAACAATTTTAATAGACTAGAAAATCTTTGGTTTTGGCATCTCGTAATTAAAAACAGGCAAAATCTTACACCTTAATTTTCACTTTGTTTTTGCCAATTAAGTATGCCTAGTCATCACAGCATTACAGCGTCACATTTCTATTTGAAACTTAATAAACCAGTGCAGTTCCCGTTGGTTTAGTGTTTTAAAAACACATTATAGAAATCGTGTTTTAAATTGTCATAAATGATTTAGGATTATTAAAGTTGCAGGTACACATAAATTGTTACCCATACAACAATTTTAACGTTTCACTATTGTTATCCAGTTGCCGTATAACGTGTACCTATTAAATTTCTGTTGCACAACTATTTTATAAACTAATGTTTCTATATGAGTATTGTTAAGAGCTATTCTGATTTAAAATGCTGTTCTGATTTAAAATGCATATCACCTAATAATAGTGGCTTACTTACTATAGAACAGGTATATATATTCTTACGAGAAACCCGCTTCTATAAGAATAATGAAGCGAGAAAACCCCGGAGATGGAGTTACCAAGCCATGGTACAGAACCACTATTGGGAATAACTATCATCTCTTACCTCTTTTTATAATGTACCATTATTAAATATGGGCTAGTAGTCGGTTTCCTAAAATTAATAGAACTTGATCATTAAAAAACATGTCTATCATAAATGCCACACCACACCTTAGTTAAATTGTGTCTATAATCTACACTGCACACGTAGCTTTATCACATTTATTAAAATATAATTGTTCCTAAAGTTGGTATTTTTTTGGCATTGATTAACATACCAATTGCAAAATTCAACACAAATTGTTTATCTGAATTATTTAGATTTACTTAGATAATTGGTTTATACGAGTGATATTTATTTTTTCTCAAGACTCTTCGAATAGCCGTGCTACAAATGCCAATTTCTCTATTATCTTGTTGATGATAATGGGTTAGCCATGTCGCGGTTACCATTTGTGTTTCCTAATTTTTAGCACGTTGTTTTGTAAATTGGAACATGTAGACATGCTACAAATTTGTTACAAGTTATGAGAAATATTGTCCGTTGGGTTGTATACTTTCTGGAAATTTTTCGAAATAACTAGTCATAGTAGTATTTGTTATATTTGTTAGAACTTATATATATATATATATATATATATATATATATATATTAAACTTTTTTCGTGGTTGCGCAGAGGTGTATTGCGCATGTTGCGCCGTAACCTCTTGCGCAGGTGTATTACGCTTAAGCTCTTCGCGCATTATTGGAATCCATATGGGTTTCATTTCTACACTAGCTTGGCTTATTGGATTTTCTGCTAGTGCGATGAATGTGGCTTCTTTGAGTTTCCGACGAGTTGTATTCTCGTCCTTTGCCACTATCTGTATGTTATCTCATTGGATGCGGTGGTCTTCGTTCCAGACATGTTCAGCTATTCTTGATCTTTCTGTTTCGCCCTTGCGGACGTTGTTCTTGTGTTCCTGAGTTCTCACTTTGAGTGGTCTACTGCTCTCTCTATGTATGCTCTGCCGCATTCGCATGGTAGGTTGTATACACAGTTCTTGGAATTCTGATCTTCATTGTATGGTTTGGTTTTGGTTAGTATTCCCCTGAGCGTTCTGGTCAATTTGAAGGCAGTGCGTATCTTGTATTTGCTGCCTATCCTTCGTATTTTGTCTTTACTATTTACCTACAACAATCTGCTATTCTTTCTTAATAATGTACACATATTATCGGGATGCACATAAAAATATAATTCGATGCAAGGTGGTCTATTAAAACACTACAGTGGAATTTTAGTCATTATCTATCTATGGATTTAACATCTCGTAAAGAAATAAATATAAATTAGCCACGGAATATAACTTATATTTAATACAGTATTGCTGTATATTTTTGACAAATGAAGAAGAATGATAAAAATAACTTTATCGGGACTGATTAACTCTTGCCCCTATTTGATCATAATCATCATAACACAGTTATGTGCTCGCTACCGCAAGTTTCTTTCATGCTTTTATGATAAATGCATAGTTCATTTTTTTCATTTAACCAACAGTGGTTATGCTAAAATGACTAGTAGACTGTATTCATTTGGTTAAATAAATAAACGGTTTATTATAAGTTTTTATTATGAACGAAAGTTCAAAGGTAAATATGTAATTAAAAATTATTATTAATTTTATTAAATACATAAATAAAAGTTTACCTCGAGTAGATTTGAACCTACGACCTGTACTTTGCTAATACGCGCTACCAACTGCGCCACCAGGTTCAAGCAATCGATGTAAATTTGTCTTTATGTATGTAGAACTGATGTAAATTCTAAATATAATGAGATTACAATCAAATTACTTATATTAATGGAATGTGAGCCTGCAATATCAAGATTCACATTCAAAACTACTAATATTAAATTATTATAAGTTTTATTATGAACGAAAGTTCAAAGGTAAATATGTAATTAAAAATTATTATTAATTTTATTAAATACATAAATAAAAGTTTACCTCAGTAGGATTTGAACCTACGACCTGTACTTTGCTAGAGTATTTATTTAGAATTTACATCAGTTCTACATACATAAAGACAAAATTTACATCGATTGGGGCTTGAACCTTGGTGGCGCAGTTGTAGCGCGTACTTAAAGTACAGGTCGTAGGTTCAAATCCTGATAATTTTATTTATGTATTTTAATATAAATTAATAATAATTTTAACTCATATATTTGAATTCATCAGTTCATACATAAAACTTATAAATTTACATCGAGTATGTGCTTTGGAATGTGATCCTTGTACTATTGCAAGGCTACATTCCATTAAACTATAAGTAATTTGATTGTAATCTCATTATATTTAGAATTTACATCAGTTACATTCTTAAAGACAAAATTTACATCGATTGGGGCTTGAACCTTGTGGCGCAGTTGGTGCACTCTAGCAAATACAGGTCGTAGGTTCAAATCCTACTCGAGGTAAACTTTTTATTTATGGTATTGTAATAAAATTAATAATATTTTAATTAATATTTACCTTTGAACTTATCGTTCATAATAAAACTTATAATAATTTAATATTAGTCAGTTGACTTTGGAAGTTGTAATGCCTTGCGAATTGCAGGTCTAAGGTTCAATTAATATAAATAATTTGATTTAATACATATATATTTAAGTAAATTTATATTAGTTCTACATACTATAAAACTAAATATTTAAAATCATTGGGGCTTGAACCTTGGTGGCGAGTTGGTAGCGGTATCTGCAAAGTTAAGTAGGTTCAAATCCTACTCGGTAAAACTATATATTATAATTTATTTAATAAATATTAATAATATATTTATTAAATAAATGGTTTATTTTAGCTTCACTAGTTGCACTTATACGCGCAACCGCTGTAATTGGTTTAAAAAAGAGTGCCAACTAAACACCATCGAGAAGGGCGTGGGTGCAGTAAGTTGTTGAAAAGTTGAAATAATATCTCACAATCGGTAAAACGTATATATATATATATATATATATATATATATATATATATATATATATATATATATATATATATATATATATATATTCGACTCGAACTGTATAAAATATGCTTTTGTTACTGCGCTTCCTAGTTTTAACGTGTTCAAAGTTAATAATCAAGCAAACATTAATCTTCTGAAAAACACTACTATGATGTATACAAGTATTGTCAACTCTATAATTTTGTGAACGTACTATAACAAACCCGCATTTAATTAATAAATAAACTTTACTTTAACTTGCTTAAAATATTTAAAGCGGACGTAATGAACTGAAATGGGATCGAAATGGAGATCGAAAAGGTATTACTGCCAATTGAATAGGCAGTTAAAATTTTTAGCTTGAAACTTTGGTATGTAAATATATATCATAGGGCATAGGCGTAACACACGATGTTATCTTACATGAAATGCCTTTAAAAAAATGTACAAGCTCAAATATTCATCAACTATTATCAATATTATGTTATAAAAGGCTCAATTGTTACTTTATTCTTAGTATACGAGCAATTAGTATATTACGATCACGAGCGAGCGAGTGTCGTAATATAAACGAGTGCGTAATAGGCGTTACCACCCGAGTTGTGTACTATGCTTTTTCTACTCCTATAGAGTATACGAGGAGTGACATATATGAGTAATACGTACTACCACTTAAATGGTCTTATGACCATTGAACGTTTTATACACGTATCTAATGTTGTAATGAACGATCCTATAAAAAATAAATTATTGTATAAATGTATTACAGGATTTTATGGTTCATTTCAATTCCCACATTAAAACTTAGAGCAAAAATTCGAACTAAAAAATAGAACTAGTGACGTCATTTATTTTGTTAGTCACCTCAAATAAACCTTACTTTATGTATGACTAATAACCTAATAATCTTATAAAACCATATATCTTTAAAAAAATATACTGAAAGCTTCGTATCTGCTCATTGCTTTGTACATGTAACAATCAGTTTTTTGTAAACAAGGCAAGTATTTTAAATTAAAAAAGTAATATTTAGATAAAAAAGTAAGCATGCTTCATTAAAATTGTGTCCATTATCTAGTGTTTTTTGCATCCACATGTACTCGCTGCTATTATGAATACTTTGACACAGCAGTAAAGTAAATAGTTACATTAATAAACGAAATAAAATTGATTTATATATTATCAACATTTAAGAAATGAAAGTTAAACGTCCAAACATAATTTTATTGAAGATATAAATGTAAATAACTCTTAATTAAAATTTATAGTAAAATTTTGACAATCCTTTATAATTATTGGTTGTTTTGATTGTTTTAGTACGGCTGATGAAGTAGAGGGAATAGATACCACTGTGGGTGCTGGTAAAACTCCAGGAATGCTGCTTTCATTACTTTGAACAGCTTGCAAAATTTTATTTGCAATTGTTATTTTCCTAGCCACAGAGTCATCAACATAGCCTTCTGCTACTGTTGATGAGTTTCAACCCCCGTGCCTTTTAAGGGCCCTTAAATCACCACAAGTAAAGTAGCAGAGGTTCTCCTAAACAATCACCCGTATATATAGATAGAATTAACGAAAAATTGAGAAATACCAGAATCTTTTATTGTTTGGCATAGTTTGATATGCTGCCCACATATATTATTAGAGATTTTAACTATCAATATTTTTCTCGTATCTTCAATATCTATTAATTTTACATTTTTTAATTCTTTTACGACATGTACCAGTGATACCAAATATCAGAATAACCTAAATTTAAGACCGTTATTATATAGCATTAAAAACATGTAAATTTATATACCTTTGTTAATAAAGGGTGATTCAGTTAGATGTTATAATTTTAAGCTGGCAGCACTGTTCTCTTATGCAACCTAACAGCTGATGTTTTTTAATTGAGCATGGTTGATTAATGACATTTATTGTTATGGAGCGTTATTCGAGTGAAGAACGTGTTTTAATTGTTAAAACATTTTTCATAAGTGGTGAAAATTTTATTAACACGATTCGAGCATTGGAAATGACTTTGATAACCATGATTAAGTGCGGCTATTAAAAAACTGATCGATCAATTCAATGTAACAGGGTCGGTGTTAGATGTTCAAAGACGAGTACGTTCTCGGAGTGGCTGATCAGCGGCAAACATCGCCGCAACAAGCGCAAGTGTTCGAGAAAATCTGTCAACCCCAATTCGTCGCCGTTCCCAGCAATTGGGACTTTCCTACGGTACAGCGCAGCTCATTTTGACTAAAGTATGAATTTGCACCCATACAAAATTCAATTGACTCCAGAATTGAAACTGGGAGATCATCGACCGAGGCGTGAATTTATTAACTGGGTGTTGGAGAACAATCAGATTGTCAATTTTGTGAACAAAATGATCTTTACTGATGAAGCTCATTTTTATCTCAATGACTATATGAATATGCAAAACTGTCGCATCATATTCACTTGAAACAAATGTATCCAAAAAAGGTAACTGTATGGTGTGGAGTTTTGGTTGGTTGCGTGATTAGCCCATAGTTTTTTGAAAATGCCGTGTTGACGCAGTTACAGTCAATGGTTAACGTTATCGGGAGATGATAAGCAATTATTTTTTTGAACATTTGGAAGAATTGGGTGGTAATATCGATTTGTGGTTTCAACAAGATGGGGCCACTTGTCATACAGCTCCAGAAACCGTGGCGTTGTTGCACACAAGGCTTCCAGGTCGTTTAATCTCTCCTTTCGGTGATCAACATTGGCCAGCAAGATCGTGTGACTTCACACCCATGGATTATTTCCTTTGGGATTACTTGAAGCAGAAGGTTTACACAAACAAGGCCAACTCGATTTCGGAGATGGAGGATGAGATTCGCAGAGTTAACAATCAAATTCCACAACAATTCAACGAGAAAGTGATGGAAAGTTTCATCAAAAGGGCGGAAGTTTGTAGGGTTGCACATGACGGTCATTTGACTGCTATCATTTTCCCTGTTTAATGACAATGTAAATGTCAATCTTTAACAAATGTGTCTTAGTAAAAATATACCAAGTTAATAAACTACAATGCGAATTATTTAATTATTAAATTGTAACCTCTAACTGAATCACCCTTTAGAAATTCTACATTTGGTGCTTTTGATATAAATGTATTGACTTCTTCAGGAGTTAAGATTCTTGATTTTTTTGCCTTGTATCCTTCTGATTGTCTTTTTAAAAATGCCTTTAATTTGGAATAATTTGCTATGTTAATGTCGAATTACACTCCTGAGCATAAAGTAAATTGATCATAATGAAGAAGGTTTAAATTTATTACAAATTTGTCCAAAATATGCTAAAAGAACATTTTCCGAATAAGATTGAACATTGTTAGAAGATCGACAGTTAATAAAAGTTTTACATATAATTTCGTATCTTGCTTTAGATTTCGTTGTTAAAAGATTATCGGATGTTGTTGCAGCTTGTTCGATTATTTCAGGAGGCGTACCCATAAAGTTGGATAGTTCACTATCACTTTGGGATTCACTATTCATTCTTACTAGCCGTTTTATTTCGAAATTAGCAAGAACAGCAAAAAAAATGCGTCTTAATAAAACAGATGGCTTGACTGAAACAGAAAATATTTGATTTTCAATTTCCAGCAAATGGTGGAGAAATAATTAGATTTTTTAAATTACATTAGAAAGCAACATTACACTGTAAATGTTTACACAAGTTATTACATGAAATAATCAAATAACCCTAAGTAAAATATATCTACTTTTAAATTTAAATACTTCATAATTTATATCACCCAAAACCATTTGCCAATATTAATAATAACTAATACATTGAAAGTGTTGATTTGAATATACTGAATACGTATTTCACTTGTATGTGAATGTATTACTTATAATTGGAGTCAAATGTTCTCGGAATAAGTTGATTTTTAACTAGAATAAACTGATGTAATGTCCATTATTACTTGGTTAAAATTACACAGTAAAACACTTTTCTAATGCAAACTGTGTTATCTCGGAAAACTTCAAACCACTTTTATACACGACACAGTGAAAACTTTAAATCACTTCTCTTTTACTATCATTGTATCAAACTTGAGGTTAAATAACACTTTTTATTTTAATATTTACTAATATAATGATTCTAAAACAGTTTATAATTAAACATTTGCCTTGTAACCTAAGCATCTTAGATTAAATTTGTTGTTGCATAATGACAGTCATTATTTTTAAGATCGTAATGCATTCCATTATTACGATAACGTTTTTAGCACGTTACGAAAGCATAAAATTCTTTAACTATTTTATTGTGCAATGATGTAATGTCCGATATCACAAGCTTGGTAAAAATTACACCGCAAAAACACTTTTCATAATGAAAGCTGTATCTCCGAAAACTTCAAACCACTATTATATTAAAGTTAAGGTTACATAACACTTGCTATTTGATAATGATACTAAAACAAAAATATTTGTATTAATTCAGTTTATATTTAAACATTTACCTTGTAACCTGAACACTTTCCAATGAGTTGTGTCTTAAATTAAATCTGTTATTGCATAATAAACAATGACTGTTACGTGATATGATATATAATATATATATATATATATATATATATATATATATATATATATATATATATATATATTATATATATATATATAAAATATTCACTTAAATGACTTAGAAAATTTCTATTTCAGGCAAAATGACTTTTGAATCACAAAATTATCAATTTTATAATTTTGCAGTAACTTTTCAAATATTTTCTTTATTTCAATTCTCAATTATTTGGTTTCCATGGTGACACGAACAAGGAATACTAGATTTAAGTATGTAGCTCATTTTTATCACAAATTTTAAAATTGGAGACTTTTTGATAATAAGTATGAAACTGTTACGTTTAGGCAAATAAAGTTTTAAACAAATTACCTTCAATTTTGACGTTAAATCAAATCTGATAATAAAATAGGGTTTCCATTTGATTTTTGAGTAACTTGCATTTTTGATAGTCAAGTTTAGACATTCATAATTTTATTATTATGAAAAATACAAATGTCTTGATTTTGCAGACTGTTGCAATAAACCTTTACATCAAAGTTTTATTCAAATTGTTTGACAGGAACAGAACAATTAACGAGTTATTACTAAGACCGCATCTGTCATTTTTTAGAAATGGTTTTTTTAAAACGACTGAAATTTCGTACTAGTTTATTCAACAAACTTACCTTAAAATTGGACATAGAATCCAAAAATGTATTAATATACGGTGTTCCATTTAAAATAAGCGACTAGAAGTTTGGTTTAGCAGATACTCATAGGATCAGCTCCCAATAACCAGACTGATATATATATATATATATATATATATATATATATATATATATATATCATTATCAGCGTCTTAACTATTCCATTTCTGGACATACGCCTTAGTTGTTTCCATAAATTCGTTACAAGGTCATCAACGTCGTGCCAGTTGCTTTACAAGTCATCCTTCCACCGGGCTCTAGCTCCACTCGGCTATCTTTATGCATACTCAGTCACTTTTGGCATCACTACCATCCTCTCGCCTCATAATACAGCCCACTGCCATTTCAGGGATGCTACTACGTTTCGCTCGTCTTCCACTCTGGTTTTGTTGCATATATTAGTTAGTTTCTATCCTGTACTTAACCAACATAGACCTTCCATCTTTCTTTGTGACATAGTTTTTCCATATTTATTTCCAAGAGTGGCAGTCTCTGCTGCGTACGTAAAAGTAGGCAGTACGCATTGGTCGAACATTCTTGGTTTAGATGTTGAGGTGGTTCGCTTTGAGACATTCCACTTACTAGCGTAGGGAAGAAACATGCCTGATGAACTTTTTTGGTGCCCCATTTTACCTATTTAAAGCACGCCTCAAAATAAAATAGTTACCTTCACAATACACAAATGGGCAAAATACCAGCTTCTTTTTCTTTTCACAACGGCACTGACTGCAATTGAATTACCCAAAATCTCATCGATAAAATAACCACTAGCTTCTTAATTCTTAAGTCATATGACACAAATTTCGTTAACCACAAACCAAAAACCATATAACTTCTGAATTCTTAAATTTATCTTTACACGAACTTTGCCAAATCGAACTTGACTTTCATAAAGCAAACTACGTTAAAGCGTTCTTGGCCTCTATTTACTCATTTATTAAGATGAACGTTATATTTACACAACTAAGTTTAAGGGGTATATGTCTACAGCAGTTGAAAATGCGATGAAACGGATCAACAGAACAAAGGCTCAGCACTTAATAAAGCACGAATCTATCATCCAAAACGGTCACTAATAACCAACGAAACAATAAAATCTCCTTCCCATTAATGGCACCAATAAAAAAAAATAGCGTAAAGTATTCGTGGATAAGTGAGCTTTAAAACACTTGCTTTATTTCGAACAAGAGAAAAATCGTGCGTGTTTTAAAGACCTTTTTATCCACTTATCCTTTAATATACTATTTTTGGCAAAAAAATAGAAAAAAACTAGTAAAATAAAATTTTGTTGTTGTTATGGTGGCAACTACGATCGTGGTTAAGGCACCTGCAATTTTTAATAAAATGATTAGGCATCCTACATATTACTAGATAACTACCAAATAATATCTAATCATTCTCACAATTTATTAATGGCGCATTCAATTGTAGCGCGGTGCGAACTCGACGGGACTGCCGTGAGCTGCGTACCCGCTGGGGGCTCTCGTTCTACTTCCGTGGGTAGCCGCCGCGTGTGTGGGGTACAGGCGGGGTGGACGAGTCCACCTGTCACTAGCGTAGGGGAAGAAACATGCCTGATGAACTCGCCCACCCGCCTGCGCTTCTTCGCGCCGGGTCAGTCTTCACTCACTACGAGTTCAGTACAAAACAGACAACACTATTATTACGCGCGCGCGCACTCCTCACTTTTCTTCACTACGTTGTTGAGGATAGTTGTTTTTTTTTTGTTAGAAGTCTATGTGAGTGATTAATTGGTAAAGTGAAATAGACAAAAAGTTAACAAAATACTTTTACCGTGTGGGGGAAAGTAAAAGACTTAAGCCCATCGTTAGTCCTGACGACAACGTTACACAGCCGTCTTCACCAACTTCACAACCATCAGCTAGCAGTGAATCACTTGAAAAGGTAACGCTTGTTTACTGTAACGTACAACGCTCTAAAGAGAAAGAACAACTAGTTGAATTCAGTGATGGCTTGCCAGATTGTTGGACTATCTTGCAAAAAAAAACTGAATTTTGAATGTTAGGATGCAGTACTTGTAAGGAGGTAGGGATCTTATCTGTAAAGAAAAAAGCAGTTATGAAAATTTCAAGGGAATGGGAAAACTTCCTTAAGGAAAAAAATTCATGACCACAAAGAGAGTGCCGATCATAAAGCTGCTGAAGCAATTTTATCCGAAGGTAAGGAGGGTAAATTAGAAAAAAATGTTTTGAGGCAGCGTTCTCAAGGAAAAGAAGTGACTGGGAAAATATTTCGAACAGCATACAAAGTTGTTCAAGAAAATCAGTTCTTTCACAATTTTGAAACGGAGGTTGATTTGCAAGATCTAAATGGCGTTAACATGGGTCGAATTTTACACTCAGATAAAGCTTGTACTAACATTGCTTTGCACATAAGTAAAGAAATAAAGAAAACATTTGTAGATGAAATCGTTAAGAATGAGACAAAAATTGGTCTCATAATTGATGAATGCACTTCCTTAAGTAATAAGTCTAGTTTGATTGTATACGTTCGGTGTTGTTTGCCCTAAAACTGGTATGAGTGGCTCCATTAACGCCTTTTTGGATCTAATTGAACTTGATGGTGTTACTGCTAAAGCTGTCTTTGACTCTTTGGTGAATTGTCTTCACTCTAATGGATTCACTGACATGTTTTTAACTAATCTCTTGACAAGCTTAACTTGTGATGGTGCTGCTACTATGATTGATAAAAATAAAGGTGTTGGAACATTATTATATCAAAAATTACCTTCTGTTACTGTTTGGCACTGTGCAAACCACAGACTTGAGCTGTGAGAGTCACATGTTATCAAATCAGTTTTAGGGGTTAAATCCTTTATTGACAAACTCTACGTTGTGTACCATGCTTCACCGAAGAACAGCAGGGAACTGCGAAGCTGTGTAAGTCTACTGGAGACGGAACTGTTACAAATTGGAAGAGTATTGATCACCCGTTGAGTTGCATCTAGTTTCAAGTCTGTTTCAGCGGTTTGGACGTCGTACGAAGCTTATCATACCATTTCAAAGAGGCGTCAAACGACCCAACTAGAGATAACAAGGATAAAAGTAAATTTGACGGTCTTCTCAACAATATAACGGATACATACTTCATCCTTGATCAGGGATTAATGGTCGACGTTCTGCAAGAGTGAAGCATTGCAACATCGAAATGCAGACCTAAGTTGCAAACAAAAAATTGAAAATTACAGTTGCAATGTTTGAAGAGAGAAAAACAGTCCCAGGGATTTATTCAAAATTGGCCTAAGAAGCAGTAGATAACTTATGTTTTTCGGTGTTCCCTTTAAAACAAAAACAGGGAGGGGAACAGGGAATGCAGGTTCCTTGAACCCTGAGATTTTCTATCAATCATTGAAAACGTCAATAGAAACAAGACTTCTTGATCAAAAAGATGCTGAGCTTGCTGAAGTAATTAAAGTTATGGATACTAAAAACTGGCCCCAAAATGTCCCAATAACGTACGGAGAAAATGAACTGAAGAAGCTTGCTTCTAGGTTTATAATAAATGAGAGGCAGTTAATAACCGGCATCCGTGCGTATGTACACTTCAGGGCTTTGTCGGAAAGCCTTGTACCTTTGAAACAATCAATAAACTCTGTTGCGATTTCATCAAGCGAATGCGAGAGAGGTTTCTTTCAGATGAATTTGATAATCACGCCACTGAGAGCTTCAATCAACATTAACACAGTTTCTGGACCTCCTCTTCGGCTGTTTAATCCAGAAAAGTATGTCGACTCTTGGCTTGTGCCTGGACACCACTCAGCGCTAGCTGTGAAAAGTAAGGAGATATCAAGAGAAAAGAAGTATGATAACAATGTGTCGATCTTTTAAGAGCAATTTCTCAGATGAATAGTGATGCTGTACTGTTTTGTCTGTTTTTCTTAATGCTAATTAAAACTTATAGTTCAATAAATCATGTCAATCAATTTGTTAAAACCTAATACGTAACAATGCCAAAAGTGTTATGGAATTGTAGGGGTTGAGAGGGATGGGTGGGAGGGCATAATGAGGGGGGCGAAAAGGGGTTGGAGGGGCGTTAATAGGCCCCGGTATGTTACAGTTCCGGCACCTCAATTTTTAGAAATCGAGCACTATATATATATATATATATATATATATATATATATATATATATATATATATATATATATATATATATATATATATATATATATATATATATATATATATATACATACATACATACATACAGGGTCCGCCTTTGGGAGCTGATCCTATGAATATCTGCTAAACCAAACTTACTATAATTTTGAAAATTTGGTGACAGAGTAATGATGTTAGGGCTAACTCATCTAAAATATTTTCACGTTCGTACCACTTCCGGTTATACCGGAAGTCGGTACTTAGTCGCTTATTTTAAGTGGAACACCCCGTATATTAATACATTTTTGGATTCTATGTCGAATTTTAAGGTAAGTTTGTTAAATAAACTAGATACGAAATTTCAGTCGTTTTAAAAAATAAACCATTTTTCAAAAAAAATTGACAGATGCGGTCTTAGTAATAACTAGTTAATTGTTCTGTGCCTGTCAAACAATTTGAATAAAACTTTGAGGTGTTTTAGGCAAAGGTTTATTGCAACAGTCTGCAAAAAATGACATTTGTATTTTTCATAAAAATAAAATTATGAATGTCTAAACTTGACTATCAAAAAATGCAAGTTACTCAAAAAAATCAAATGGAAACCCCTATTTTTTATTACTCAGATCGATTTAACGTCAAAAATTAAGGTACCGCTGCTCCCATCCAACGTGTGCCAGCTGCTTTTACCAAGTCATCCCTCCACCGGGCTCTAGGCCTCCCTCGGCTTCTTCTCCCGTACGTAACCTCCACTCAGTCACTTTTCGGCTCCGCCTACCATCCTCTCGCCTCATAATACGCCCAGCCCACTGCCATTTCAGGGATGCTACACGTTTCGCTACGTCTTCCACTCTGGTTTTGTTGCGCATATATTAGTTAGTTTTTCTATCCTGTAGCATTAACCCTAGCATAGACCTCTCCATCTTTCTTTGTGACACTTTCAGTTTTTTCATATTTATTTCCATGAGCGGCCCAGTCTCTGCTGCGTACGTAAAAGTAGGCAGTACGCATTGGTCGAACACTCTAGTTTTTAGATGTTGAGGTAGGTTCGCTTTGAAGACATTTCTCAATTTCACGAATGCCGCCCAAGCCAATTTAATCCTTCTATTCACTTCCGCCGTCTGTGTCTTTTCTGTAGTTGTTAGTATATGTCCTAGGTATGTATTTTTCCGCTAACCCTATTTGGTTGTTGTCTATACGAACTGGTCTACCTTCTTCTGTGTTAGTCATTATCTTTGTCTTTGATAAGTTCATATGCAATCCAACAATCCTTGAGGCTTCTTGGAGTTGTAGGATCATTTCTTCTAACTGATCCATGTCATTAGATAGTATGATATCAGCGAATCTAAGGTTTGACAGGTATTCGCCATTTATATTTATGCCCTTCTCATCCCACTCCCGTGTCTTGAAGACATCTTCCAGTAAATTAGTGAAGAGCTTTGGTGAAATTGGATCGCCTTGTCTGAGTCCTCGTTCAATACGTATTGCGTTTGTTCCATCATATACCTTCATAGTTGGGTTTTTATACATGCAGCTTATAAGTTGTATATATCTATAATTTATCCTGCATCTTTTAAGTGCATTCGTTAGTGCCCATGTTTCAACAGTATCGAAGGCTTTTTGGTAATCTATGAAGGCCATAAACAGGTGTTGGTTATACTCGTGCGATTTTTCCATACTTTGTTTTATGGTGTGTATATGGCCGATGGTGCAATATCCCTGTCTAAATCCTGCTTGTTCGGGGAATTGGAATGCATCAAGTTTTGCTGATATTCTAATGATAATTCTGGACATTAATTTGCTGAAGTGTGATAGTAACGATATGGGGCGGTGGTTCTTTATTTCTTTGTTGTTTCCATTCTTAAAGATCAGGATAACTCTAGCGTCTTTCCATGTAGTCGGGATTTGACCCAGGTCTAGGCAGAGGTTAAAGAGAATTTCTAAATGATTTAAAATTATGCTACCCACCATTTTGATCATTTCAATGATCACGTCATCTCGTCCTGCTGCCTTACGGTTTTTCATCTGCTTGAGGGCTATCTTGATTTCGTATTTGGAAATGGGAGGTATGTCCTCTGTGAGATGTTTACTTAGTCGTGCTCGTTGATGGGTTGGACTACGAACCGGTTCTGAAGTTTTTGATGAATATAACTCTTGGTAGAAGTTCTCTATTCTTTTTAGAATTTGCTCACGATTTCTAATCATCTAGTAAATTTATTTCTGTCTTCCCTGTTCTTATCCTTCTTCTAAATACTCTTGGACCCCTGTTCTCTTCTATCGTTTATTGTTTTTTCGTTATATTCAGCAACGTATCTTCTTACTTTTCGCCTTATTCCTTTATTGATCTGTTTTAGCTCTTCTCTCGTCAACCTACATTTTTCTTTATTTCGTTTCTCTATTAGATCTCTAGTTTCTCTCGTCAGTTTTGCATCTTTTTGTTTACGTGGTTTTCATTTCACTAGTTCTTCTGTTGCCGTTAATATATTCTCCGTAATAAAGCTATTAAGTTGTTCGATATCTGGTCCTACATTTTCGTTCCTAAATCTTGATGTTAGATCGTTTTTGTATTCGTCCTTATATCTTCTCAGGATGTCACTATATCTTCCTCCATTTCTTTTCCTTGTTAGTTTACACCTTTCTAACGCGATATCTATCTTTATTTTTGATCTTACAAGACGATAGTCACTTGTTTGTATATGATTTAGTACGTTAACATCGGTGAAAATATTAGGTTTGTTGGTAATGATAAAATCAATCTCATTTCTCGTATTCCCATCGGGGCTTTGCCAGGTCCATTTTCTATGTTCTTTTTGTAGAAAAATGAGTTCATAGCTTGCATTTGATGGCTTTCCAAAAAGTTTACGAGTGCATTGCCTCTTTCATTGCGTTTTCCTACGCCGTGCCTCCCAGGCATTTCTCACCTGCTTGGCGTTTCCCTAATTTGGCGTTGAAGTCTCCTATTAGCATGGTATAGTAAGATTTTTCCTGGTCCCGTGCCGTCTCTATGTCTTCGTAAAACTGTTCTACCTCATCGTCGCCATGATCGGATGTTTTTCTTCGAAACTTGTGTAAATAAACGTACAAATTAATTCAACGTTTCGTCAACGTCCTTTGTTCCCTTTGTCAAGAATTTATTTTGACAATTACAGAAATTGAAATAAGGTAACTATTTTTAACAAGTACAGAATATGAAACAAGGTAACTAATTTAAATTT
Organism: Vesta saturnalis; assembly: GCA_036346205.1. Taxonomy (NCBI): domain Eukaryota; kingdom Metazoa; phylum Arthropoda; class Insecta; order Coleoptera; family Lampyridae; genus Vesta; species Vesta saturnalis. Next base: position 654,876 of record JARFJB010001250.1, read on the forward strand.
AATCTGAACGAGTGTGTTTGACTTCGGGTAGTTGGTCTAGTACATGATGTAGAAGGTGTAAAAGTGGAGACGTCAGGAATAATTTCAGCATAAGTGTTTGAAATTTCTGGAAGATTTGGAGTTGGTTGAAATGTCGAATCAACTTCTTTAATGATATTCTTCCAAATTTGTGGCATTCTAGAAGTGTCATATCGTTTATTGAAGGTGTTTGGTCTTCTTTCAATTTCATCTGCTTCACTAATAATTCTTTCATGTAAGGTATATTGAGGTGCAATTAAACGGTTATTGTTGGTGTTAATTTGGTGTCCTGTATCTAAATGATGTGCAGCTAAAGACGATGATGGATTGTGCTGTTTAATTGCTAGTTTGTGTTCATCGGCTCTCGCATATAATATTCTATTAGTTTGTCCGATATAAGTTCTTCGACAGTTGTTGCACGGTATCTCATGGAAATTTTGTCTTTGGGGTTTCTTAAAAGTTGGGACAAAGTTGAATGTGGTTTGAATACCGGTCTGAAGTCGTTTTTGGGAAATTTCTTTGCTATTCTGTCTGTAATTCCTTTTATATAAGGTAGAATAACAGGAATCTTGCGTTCATTGTTCGACAAGTTATTATTTCGTGGTCTTCTTACTTCGTTGGTAATTTTCAATATTTCTTGATCTTTGTGTCCATTTTGAAGTAATATTTTATTAATAGTCTTCATCTCTTCTGTTTTAGAATTTTGGTCAGATAAGTGGTAAGAGCGGTATATCAAGGATTTCATAACGCTACGTAATTGACCAGGATGGTGATGCGAGAGAGAGAGAGTTCAAGTATCTATTCGTATGAGTTGGTTTTCGATAAACTTTGTGTGTAAATTTACCATTAGGAAGTCTTGTTATCAGGGTGTCGAAAAAAGGGAGTGAATTATTTTCTTCAACTTCCATAGTAAATTTGATGTTGTCGTGAATGTTGTTAATATGTCCTTGAAAACTGTTCAAGTTTCCTTTTCCATGGGGCCAAACTATAAATGTGTCGTCAACATAACGAAACCAACATTTAGGTTTTAAGTCTGCAGAATTTAAAGCAGTGGTTTCAAAATGTTTCATATATACATTCGCAAAAGCTGGAGAGAGTGGCAAGCCCATAGGTGCTCCTTGAATTTGCTTGTAGAATTGTCCTTTGTATGTAAAATAGGATGAGTGCAGGCAGTGGTTTATCAATTTGAGTATATCTTGGTTTATTGAGTGTTTCTCTTCTAGAATTTTCAGCGCGTCTTCAATAGGTATTTCATTATATGTATATATATATATATATATATATATATATATATATATATATATATATATATATATATATATATAATAGTTTCGTTATTCGTATGTTACGTATATAGGAGTAGAAAAATAATATTACAATTCAATACGTCATAAGTCAAAATACTTCAACACTCGGAAGAGTTGTAGTGCTTATGTATTTTTTAGGTAGGTATATACGTTAATATTTTGATAACCAAGAAAAATTGGCAGACAATTTTTGAACAATATAACTTCAGATAAAAAATTTATTAAATGATACCTTTGAACACTGTTAATACTTATATAATAATAATATTTATATGACGTTACGCCTTAACTAAGTTTTGGTTTACGGAAATTAGAGTAAAACGTATTCTTCATTATCAGTATGCATAATTGCACATTTGCACACAACTCATTCGAAAATTTATGTTATTATCAAAAATAAACTATTGGTCCATTTTTATAAATTTATAAATATGTATAGATCAGATTGGTCAGTAGAGGTACGAGTATGCTTAATTAATGGTATGGATGAGTTATCAAAAAAAAAAATTACAACACGTTAACTTTCTCCATACCCATTTAAAAAGTGTAAGGAATTAATAAAGGAGAACATGGAAGGGGTTGCTAAGGTAAAGAACATTTGTGACTAGTTTAGTTTTGTGAATGTAACGAACGTTTAACGTAAATGCATCGCATTAATTTGTAAACGTAGGGTCTTTGCATAGGTTTATGCGATAGTAAACATAAATATTAAATTAAATATTGTTTACTTCATTTTAATTTAGTATTAATAAAGCAAAGGTTGGATCTTTGCATAGGGTGACCTTAAAAATAACTCCATGAGAAAATAATCTGTGAAATAAACTTATTTATTTATGTGGTATACGGAAGTATAAGGTATAATCGATTCCGTTTACAGCGTTTTTAAGAAAAATGAGTGTGGATTGCTATTTTAAGTTCGCTTAGGATAGTGATTAAACAATTAAGTCAACATATCAATATTACATTGTATCGGTGATCTATAAAGAAATGTGCTATAAATAATGGCATGCCATTTTATAGTACCATTATCAAGAAGCATTAGGTGAAAACATTTATTGGCGGCTACATTAAAGAACCTATAAATGTACATAATTGTGAAATTAACACGTACACCTCTTTAGAAATGTGCAATTAACGATAATAATTTGGATTTTACATAGTCGCCTCATGTTACAGTTTTCGGTTTAAGGAAGGAGAAAAAAACGTGTCAATTCAAAATTCAATCATTCTAACTACAAAGTGGGCACATATTCATTGCATGTAATGAATTCGTTTCAATGTGTAATATCGTATTATAACGGAAATGGCATACAACTTTATTCAATAAGAGAATTTACTTAGTTTGCGTGAGAACCGTTGAGGTTTAGTTCTCATGATTATTTCTACAAAATTGTTGCCGATTACGTATATTTTAATAATGAAGCTAAAACGAGTGGAATGACATGATACAATTTACTGTTTGAAATGATAACTAATGATTACATGGATTGCAATAATACAGTTATATGTATTTTCAGCAATTTGTAATTTATCTGCAGATAAATTAAAGGAAATGGCACATGTTAAACAAATGAGTGGTCTTTTCTAATCAATACTCGTTAACTACTTAACTAGCTGTAGAACCGGTTAGTGATTTTGATCACTACACAATTACCTCATTTTTGCTAAAAATGAATATTGCGTTATTTAATTGCACATAGTGCCAATGTATATTGTTTCTGGTGTTTATATACAACAGCGTAATAGAATATGAAAATGAATTTTATTTTTGCTTAGTTTAATCAGAAAGGGTTTATTTGTTAATCGGGGTAATTTATGTTTAAAAATTATTTAAACGTGGTCTAAAGACCTAATTTTTCTATCCTGTGGAACGAGTGCAATAATAATTTTTCTTTAATGGCGATTTTATATGTAGTTAGTTTTTAGAATCTTCTGGATCCTATAAATTATATTTTTTATTTATTTCTATTTCGCACGAGTGTCGTAGTATAAACGAGTGCATTATAGGCATTACCACCCGAGTTGTGTAGGGGAAGGTGGGGTAAGATGACGACGTTAACAAGAAAAATCATTTTTGGGCAAAGTAATTTTAAATAAAAGTGACTAACTACATACATTGGTTATCTACCTTTGAATTTAATATGATTTTAAACTAAACGCAAGTTCCAATATTAGTTTAAAAAAATATAAACAAAAAGTGGCATTTTAGTCATCTTACCCCATAGTGCGGGTAAGATGACGAACATAATGGAGTAAGTTGACGCTTACAGACACAAATCGCAAAGAAATTCTCCTTGCCTATCGTAATTGGAGCAGTGACACCACTCTTGACAGTTGCAACACTTTATCCAATCTTCGACTGGTGGTTCTACGTAAAGTTCGATGCAGATTACACAAAAACAGGATGACGACTTGGATGCCTGATCAGTCTTTTTGTTAGGTTTGTTAGGCCCTGATTTTCGGTTCTTCTTATTTTTTTTCTTTTTCTTTTGCTAACCTATCTTTTTCTTCTAACTGGTCTTTCATGGGTGTGCCAGAAATTACGCTTGCCGAAAGCTTTTTACGCTTGTTTTGAATAGGATGATTAATAGTTGGTAAGGGTTTGATTTTCCAAAGTGAGTTGTAAATTTGAGACTGTAATTTTGAGCAGCTAGGACCTGGTCATTTGCGGAGTAAAATAAATTGCATGATTTAGGTTGAAGCGCTGAAATCCTTGATGATGCTCCATCATGTTTCGTAGGTGTAACCAAACCAAATGTTCTTATTTGCGTCAACGTAATGTTATCATCTGATGAAAAGTCTGAATTTTCTGGGTTTTCATTAGTAATCTCACTACAAATCATATCAATCCTATCATTAGTATGGTCAGAAACATCTATGCTTGGCTCATACTGTCTTTCGCTTGTAAGCGCTGGGGCAACATCGCTGTCCTCAAAAAATGGGCGTTATAGGGTTCAATTCGACAGACACGAAATCCTTACATTGCGTTATTAACTGTTGGCTGCTTTCCCATATGCCTCCTCCAAGTACCTGGTTGAATTGAATCACATGCTTGACTATAATAAAAGGTTTTAAATGGACAAAAAAAAGCGACGTCAAGAGGTTGGAGCCTGTGTGTTGTGTGAGGAGGCAACCCTACCATTACTATGTTGTTGGAACTACAAAAGTAAATGGCGTTAAGCGAGATATGAGAACTGTGGTTGTCCACGATGAGTTGAATCGGACGTTCTGCAGAAGGCTTGGCATGGTCTGCAAAATGTCTCAAATACTTAACGAAACTCTTAGTTATCATCCATCCAGAGCATTGGGCGATGCCGATTGTACATGGAGGAGTACCATACAGAAGCTCTGACTTCATTTTCTTTCGAGTGAAAATAAAAAAAGGTGGAATATAAACACCCACTGCACTCATAGCGCATACAACAGTAGTGTTTTGGCCCCTTTCTGATGAAACTATTTTAATAACTCTACGATGACAAGTGGGTGTTAAAATTTTGGGTAGTTTTGTTGGGACAGTGGAGACGCCTGAATCATCTGCGTTGAATATTTGATCTGCAGAAAAATTATATTTCGTCCGGACATCTCTTAAAAGATTGAAAAGTTGGCTAACGGCGACTCTGTTGAATCCCATCAATCGGCCGATAGGCTTTTCGTAGACTGAGTCGATTGGCTTTCGTAAATTCCAGGAACCAGTCCTCGCCAGCAGACTTATTTTCGTGGTTGATTCTGTGTTCGATATTGTTTTTTTCGGCATATTCGTAAGCTAATTTTTTAAATTGAACTCTGGTAAGGCCTAGACCTCGGTTGCTAAATTCTTTTACATAAGTTACAAATTCAGTAGTTTGTAGGGCATTAAAGGTTTTGTGATATCTTCCTGAGTGTTCAGGTAAATCTTTGTTCTCTTTCGACTTTTTCATGTAACGCCTAAGTGTTGCTTCAGGTATTTCATAGTTTGCTGCAGCTTTATTGCAAGATAGGGTTCCCTCTTCAACATCGTGCATAGCCGCTATTATTGCGTCTTGAGACCAATTTCTACGACTGGTCTTCCGTTTATAGGTTCTTGGCATGATTACCTATATGTATAAAAATGTATTAATAAAAATAATGCATTTGGTTACTGAGATATAATTACGGGGTAATGCGACGATCGTCATCTTACCCCCATCATCTTACCCCACTACAGATAAAAAGGAGTTTTAAAATTTATACAAAAAGCGTCTTAAGATTTATTCAATTTAAATAGAACACCATTGTTATACATGTTTGGGTAGAATCTACACCAAAAATTTTTCTTACCTGTACTTTTCGAATAAAACGCTAAACACAGATATACAATTTTACAACCAAACATGAGATTACAAACATGTGCTTTGAACGAGAAAACTACAAACTCCACCAGAATTTGACCGCATAAAATTAATTCACCTATTAAACACTAGATGTTAGTAGCATGAAAGAATTTTAAATTGTTTATGGTGTTTCGTTAAAAGCCATTCGTTATCTTACCCCGTTTGTCATCTTACCCCACCTTTTTCTACTCCTATAGTATAAGAGGATTGGCCTATGAATAATACGAAAGTACCGCTTAAGTACCGCTTAATAAGTTTTTATATTATTTTTGGACGTTTTATACGTGTACCTAATGTTGTAATGAACGATACAAAGTTCGTACAAATGGTATTATTTTTAAATAGAAATTGCATTTGTAAGGAAAATCCTACAGGTCGTCCATTACTACGAAAGAAGTGATCAAACTAGTAAGTTGTCAACGGATAAATTTGTGATACCTACTAAACTTATTTTCAAATTACAGGGTTGTCTTATTCAACATGCCAACGGATTTTGCTTAAAAATCACATGCGCCCATACCGGGTTTCTGTTATACAGTAACTGCATGCTGTTGATAATGAGAATAGATGTAATTATTGGATTGATTTACTAAAAATTTAAATAACGGTATTTTAAATGTAACTTTCTAGATATCGTAAAGTTATTCTGTAATTGGACTTTCAGTCTGTTGAATAAATAACCATTATTATTATTATTATGACCATGGTTTCATTTATCTGACTATATTAATAGTCAAAATTATCGAACGTGGGCCACTGAAAATTTACATAATTTTGAAGAAGAAGTTGAAAGAATTACACCTGCGACATCTCTCTAAAAGGTGTTTGACAATATCAAGCGTAGAGTGGAACTGTGTCATGAACATAACGGTGGACATTTTTAGCAATTTTTATAGTTTATTTAATAAAATATTAATAATATAACTGTGCTTAGTATAAATATAAAATTTGTTGTAAAACGGGAGATTTATTTGCAATTTAAAAATAAATTATTCATTTAGAGACTGATACTACATACACCACTGGAATTAAATAAATGACAATGTATACTTTACCAACCTTTAAAATTTGTTATTAAAAGTTTTTGTTATGAACGAATAAGTTCAAAGTTAAATATGTAATTAAAAATTAATAATAATTTTTAATTTAAAATTTGTTGTTTTGTGGGAAATTCAAACTGTCATCAGTATTAAGGAGCCACCCGGTAATTACCAGCCTTGAAGATCTTCGAACATGTACAATTGTAATTGTAATATAGCAATGTTGTGCCTTTCAGGATTGTCTATCTTTCGCGTAGACAAACGAACACTTCAAGTAAGTCATTATTTTTTCCCTAAATATCTATTTCTCCTTTTTAGTACACTTTCTACGCGTAAATAAAAGCATGCTTTTCAAAAAAGTTTCATTTTTCATAGCACTAATGTGCGTTAAAAGAGAATACTAAAAACGCGAGATGTACAGAACTTCAAAATACAAAACTAAAAAATGGAAAACTAAATAACATATACAAACCGCGCGCGCACGCACGCGCCGGAACACGCGCACTCGCATTCGCGCGCGCACTCGCACATCGCGCACGCTCGCACCCACTCACTCACTCACGCACGCCCACGCGCACGGGCGCTCGCGTTCGCATTCGTGCTCGCGCGCGCTCACACACCCACGCACCCACGCAAGCACGCCCGCACACGCACACCGCACACACGCACACCCACACACACGTACACATACACACACACACATCTGGGAGTTACAGTTTCTCCATATATCCACCCCCGGGGGTGAAGCCACCCCTAACTCTTTTTTAAAATGTACAGGTAGGTCAAGTGATACACCGTGTGAAAGCTTGTATTAAGAGGAATATAACGCAGTATTTATTTTCTCAAAATTTTAAACATTATTTTGTTGAACAAAAAATCAAAATCAAAAATAATAAACAAATAAACACACTCTCATAGCAAATGAAGTTTCATTTGAGGACTGTCTTAAACTAAACTACGATTTAACGACTTCTCTTTTCATATGGGGTACACTCATAACTTTAAAGATATTCAAATTGGTGTCCATATGTTTCTTGACAAAAACCCAATCGGTGATAAAAACCATTTCTCACGTTTTGAAATATGTCTTGTGGAATATGTCTGATTTCTGCAGTAATTCTGTCCCTCAGATCCTGAAGGTCCGTCGGTAATGTAGCATAATCCTTACTCTTCAAATATCCCCATAAAAAATCCATCCATTTGGAAAAATGTGATTTAAATAATTACGTACTGGCAATGCATAGTCAGGTGGGCCGCCACCTTGCTGAAACCAAATTCTCTCGTCCAACCCATTTGGATTGTTATTTGGAAATATACCCTTTAGATTTGGGAGCAGGTCATCCGTGAGCATAGAAAGATATAACTGCCCACCAAGATTACCATTCAGAAAAAATGACCCTGCCACTCGATTTCCAATAATCCCAGCCCATACGTTTAATTTTTGTGGATGTTGCGTGTGAGTTTCCCGCATCCAATGAGGGTTGTGGTCAGACCAATAACGACAATTGTACTTATTCACTTCACCACGCAAAGAGAAAGTACATTCATCCGAAAAGAGAATCCATACCAACTGTATGTGACAATGGTCAATGAAGTCCATCATTCGTTCACAAAACTCAATTCGTTGGTCTGGATCTTCATCAGTCAATTCTTGTAACATTTGCGTCTTGTAAGGATGCATCTTTGCAGCTTTTAAAACCTTTAAAACAGTTATATGACTGACCTCATTGATGAGGTTTTCTTGAATAGCCAACAAAACGTTCAGCTTTGTATTTTCGTCAACTGCTTCTCTTCTTTGTCTTGGCAGATTCCTGACATGACCCAATTCTCTATAGCGCCTTTCTATTTTGCTAATTGTGTCTTGAGAAAGCCGCGGTAAATCGGGATGATTTGCTTGAAATAATTCAGCTACCTCATCTTGAGTGCGACTTCGGTCACCATATCCGGTCATCATTAACATCTCAATGCGAAGGGCTTCCGTTAAATAAGCCATGCTAAATAATTTACTACAATGTGAAGATGTGAAAACTACACTAGAGGGATTATTTACTTAAATAAACGAGCAAAGAACAATACAAGGAACAGACAGTATTGTAATTTACTAATGTGGAAGCTAACAAATCAAAGAGGTAACTAAAATCGAGACTAAAACACAGAAGATTAAGAGCGTTTTTCATCAACGATAAGACCTGGTTTGCTGATAATAAATGCGCGATATCAATACGACACCTTTATATCTACCGACCATTCAAGAATTGTCGAAATTAAAAAGCATTTAGTGAGTATAAGAAACACAGAAGATAAAGATTTTTAACTTCAACGATAAGATCAGGCTTGTTACGATAATAAATGCATGTTATCACTACGGTACATATTTACCTACCGATATTTCAATCATTTTCGAAATGAAATACCATTGAGTCAGAGAAAGTTGTTCATTTAGGTTTTTTCACTTTATTTTTCAAATGCCCGAGATAATAAATACTGCGTTGTATTCCTCGTAATACAAGATTTCACACTTGACCTACCCTTACATTTGAAAAAAGTTAGGGGTTGCTTCACCCCCGGGGGTGGATAAATGGAGAAACTGTAACCCCGGATTGAGAGCTGGAAACAATTACGAAGGATGCCTATCATGATTTTTCTCCCGGACTTCACCCCTTTGAGTTACAGAATTTATTCCACTTAGAGTATCCACCCTGTATATATATATATATATATATATATATATATATATATATATATATATATATATATGATATATATATATATATATATATATATATATATATATATATATATATATATATATATATATATATGAGAATTGGTCAAAGTGTCCACCATTGTGTTCGATATATTTCTGTACTTTTTTAATAAGATTTCGTATTGATTTTCTAATTATACTTGGATCATTCCTTAAAATCCGTGCATGTGTGCTCGATTTTTTCAAGAAGTTCCTCCATTTATTTCAGTGAAATAATCTTTAGACTTCCCAAACTTAGTATTCGTATGGGTGAAATTCGGGTTCCCTTGCTGGCCAGTTATCCCCCCCCCCCCCCCTCCGTTGAGTGATTTGGAAGGTTTCGAGCTAAAAAGTCTCTCACTATTGCCCTGAGATGAGACGATTCCCATCTTGTTGAAAGTACATTCCGTTAGCGTCGTTTACTAAACCGGGTAAATTATTTTGCAGAAAGTCTAAATAAACTTCTCCAGTTGGTCGATGTGGTAAAAAGTGCTAATCGGATATTAGCAAACCGACTCCAAACTTTATCAGAAAACTTGATTTGTTACTTTGCCGGGACTAAACATGAGAATTTCCTGATTAATTGAGCCTCGTCACTAAATAAGCACTTTTCCAATATCCTATTGTTCTGCTAAAATCCAATCTAGTAATTTCATCTACGTGTTGTCTAAACTTCCTGTATAATGAATGAATAGACCTTTTGTTGAATATTGTCCAAACAGTAGAATAAGGAATGTCAATCGCATGACTGATTCTTCCGTGCTGTTTTTGCGTCATCATTGGCCCTTGTCATTTCAAGTTGTACAGTAAACAAATACGTTTTGCATTAAGTTTTTTACCCATAAGTTAACAGAATAATAAAAAGGTTAAAATTAAGGCAACACGATTGTATAATATTTAGGCAGTTGTTTTGAAGTTAATCACAACTGTTTACCCTTGTAAGTCCGGATCTGAATTGCGTGTAGAAAAATGCTTTAGTCACCTGCGCGAGTGCGACTGCTTTATTAATTGGGTTGAGTTGAAAAAAGCACCACTTCCTTTCGTTCTCTAGTTGCACAAATAACTATTTTAAAACGAACAAAATTTGAATACTGCAAATCAATAGGTTTATCTTGGGGTTGCTCCTGACATCCCTGTTTTAAATCTTTATTTAAGTAGATAAACAATATAAACGAAAATAGTAGTTACTTTTACTAATAACCTCTCTAAGTATAACTGTACAGCAATTACGAAATTTCGTAAAGTGCAGTAATTAATTTACAGGCATTTTAATAAGTTCCATCCATGAATAAATGAAATCATTTTAAATAGACAGGAAACGACGTTTATGCAGTTTTTTTTAATTTCCTGTATTGCTTGCAAATTTTATTGATATAAATAAAATTAAAATAAGCCGTGGTAATTTATATAACACCAAGGAAATAAAGTGCAAAATTAAATTGACGATGTGCGATATGCATCTTTATTTCACCGGAAAGAGACTGTTGTGGTAAAAGCATTCATTAGAGTGCTATGTTATCAACGAAAACAAAAAAGTAGTTATTATACGTGAAATTAATTATTATAATTTATAAAACAAGGCAAACAAAATTTAAAGTACCCAGATTGAAATCTATTTTTTGTTTCTCGCGTACAAACAGTAGTAGTACAGTAGTAGAGCTTCATAATTAACTGTTCATTTAATAATTCCTCTCAGAATCTCACGGCACTGATTATAAATATCTACAAAGAAGGCTGTTGTACATATAAGATCAGAAACAATAATTAATGTGTATGTTTCTGCAGTAGTCATTGTCATAAGGTGAAAATTGGAATATAATTCTGGTGTTTAAACATGGTAGGTACGCAAAAATTATATATATATATATATATATATATATATATATATATATATATATATACACAGGGTGGTCCTTTTAAAGTGTTACAAAGCGAAAAATGAGAAACGGCTGATTGAAAACAAATGAAATTTCTAGAGATACAATTGGTCGTTGGGGGACACTTTTTGACAGACTAAGTAATGTTTTAACCCTTTCCACTGTTTATGGGTGGGGGGTAACTTTTAAATGTTAAATGGAAAGGTGCAGTTTTCTTTCCAGATTCGTAATCTCCAGAAAAAACTACGTTATAATCAATGAATAATTTAATGCCAATGTCAATGTCACTACGCTAAATTCAACAAAATTAAAAATAAAACCAACTAAAGAAAAAACTGATATTAGGTACATTATTTTATTATAATACATAGATTTTCGAAATGACGACCATTTTGTTCAGAAGCATTGTCGTTGTTTTTTCTACATCCTCCGAGAATTAACATGTCAACTGGGTAAAAAAATACGGTATTTTGGTTAGATTATGTAGTTAATAATTATTTTCTTACAAAGTTCATGATTTTTTTTGAAGCTATGTGGCACTGCAGAGATGATTCACCAGCCGCCACTGTTGCAATTATCATGACAACGAACGACTTGACATGTTATGACATTACCAGTAATTTCCTTAAATTATCTTCGAGTTTAAAGACTTTAGTTTAAGCGACTTGTTAAAATTAGTGTTCATTGTGTTCGTTTATTGTTAGTTCTGTTCGTTTGTTAATTATCTCTGTTGTTCCTGTTCGTATTTAATAATCTTAGTTGAGATTTTAACTACGTATCCTTAAAATGAATGAATTCAACTACCAAGTTGACATGTTGTTAATTCTCGGAGAATGTAGAAAAAACTACCGCAATGCTTCTGAACTTTGGGCGGTAAGATTTCCCCATTTAGCACCAAAATCTCACATGCGTTCAAAAGATTAGAGACTAGGAGTCGCCAGACCGGCCAACTCTCATCCAGAAAACGCAGCAGGAGAAAAACCAAAACGAACGACGACATGGCGGTAGGAGTTTTGGGAACAGTAGCTCTCAACCCTCATATTGGTCCCCGAGATCTATCCAAAGACGCCGGGATGTGTAAAACATCCGTTCTCAGGATTTTGCACAATTTTAAATTTCATCCTTACCATATTACCTTACATCAAGAATTGCATGAACAGGACTTCGAGAGACGGGTGCAATTTTGTCGGTGGTTTCGACAATGGATTAATGAAAACAATTCACTGGAAAACATAACATTTTCTGACGAAACAACATTCACTAATCATGGTCAAGTCAATAGTCACAGTATGCATTATTGGGCTCAATAAAATCCACACTGGATGCGAACAGTCGCTAATCAACACCCTTGGTCGATAAATACCTGGTGTGGGATATTTGGCGATGTTGTTATTGGACCTCATTTTTTCGATGGTAATTTTAATGGACAACGATACTGCGATTTCCTTCGAAATGACTTGCAAAGATTGATGCCAAATATTCCAGATCAACAACGTGAAGCAATTTGGTTCCAGCAAGACGGCGCACCAACACATTTCTGTCGAGAAGCACGTGCTATATTGAATGACACTTACCCTAACAGATGGATTGGACGTTGGGGACCAGTAAATTGGCCTGCAAGATCGCCAGACTTAACGCCTATTGATTTTTTCTTGTGGGGTTTCGTCAAAGAAAAAGTCAAGGTGACTGCTCCAACTACAGCCGAAGACATGAGAGAAAGGATTACGCGTGCAGTTCGTGAAATCACCCCAGATATGTTATTCAGAGTGCGGAATTCTTTTCGAAAGAGGGTTGATAAATGTTTAGAACAAAATGGTCGTCATTTTGAACACCTATTATAATAAAATAATGTACCTATTATCAGTTTTTTCTTGTTGATTTTTTTTTTAATTTTGTTGAATTTAGCGTAGTGACATTGACATTGGCATTAAATTATTCATTGATTATAACGTAGTTTTTTCTGGATATTACGAATCTGTAAAGAATACTACACATTTCCATTTAACATCTAAAAGTAACCCCCCACCCCTAAAAAGTGGAAAGGGTTAAAACATTACTTACTCTGTGAAAAAGTGTCCCCCAACGACCCGTTTTATTTTATTTATTTTCATTCAGCCATTTTCTCAATATCGCAATATCGCTTTGTAACACTTTAAAAGGACCACCCTGTATATATGTATATATATATATATATATATATATATAGGGTGACATAGAAAAAAGTACCATGCATAATGCCACGCGTTAGAGGACACTAAAATAAGAAAAAAAGTTCCTGTGAACTTACGTCCGCAACACCTTCGTTTAAAGATATAGGGTGTTGAAGTTTAATTATTTTTTTGTTTTTTTAATATCTTTTTACAACGATGTAATAAGCGGACGAAATTTTGTATATAGGGGCTTTTTATCACGCAGAATTCAAATATGACCTTGGTTCTTTTATTACTGATAGATGGCGCCACATACAGGTTTCCATCTTGTTTGAATTGGTCCTAACTTTTTTCCTTACACTGTATGTCATTTTCGACTGGAAAAATTTGTTTTCCCATCTTTTCTGCTTCAGAAAGGTATAACTTATTGAAGTCGCTAGGACCAACGGTTTACGAGAAAAATGCATCCGATGCATGCAAATTTGACCGAGAAGCTCAGTCAAATTTCTCCAAAGCTTAACGTATCTATCGAGAATGACAGGTTCCTAATGTTCGAACATTTATTGACGTGCATAGGCGTTTGGATGAAGATGGGTGGTGAAGATGTCTGTTTAAAAAAAAAAAGTTAATAGTGGGAGTTTCCAGAACTCGTCGCACTGTTGAAAAGGGATAACCTGAACACATTATTAGAAGATGTTCAATCAGACATCGTTGCAAGAGTGGACTTTATGCTTGATGGCAAGCACTTTTCTTGAGTGGTAAAAGAAATTTTTTGAAAGGAGGTTTGGAAATAGGTGGATTTGTCGTGGGGGGCTTGTAATATGATTACTGCTCTTCAGTAATAAAAGAACTAAGGTCATATTTGAATTCTGCGTGATAAAAAGCCCCTATATACAAAATTTCGTCCGCTTATTACATCATTGTAAGAAGATATTAAGAAAAAAACAAAAAAATAATTTAACTTCAACACCCTTTATCTTTTAAACGAAAGCGTTGCGGACCTAAGTTCATAGGAACTTTTTTTCTTATTTTAGTGTCCTCTAGAATGGTGTTTTAAAGTTTAGGAAATTTGGAATAAACTGAAAATTCGGAATTTCGTCTTTATTTTGTTCTGACTATTTGAAAAGATATGACAAAATAAATTTCACATTTTCATTGCTACTTTTTCTGTTCTATAAGTTGACATTTTTGGATTTTCAATCCGACGTTTCGTTTTCTCGCAACCATCATCAACTTCATTTTTTTTAAATAGTCCAAAAAATTTGTTTTATTCTTAGTAAACTCTAATTTTAATTCTAAATTCAATGACATATCACAATTAATATTTTTTCGACGTTTCGGGCTAAAAAACCATCAACCTGATTTTTTTAAATACAACCCTGGTTTTTTTATTATTTTTGGAAGACTTTTGCATCCCAAATTCATTGATACACTTGTTGATTAATTATGATTATAAATTAACTAAACAAAACCAAAACAAAAAACCACCCACGAAGTAATGGTAACAAAAACAACTTAAAATACGTACAATTCAAATAACAATAACGATCTCAACGCAATAAAACTAAGTTAAACTGTTTTCAACAAAATGTTAAATATATGTTATTCTATCAAAACCTTCTAATATTAACTGATATATGAAAAATGTAAAAATGAAAATCCGAATTTTTCAGCTTCAAAACCATGTGATACATGGTTAGATTCGTAATAAAAAATACTATCGAATACAGGGTGTTTTGTTGGTTGCGGCGATGTAAAAAATAAAGTTGATGATAGTTTCTCGGAGACGAAACGTCGAATAAAAAATTTGAACGCGTAATAGAATTCAAAAAGTGACCATGAAGAAGTACCTTGTTTTTAAAATAAATGAAGGAATTACGAAAAAAGAAAAACCCAAAAATCGCATTTTGTTTTAAATCTCGGAAACGATAAACAATAATGAACTTTTGCAAACTGTATGTAAACATACCCTAAATTATACAACTTTTCTCTAATTTAACCGCCTTCGTATCTCTTACTGTTTTCAAGATTCCCATGCTGTTCATCCTTATTTGGGCACGTTGTAATTTGCTTACCTCTTTAGTATTGTGAATAAAGCCCACCAGATAAAAATGCAATATCCTTTTACAGCTGAGCTACACTGAAAGACAGATCCGAACAGCCAACGTTTATTCAAGCTTTAAAATTCCCTACTAAAGTTGAAACACACTGTTTTCACAAAATTTTTTTTTAGATGAACACAAAAGACAAATTACATAATTCCGGACAAGCTTTGCCAACCTAAAAATTTTCGTAAAATATTCCGTGAATTAATGGCTATATCGCGTTTCTTAATGTGTTTATTAAAGAATTAAAATTACTACCAAAATAGAAATAGACAGTTTTCTTTAATTCTCCTGCTGACGACATCGTGGATTGTGTTTGTAACGTATAGTCATTTTGTGTCCACTTTCCTTGCTAATTGAAAATTCTCTATTCTTGATAATAATTTTGTTTTCTTAAATATTAAGAGCTGGTATTTTATAATTCAAATGTTTTTCTTTTTCTTATTTGACTAATATATTATTTTGTTTCAGGTAAGCAACAAATCACTCTAATTAAGATTTAGATCGCCGCCATCCCTTCTTCCTACGTATGTATATTGAGAATTAGTTTGTATGTTCTCTGTAATAAATTGTTCTCAAAGTTCATTTTAGACAATTAGTTATGTGAATTATTACACGAGTATTTGTTGAAAGTTTTGCTGATTGTAGTAATAAACTTAAATTAGTTCCACAGACTTTACTATAAGGTAATGATATTATTGATCACTTGGTTAAAGTTAATTATTAATTAAATGCTACAAATTTAGCGCTAATTAAAAAACATTAGCGTAGTTTATCATAAATTAAAATATATTGCTGTTCACTGTGTTGTGAAGTGAAAGTAGTTACGTTTTGAACCTTTACCGGGTGGGACTAACAAAAATTAATCAAACCTGATAACGTAATCTCAGTTTTTTTAATCTTCCAAATAGTAATTGTTCTGCAGAGAAAATATTTATTAAAAAAACTATTTTGGTATATTATTGCTTTCACATTGCTTTCATAGAGAATTTCACTTCCAAATCAATCAACATGTCCTTCGGTTGAACAATTGCGTTTGTTTGAAGTAAAATAAATACTCTTCTGTTCTGTAAAAATAAGCAATAAGAAACTAAATTTCAAAATGCTCCAAGCACTTTTCTGAATAAAAGCAGCAACACAGAATGCACTATTGTAAGAATTACATTTTATAAAACGTTGTTGCTTTATAAAGGATTTGCTCTATTGCTGTACATTAAACTATAAAAACTGAAAGTTTTGATTACAGTAGGCGTTTTTTAGATACGTTCTTGAAATGTCACTAAATCAACCAGATACACTTGTTTAAAGATTCTAATTATGAATTTTTAACCATTTTTCGTATTCATGATTGTGAATTGTGTATGTACAGGGTGTGTTAAACTAGCCATCAATTTTAAGAGAGAGACTATACACTCTGTTCCAAAAATAATAATTATGTAATTTAATTATACAATTTTGTTGAACTCACACTGTGATTGTCAAATTCATCACAGAACACCTATATTGTTTTAATTTAATTTATAGCGTTGATAAATGGCTTCTGTACTTCAGATAACGGGCATATAGGTTTTTCTTCATATTTAAAATTGTTTTTTTTTACTACTGGTTTGGTTAGTATATTACAACTCCCGTGAACAAAGACTTCTCCCCTATAGTAGAAATTCACTATTATGCGGTCTTTATCCGTTTTTCCATCCGTCTCTGTAATTACTCCTAAACGGCTTAAGCGTCTTTCAAAAATCCCGCATCATATGGGAAACTGTGTTATTATTAAATTTAAATAAAATTTGACTTTGCCATTAGTTTGTTTTTCAAATTGGTTAAAAAAACATGTAGACTCGCTGTTATCTCTCAATATTGTCATTTTTAAAAAATGTGTCAAACATATCATTATTTGGGGAAAATTAAAAAAAAAACCTGTTGGTTCTAATGCAATTTTATGTCCATGTACTAAGTCTGCGCCACCTACGATGAATTTTATTTTGTCACCGTTTTCGGCAAATACTTTGACCTAAGATTCTATTTCTCAGCATGGTTTCAAGGGCGAAAGAGGAGAACCTCAATTTTCCCAAACAGATGACAGATGAGGCCACCTTTACTTCCAATGGCACTGTAAGTTCGCACAATAGTAGTTCGTAGTCATCTGAAAATTTCAATATCGTCATCCAGTGTCGCGACCAGTACTCGTTTAAGAAATATGTTTTGTGTGGAATTGTAAACAATTATCTTGTGGTAACTTAAACTTCGAACAATATTTGGAATTTTTAAATAATAAATTAACAGATTGTTTGGATGAACTTTCCCTAAATATCAGGTAAAACTTATGGTTCCACTTGTACGGTGCGCCAATTCATTCAACAGTATAAATTAAAAATTTTTTGATACAAAAGTTTAATGGAAGATGGATAGGACGTTTGTCTGATTATCCGTGGCCACCGAGGTCCCCAGATGTGACCGCGCTTTTTTTTTAAATTTTGGGGGTGCTTAAAAGAAAAGGTCTATACTGATAGACCTTTTAGGAATATTGAAGAATAAGAAAACACTATAAGGGAGAAGGCAATGCATATGCCTTCTGAATTTTTTGTAAATGCTGTAAAGGATGTAGAGGCGGAGCACATTGTGCATGGAACGGAAAGGCCTGCATATAGAAATGTGAATTTCCTTATTGTTATTACGCTTATGTTTGTTGATAAACAAATAATTAAAAAAGTATTTCTTGTGACATTTGTATGTTTCTGGGCAATATTATTGAATTTTGAGATATGTTTACGATTTAAAACACTATAATAATGGTGTTTCTTTGTAACAGTAGAAAAGTTATTTCACTTTGTATCACTTATGTTAAAATTTTCAATTCATGGTTTTAATATTTGCGAAAAACTAAGTAACGAATGCAAAGATGATTAAAAAATAGAAGTAGGAAGTAAGTACTGTTACTATCAAATACGCTAAGATAAAGTAGATTTTAGAGTTTTTTTATTTGCCGAAATTAGTGAAAAAATCAAATTCATCGTAGGTGGCTCAGCCTTTTTTATTTTTTCGAAACTCCCCGAAATAATGGTATTTTTGACAAAAATGTCAATTTTTTCAGATAACAGGTGTCACGAAGTAATACCAACTCCAATTTTATTTAAATTTAATAATAAACAAATTTCCCATATGACACTGTATATCTTATTTGCATTAAGTTTGCTACACACTAAGCTAGAAAATACAATTAAATACCTTCACCTACTCCATCAGAAAATCAGTTCATGTTCAAGTTTGTTTTTCTATTATATCGCTTCTATAAAATGAAAATATTCCATAGTACACACTTTGATTGTGTACTAAAGCATTGTTTAAAAATAAGTAAAAAAAAATGAACGTAAGGTCGTGAGCTGCGTGCATTTTTCTTTTATACACAGATAGGAAAAGAGCAAACATCTTCGCTTCCCTACTATGTCGCTTCCAAGACACATACAAAATAGTCCTTTGTTGTTTCTCATCCTGATTATGTACCAAACCATTATGTAAAAAGAACGAGTAAAACAATATCCATAGAGTCTTGCATCTAGACCGAGACTTCTGATTTTCACTTTCCAGCTTTTCCAAAACTAAGAAAGAGCAGCAGTGAAAGATAAGAATGTTGCCCAAAGTCTATATTTATGCACCAAATTTTCTGAGAGCGCGGCACAATAGATGCCTTGGATGACCAAGGGCTAATTATCGTGCTCTATTAGTGCTCTATCCATGCTGATACACCAATTTCGTTGTGGATTTGATCAAGTGGATTGTCTCGATAAAGAATAATTAAATTCTATGGGAATTCTACAGTCTATTAGTGTTTGTGAACATTTGGGCTGCATATTGCTCAAAGTTTATATTTGTTTATACTTAAATTTAGTTGTGGTCTCGGAAAAATTGATTCCCTTGATGGGCAACACCCAGATTATATGACTCGTGAGTGTTCGTCAGAATTAGGGCTGAGTTTTGCCCAAGATCTATGTTGATTCACCGATTTCGTTGGATTCGCGGTAAAAATAAATTCTCTCAATGACCGCGATCTAAATTTTATACTCCATGAGTGCTGGTCAGAATATGGGCCGAATATTTCCCAAAATTTTGTGACCCATGAGTGTTGGTGGACGCGGCAAAATGGATTTGTTGCTGAGTTTTGGTCAACATATTGCCCAAATTTACACAAATTTTGTTGATCAAAAGCTGAATTTTGAAAGTGTAAATATAGTCACACCACATTCTTAATTTTTGCATTAATAGCAAATAATTCCGGAATAGGCTATTATAGCACAAAGTTCTGGAATCCCAATATGGTATAAATAATAGTGAGTTGGCTTACCTAATTTTAATTAATTACACCTCGTGTATTCTACATAAACGCTTAAATCTCAACCATTAAACTAAAAAAATAACATCAAACCAATTTGAAAAAGCACTAATAACTCGATGATTTTGTAATTTTTTATATGAATTAAACTTTGTTTTGTATTTTGTATTTGTGAGCCGAGATCTAGGCACCAGTAGAAATGTCAAACATTTCTATACGCTTTAACTACGAATGGTTATTAGCGATACCCGTGACTATAATTTTACCCTACTAAAAGAATTCCATCTTAAAGGTGTCAAACATCACATCGTATTTCCACGAGACGTGGTTTGGTTTTTCTCTGTTTTATTGTAATTATGATCAACGTAATGACATGTAATTGTTTTAAACCAGTTCACCACCTGAAGCTTTGTTTTAATTTGTTTGTTATTTATTGTAATTATGATCAACGTAATGACATGTAATTGTTTTAAAAACATACATTAGTTCATTAGCTTTTGTACTCTCCCCAAAATTAAATTAATTTATCAATGCTAATTACAATTACTTTAATGTCAATGAACTGCAGACTTGTAATGTAACTGAAAATTTAATTGCAGCTCATCTTAATGGATGTATCTTGAGGTGAAATATATCTCCTAAGGTTGAATTTAAGCGTTCGTTAAAATTTTCTTAATATCTGAATAACTTTCTACTTTATAAGAAAATCTTCAACCAAATTTAAAAAAAAAATTCAATTTTACATAATTATTCTTTATAAAGTTTCTTAATACAAAGCCAAAGAAGGGTTAAAAATTAAAAAAATAAGATTTAAAACTGTATTACTGATATTTTATAGGGGAGGTTTTGGAACATAGCATCTAGATGTCTGTTAGCATCTATCTGCTGTAAATTATTATTGTTGTTTCTAGAACGTTGCCAATTTTCGTATTACGAAAACGGTTGTTTAACCGCTGTGATAGACTCGAAAATAATGACAGTATTTTATAAACTATACACATCTTTCTACTCTTTCGAAAGTAATATTTTGGATATGAAATACTTAAAATAAAATAGTGTTTAAAATGCATGTGAGAAATTACAAAAAAAACGAGGTGTTTAAATAATTGACACATTTTTGTCAAAGAGAATTTCAATTATTTTATAAATTAAAAAATTAAAAAATAAGATTTAAAACTGTATTACTGATGTTTTATAGCGGTTTTGGAATTTTTTTCAACATAGCATCTAGATGTCTGTTAACATCTATCTGCTGTAAATTATTATTGTTGTTGTTTCTAGACCGTTGCCAATTTTCGTATTACGAAAGCGGTTGAATAATAGTGTGTTAAACTGTGATAATAGACTCGAAGATAATGACAGTATTTTATAAACTATACAAATCTTTCTACTCTTCTGAAAGTAATATTATGGATATGAAATACTTAAAATAAAATAGTGTTTAAAATGCATGTGTGAAATTACAAAAAAAAAAAACGAGGTGTTTAAATAATTGACACATTTTTGTCAAAGAGAATTTCAATTATTTCATAAATTAAAAAATTAAAAAAATAAGATTGAAAACTGTATTACTGATATTTTATAGCGGTTTTGGAATTTTTTTCAACAACTATACAAATCTTTCTACTCTTCTGAAAGTAATATTTTGGATATGAAATACTTAAAATAAAATAGTGTTTAAAATGCATGTGAAATTACAAAAAAAACGAGGTGTTTAAATAATTGACACATTTTTGTCAAAGAGAATTTCAATTATTTCATAAATTAAAAAATTAAAAAAATAAGATTTAAAACTGTATTACTGATATTTTATAGCGGTTTTGGAATTTTTTTCAACAACTATACAAATCTTTCTACTCTTCTGAAAGTAGTATTTTGGATATGAAATACTTAAAATAAAATAGTGTTTAAAATGCATGTGTGAAATTACAAAAAAAAAACGAGGTGTTTAAATAATTGACACATTTTTGTCAAAGAGAATTTCAATTATTTCATAAATTAAAAAAATAAGATTTAAAACTGTATTACTGATATTTTATAGGGGAGGTTTTGGAACATAGCATCAGATGTCTGTTAGCATCTATCTGCTGTAAATTATTATTGTTGTTTCTAGAACGTTGCCAATTTTCGTATTACGAAAACGGTTGTTTAACCGCTGTGATAGACTCGAAAATAATGACAGTATTTTATAAACTATACACATCTTTCTACTCTTTCGAAAGTAATATTTTGGATATGAAATACTTAAAATAAAATAGTGTTTAAAATGCATGTGAGAAATTACAAAAAAAACGAGGTGTTTAAATAATTGACTCATTTTTGTCAAAGAGAATTTCAATTATTTTATAAATTAAAAAATTAAAAAATAAGATTTAAAACTGTATTACTGATGTTTTATAGCGGTTTTGGAATTTTTTTCAACATAGCATCTAGATGTCTGTTAACATCTATCTGCTGTAAATTATTATTGTTGTTGTTTCTAGACCGTTGCCAATTTTCGTATTACGAAAGCGGTTGAATAATAGTGTGTTAAACTGTGATAATAGACTCGAAGATAATGACAGTATTTTATAAACTATACAAATCTTTCTACTCTTCTGAAAGTAATATTATGGATATGAAATACTTAAAATAAAATAGTGTTTAAAATGCATGTGTGAAATTACAAAAAAAAAACGAGGTGTTTAAATAATTGACACATTTTTGTCAAAGAGAATTTCAATTATTTCATAAATTAAAAAATTAAAAAAATAAGATTGAAAACTGTATTACTGATATTTTATAGCGGTTTTGGAATTTTTTTCAACAACTATACAAATCTTTCTACTCTTCTGAAAGTAATATTTTGGATATGAAATACTTAAAATAAAATAGTGTTTAAAATGCATGTGTGAAATTACAAAAAAAAAACGAGGTGTTTAAATAATTGACACATTTTTGTCAAAGAGAATTTCAATTATTTCATAAATTAAAAAATTAAAAAAATAAGATTTAAAACTGTATTACTGATATTTTATAGCGGTTTTGGAATTTTTTTCAACAACTATACAAATCTTTCTACTCTTCTGAAAGTAGTATTTTGGATATGAAATACTTAAAATAAAATAGTGTTTAAAATGCATGTGTGAAATTACAAAAAAAAAACGAGGTGTTTAAATAATTGACACATTTTTGTCAAAGAGAATTTCAATTATTTCATAAATTAAAAAATTAAAAAAATAAGATTTAAAACTGTATTACTGATATTTTATAGCGGTTTTGGAATTTTTTTCAACAACTATACAAATCTTTCTACTCTTCTGAAAGTAATATTTTGGATATGAAATACTTAAAATAAAATAGTGTTTAAAATGCATGTGTGAAATTACAAAAAAAAAATGAGGTGTTTAAATAATTGACACATTTTTGTCAAAGAGAACTTCAATTATTTCATAAATTAAAAACTTAAAAAAATAAGATTTAAAACTGTTTTACTGATATTTTATAGCGGTTTTGGAATTTTTTTCAACAACTATACAAATCTTTCTACTCTTCTGAAAGTAATATTTTGGATATGAAATACTTAAAATAAAATAGTGTTTAAAATGCATGTGTGAAATTACAAAAAAAAACGAGGTGTTTAAATAATTGACACATTTTTGTCAAAGAGGATTTCAATTATTTTATAAATTAAAAAATTAAAAAAATAAGATTTAAAACTGTATTACTGATATTTTATAGCGGTTTTGGAATTGTTTTCAACAACTATACAAATCTTTCTACTCTTCTGAAAGTAATATTTTGGATATGAAATACTTAAAATAAAATAGTGTTTAAAATGCATGTGTGAAATTACAAAAAAAAAAACGAGGTGTTTAAATAATTGACACATTTTGTCAAAGAGAATTTCAATTATTTATAAATTAAAAATTAAAAAATAAGATTTAAAACTGTATTACTGATATTTTATAGCGGTTTTGGAATTTTTTCAACAATATAAATCTTTTCTACTCTTCTGAAAGTATATTTTGGATATGAATACTTAAAATAAAATAGTGTTTAAAATGCATTAGAAATTACAAAAAAAAAACGAGGTGTTTAAATAATTGAAACATTTTGTCAAAGAGAATTTCAATTATTTCAAAATTAAAATTAAAAAATAAGATTGAAAACTGTATTACTGATATTTTATAGCGGTTTTGGAATTTTTCAACAACTATACAAATCTTTCTATCTTCTGAAAGTAATATTTTGGATATGAAATACTTAAAATAAAATAGTGTTTAAAATGCATGTGAAATTACAAAAAAAACAGGTGTTTAAATAATTGACACATTTTTGTCAAAGAATTTCAATTATTTCATAAATTAAAAATTAAAAAATAAGATTTGAAAACTGTATTACTGATATTTTATAGCGGTTTTGGAATTTTTTTCAACAACTATACAAATCTTTTACTCATTCTGAAAGTAATATTTTGGATATGAAATACTTAAAATAAAATAGTGTTTAAAATGCATGTGTGAAATTACAAAAAAAAACGAGGTGTTTAAATAATTGACAATTTTTGTCAAAGAAATTTCAATTATTTCATAAATTAAAAATTAAAAAATAAGATTTAAAACTTGTATTACTGATATTTTTATAGCGGTTTTGGAATTTTTTCAACAACTATACAAATCTTTCTACTCTTCTGAAAGTAATATTTTGGATATGAAATACTTAAAATAAAATAGTGTTTAAAATGCAGTGTGAAATTACAAAAAAAAAACGAGGTGTTTAAATAATTGAACATTTTGTCAAAGAGAATTTCAATTATTTCATAAATTAAAAATTAAAAAATAAGATTGAAAACTGTATTACTGATATTTTATAGCGGTTTTGGAATTATTTTCAACATATACAAATCTTTCTACTCTTCTGAAAGTAATATTTTGGATATGAAATACTTAAAATAAAATAGTTTTTAAAATGCATTGTGAAATTACAAAAAAAAAAGGTGTTTAAATAATTGACAATTTTTGTCAAAGAAATTTCAATTATTTCATAAATTAAAAATTAAAAATAAGATTTAAAACTGTATTACTGATATTTTATAGCGGTTTTAGAATTGTTAAACTTAATCCTCTACTCTTCTGAAAGTAATTATTTTGGATATGCAAATACTTAAAATAAAATAGTGTTTAAAATGATTTGAAATTACAAAAAAAGAGTGTTTAAATAATTGACACTTATTTTCTGTCAAATAGAATTTCAATTATTTCATAAATTAAATACTTAAAAAACTCAATTGATTTAAAAACTTGTTTGTACTGATATTTTATAGCGGTTTTGGAATTTTTTCAACAATAAAACAAATAACTTTCATTGAAAATAATAGTTTGGATATGTAAATACATTTAACACAATAAAATTAGTGTTTAAAATGCATTGTGAAATTACAAAAAAAACGAGGTGTTTAAATAATATAGAACACATTTTTTAAGTCAAAGATTTCAATTATTTTATAAATTAAAAATTAAAAAAATAAGATTTAAAACTGTGCATTCAATCTGATATTTATAATAGCGGTAAATTATGAAATTGTTTAATCAACAACTATACAAATCTTTCTACTCTTCTGAAAGTAATATTTTGGATATGAAATACTTAAAATAAAATAGTATTTAAAATGCATGTGTGAAATTACAAAAAAAAAAACGAGGTGTTTAAATAATCGACACATTTTTGTCAAAGAGAATTTCAATTATTTTATAAATTAAAAAATTAAAAAAATAAGATTTAAAACTGTATTACTGATATTTTATAGCGGTTTGGGAATTGTTTTCAACATAGCATCTAGATGTCTGCTAACATCTATCTGCTGTAAGTTATTATTGTTGTTGTTTCTAGAACGTTGCCAAATTTCGTATTACGAAAGCGGTTGAATAATAGTGTGTTAAACTGTGATAATAGACTCGAAGATAATGACAGTATTTTATAAACTATACAAACCTTTCTACTCTCCTGAAAGTAATATTTTGGATATGAAATACTTAAAATAAAATAGTGTTTAAAATGCATGTGTGAAATTACAAAAAAAAACGAGGTGTTTAAATAATCGACACATTTTTGTCAAAGAGAATTTCAATTATTTTATAAATTAAAAAATAAGATTTAAAACTGTATTACTGATATTTTATAGCGGTTTTGGAATTTTTTCAACATAGCATCTAGATGTCTGTTAACATCTATCTGCTGTAAATTATAATTGTTGTTGTTTCTAGAACGTTGCCAATTTTCGTATTACGAAAGCGGTTGAATAATAGTGTGTTAAACTGTGATAATAGACTCGAAGATAATGACAGTATTTTATAAACTATACAAATCTTTCTACTCTTTTGAAAGTAATATTTTGGATATGAAATACTTAAAATAAAATAGTGTTTAAAATGCATGTGTGAAATTGCAATTACATATTAGTAAAATTATGGACAGATACCTTGCGCATGCGGTACAACTTTTTAAAAATTATTTAAATTGTATCCAAAATATACTAAACTTGTAAGTTGCAGAGATTTGTCAATAGTGTTTTTTGTTTAACTTTTGACTACAGCTTAAAGCATTATTAAAAACTTGTGCGTGTATAAATTTGTTAGTTTATAGAAACCGTGTAATTAAAAATAAGAATTTATTAAAAAATAATTTCAAAAATTAAGGTTAGTAAGTACCTACCTACTAACCTTAATTTTGATTGGTATCTTTAAATTTCACTACATAAAAAATTGTAAAAACAATTTTATTTTTATTTTTTTTAAATAAATATAGCTTGTTTTCAGGATTAAACAAATTGTACTACAAATTTAAATATAAGAGTGTTTTTTAAAGTAAAATTTAATTACTGTAAAACCAAATAAAAAAGTATTCCAAATTGATTTAATTTTCGCCCAACTCGTCGGTGTTCTGATCTTCCTCACTGTTGACATCATTATCATCTTCTTTATCAGAAAAGTGTTCGTTGTTAAAAATATAGATAATATAAAGAAAATAATTAAGCTATTGAAACAACAAAAATTACTAAAGATAGAGGAAAGATTACGTTCTACAATGGTTAATTCATTGATAGATGGACTTTCAGGACCATCAAATTAATAATATTCATACTTTTGGTGAATTATTATCCATCCATAGTCTTCTGGGGCTTTATTCGTCGGATTTCGCATGTCTGCAGTGCACCATATGCTACCAATATACAGAGTTCTTCTTATTTGTCGGAGGTAAGCTCAAAGCATCACAACCCACGATAGATGTTTTTTTTTGAGCAATTCTTCGTTAGAATTTTTAGTTTGGTAGCTTTTTTCAAACATTTCGTATCTTCCTTTATTAATATATTTTTGGTTTTAAAGGATATTGTAGCGCCCTCCAGGTACCCTATATTGAAAAGCGTAATTTGAACTTATTTGCAATAATGCAAATTCAAGAACAGAACAATCGCTAAGCGATTTATCTTTATTTGACTAACAATAATGTCACTATTACTCAAATTAATTGCCTGCCGTACTTTGATTTTCCGGGCAATAATTAAAACATTGGAATTTATTTACGTCTGATATTTAATTACTCGTAAACCTCCAATTTGATCAAACGAAATGGCCCTTTAGTGGTAGGTACGTTGTGATATCTAAATTAGATAGGCTGGATGAGGTAAGTGTTGCATCATGAGGGGCAGGTAAAAAAAATGAAACTACTCAAATTAAAATCAACAAGCGTTGCGCAGCGGTGGTTCAGCTCGTTAATATACTATTGTGGGAAAGAACCACCAATAAAACACACTTTATTCATAAATAAGTTATTACGCAAGTACATTAATAAATCAAAAAACTAAGAAAGGGTTAAATATATAACAGAACACCATTATATCATTAAAAAGTTACACAGAAACAATAATAAAAAACACATGTAGTCACACGCACAATTGGGTCATAAATTATCAAAATAAAAATCATAATAAAAATCGTAATACCAAACATGTGGCCCTTTAAACCCAATCATGCCGTTCTTTAAGTAAATAAGCACATAAAACATTAAAGCAAATTACGGTACATATAAAATACAACAGCAAAATTGCATAGGTGATAATAAGGTAAAGGCAAGGACAAAAAAAAACAGACAAAGAATTTACCCGTACCCAATTGTTTAGTGACCACCAAAGTACAAAATACATAAATCAAATTACAATAAAGCATATACAAAGAGAAATCAGCTCGCAGGCAAATAATTCTACTTAACCAAACTGACAAAAAACACTCATTAAAACAAAGCCTTACAAGAGTGCGTTCGAAAAATACAGTGCTCTTTTCTCCGGTTACACATTCATCTATACAACAATAAAAATAAAATTCGAGGTGTTGAATAGTTATCTGATCTCGGGAGTGTACACGCTTGGTAATTGCCTTTTACAATTAGTAACCAAAGCGGTATCATATACTCGTTCATCAGCCCACCTCTACACAAATATAAATATAAACAACAACTAACAATGCTAATTCGCACAAATACCAGAGTGGGAGGGCCCTGTACTTACACTAGAATAAATATTCCCTTAATTGATCACAGACACAAATCGTTAACATACGCGGTTTAACCCCGAAAGAAAAGACAGCTTAGTGTTGGCGAATTCAAAAGACAAATGTACACGCAAGAATTATTTTAAAGACAAACTGTTTACAATGAAGGTATAAGAAATTCCAATGTTTCGTTACGCCCCTTCAGTAAAGCATTTTTAAGCGTGCACCTGCCACTCACCTCCCAACATATGTTTTACAACCCTAGACAAATATTAGTTACCAACAATCCTACATTCCTTACATAAAAATATATAAATGAAATATTTTAAAAACATTAGCAAATCACGACGTATTATTAAGATATTAAAAATCCACTAATTATCTTTTCTATCGTGGTAGCAATGGCGATTTGACAGACGTTTATTACAGTAATAACATTTTTGCGGTCCGCTACCTGCACACATATTCCTCTATCACTTCAAATATCTCACTGTCAATCGTAATTTGGGAATGTCTGTCATTCAAAAGTTCTAGGAAGGGCTCCTGGAATGTACTGTTTTCTTTTTGCAGAATATTAAAAAGCTGTGTCTCCCCTTTGCGAAAGAAAACAGGATTAAAATCATTTCCAGTAAAAATTTGGCAAATAGCAAACGCATAAGATAGCTCGTCTCCAAGTTTCGAATGAATTGCGTTGATGTTAAGGTACAGTTTTTTTCCAGTATTTAAATTAATAAAAATTTTAATATTATTCTTAAGATACTTACATAAGCCAACATAATCACTGGAATGCCTGTATCACGTACAATGCTCTTGCAGTATTCACTTACCTCTCGTAAGACAAATATTTTGCATGGACTCTAAATTTATTATAGCACCATGAATGTCATCATTAAACATATCTGGAAGTACGACATTGTGATTGATATTTGTGATTATAATGCTTTCCTGATGCCAAAAACTTTTTACACGATTGTAAAATTTCTTTAGTGAACTTTTTTACTTTCGCCCTTTTTTCTCGAAATTTCACGTAATACACTGCATAAAAAATACTCCATTTCAATGTTTTATCAACTCACTTTTCACTCAGTAAATATGGTTTAATATAAACGGAGCACGAAAAAAAACGTGGCTTATAGGCATTGAATTACATCCACGAGTGAAGCTTAAGAACATCATACACATAGATATAATAGACTTTCGTGCCCAAAAAGTTTCACAATAAACGTACACGTTTATTTTTAAACTAAGCCGCAGTGTTGCCAGCAGTGGCAAAACTAAAGTATGTAAAGCAGTACGAAATAGTACTAAATTTGAAATAGAATATACCGATCTAGTGTTCTATTAAATATTTTGCAAATTAATTCAATTTATTGAAGTTATATGAATAGGATAACTTGTACATATAAAGACTAACATAATATATTAAAATTAAACATATAGTAAACCCGTTTATTTTAACAACGTTTGGGATGGTTTCCATTTATGACAAACTTCTGGCTTTAATAACTGTTTAGCATGCGATATGTTCTCACATGTATTAACTAAAAGCCTATTTCTCTGCCTTGGTGAGCCTACTTAAAATTCCTTTGGCACACGCGGATGAATGGGGTAATGTCAAAATAGCTTTAATGACAATGAAAAAAGTTGAACTTTTTCTTTTTTATTTTATTCCTTCAATATCTGACAAAAGGCGCCACTCTGTATTTAAAATTTCTGTCATGCTTTTGTTCGCAAACATTTTGAAAGGTTCTATTTTTAAAACCTATTGATAAAAACTGTAAAATAAAATCATACGATTGAGTTTTCGGATGCTAATAATTTCTAAATAACAAAAAATGTACTGAATATATGAATAAAGTATTTGCGTACTTTTAAAATAATAAAAGTATTGAATTCAGTACAATTGTACAGCGCTGGCAACGCTGCAAGGTCTGTATGCCGCACGACTCTAATTCGACGGTATGGGGAGTTGGGGAGACGTAGAACTCGGGTATAGCCGGAAATGTTTGATTCTTCTCGCGAACGTATTCCACTTTAGTGCCGTGGAGCTTCCCAATTTTGAATCGAAAGTGTATTTTAAAAAGTCTTATTAACCATGTTACAAATATTGAACCGTCCATTATCGGAGATATGTACAGGTTGTCCCATTTTGGTTGTCCTCGCAGGGTATCTCAGTTATTAGCAAAGATACAGAGATGCGGTTTTCGCGAACGTTGGCTACTTTTTTGTGAAACGAAAGATGACACAAACATAATTACTCTAGCTCTTCTCATTTTTGAGATACAGGGCGTTTTTGAAAAAGTTGCATTTTGAGACAGCCCCCGTATCTCAGCTATACGATAACTTATAGAAAAAGTGAAAAGTGTTCTTTATATAATTTTTCCGTAGAATGCAGTGCTGTTTTCAGAATGAGTATACGGGGTCAGGTCAAAAGTTATCGGGATCAACTTCATTTTTTTAAATGGGACACCCTGTCTATTTTCTCATAATTAAATTTTCCTTGTTCTAAGCATTTCAAATATGTATAGCATTCATCATTTTTTTATACAAATAGCGCAGTATTTCAAATTATTAACTGGATTTGTTAGTGGCCTTTGGTACTGCAATTGTTTTACCATGGCAACTTCATTTTTTGACATTTGTCAATATTTGCAAATTTGTTGATTGTTGAGATCCTTATTGTTAGTAAAGTTTTCAATATTCTTTTCGTTATTTTGAATTTTTACAAAGTTTCAAACCATGGCGAATAATTTAGGGTACGAGAACTATGAGAAATTAGATATGATTGGGGTTTATTACCAAACAAATTTTAATGCAGAGCAAGCGAAGGAAATATATTTTGAAAGGTATTTATATTTACTGGAATGTTAGTCATCATTTGAGTTAAATAAAATGTGAATATTATAGATTTCCGGAAAGAAGGCAACCGTGTAAAAACATTCATTAGGTTAAAACAAAATTTGGAAAATCACGGATCGTTTGAAAGGCCACGCGCCAAAACATATAGAAAAGAAAACGAAGAAAATAATGAAATAAATGTCCTTGCAGAGGTCACTGTTAACGAAAATTATACGTCTTGCAGAAAAATAGAAGAATCGGTGGGCATTTCAAAACGAAAGTATCAAAAATATTTAAAAATACCATTATAAACCATATATACCTCAAGTCATCCACCACTTGCATCCGGGTGATGCTCAATTGCGTATCGATTTCTGTAGATGGTATATTCAGAAAAGTGAAGAAAATGGTAATTTTGGTCGTTTAGTTATATGGTCGGATGAAAGCCATATAAGCTCCGCCGGAATTTACAATCGTGCAACGAATCGTTTCTGGTCTAACGAAAATCGGCATGTTACCGTGATCCGTCAGCAGCAAGGCAGGTTTGGGTTCAATGTGTCCTGTTTCATTTTAGGAGGCAGATTAACATTTTACATGTTTGAAGGCAATTTGAACCATCAACGATATTTGGAAATTTTGGACATTTGCCTTCCAGAATTGATTGATGATATTCCGTTAGCCCAGCTAAGAGGTTTATTTTCAGCAAGACGGGCACCTTGCCACAATGCAAGACTAGTAAGAGATTACCTCAATACAATGTTTCAAAACCATTGGATTGGTAACAATGGACCAGTTAATTGGCCAGCAAGGTCCCCAGACCTATCAATTTTAGATTTTTTTTTGTGGGGCTACGTTAAAAATAAAATTCATCAAAGACGGTATAAAACTCAAGAAGCTTTGATGAATGCTACAAGAGAAGCCTTTGAAGAACTACGTTTAAGACCCCTATTTTTATTAAGATCCATTCAAGAAATTCTTCGGAGATGTAGGATTTGTCTTGACCATAATGGTCAGCAAATTGAGCAATATTTATAAAATTTTAATTCTTCTTATTTTCGTTTGTCTCTAAATTTATAAATAAATACATCCAATATTTATATGAGTTTCAAATCAACAATTCTGGAAATAAAATAAATTATTTTGCCGAAATTTGTATCTTCTTCAATGACATATAATTACATAATGATGGTTTTCTATATTAGGCACAAAAAAACAATAGAAGATTACGAATTCAAAGCCTACTAAGAAATTCAGTTAATAATACAAAATACCACGCTATTTATCAAAATAAGTGATAATTGTTATATATATATTTGAAGTGCTTAGAACAAGAGAAATTTAATTATGAGAAAATAGACAGGGTGTCCCATTTAAAAAAAATGAAGTTGATCCCGATAACTTTTGACCTGACCCCGTATACTCATTCTGAAAACAGCACTGCATTCTACGGAAAAATTATATAAAGAACACTTTTCACTTTTTCTATAAGTTATCGTATAGCTGAGATACGGGGGCTGTCTCAAAATGCAACTTTTTCAAAAACGCCCTGTATCTCAAAAATGAGAAGAGCTAGAGTAATTATGTTTGTGTCATCTTTCGTTTCACAAAAAAGTAGCCAACGTTCGCGAAAACCGCATCTCTATATCTTTGCTAATAACTGAGATACCCTGCGAGGACAACCAAAATGGGACAACCTGTACACATTAATATAATATAATACATTTATACAATATAATATTAATATAAAAATTAATTTAGTAATATTTTCCTAAAAAATTCAATTTTTTAATAAATTCTGAAGTACGATTTTTATAAATTAACAAATTAAACTAGGTATACAATTTTTCAAGAAGTTTTTAAAATTTTGAAAAGTATTAGACAATTCAATTACATATCTCGATTTTCGTAAATATTTGCTATAAAATGATTTTGTATTCGGGAAATTTTTGGGAAATTGTCGGAAAAACGCTTTCAAGGCGTATTTGAAATCATTTTTAGTTTAATCAGCCCGAAACTAAACGAAATCAATTGTTTAAAAGTCACGGGTAGAGCCCGAATTTGTAGTATTTATTTTTAATTGTTTTAACATAACATTTTTACAATTGTGTGCTCGACATGTTTACAGCTCTCGGAAAATTTACGTACCTATTATCGAAAATTTTCGCAGAGAAAACGTTGGGCGCCTCGATAAAAGGAAGCTTCTCACGAAAATGTAACTTGTGACTAATCCCCTATGAAAAAGGGCCATGGATCCTAGACTATTATTCTCTTCATAATATAAGACCTATTATGTATTATTAAGGTAATGAAAATGTAACTTATTGACATTAACAGTTTAATTTAATCGCTCTAAACAATTTCAGCTTAAATTTGCCCTCCCTCCAAAATCCAATTTACTACGAGATTTCAATTCGAAATCAACACTATTAAATACTAAGAACCAGCAACTACGACTTTTCATAGTTATTTACTTGATATAAGTGCACACTGAATAAAATAAGCTTTCCCTTGATCCACAAAATTGCAATATTGGGCAATCTAAGTGTACTCATGGTATATTTTTGACGAGTTTTAATTTTGAAAAACTTCTCTCGCCACTTTCGTGTTATAAATATTCTCAGAGACTTCGCGCCCGAGTTTGACAATAAAGTTTAACAGTATAAGTGAACCGTACCAGCCCCGCCCCCCTCGCTTCGCCACTGCGATTATCAACTGTCAACAGTTGATCACTACTTTCATGTAGTTGATACAATGTCGCCAGTTTTCAACTGCAGTGTTTGTGTAACCTATTTTTATTAATGTTGCCTTATTCTTGTCAGATTGATGCTTAACATGCTACTGAAAACAGTAGCCTTTTCAAGTTGGATCGTTTTCCCGATAAGCCAGTAAACGATTTGTTTTTTTAGCCTCAAAATTGGAGTTTTCCCTATTTTTGATTGTGGCCCAAATCTTTGACTATAATAATGTCATAATACATTTGGAGTAAGTCTTTATTATGCACATTAGGACATTAACCATATTTGTATAAATAAAACAAATAAATCCATTATAACTACCATTGGAAAGTAAGGCAAGTTTAGATCAAAGCGGGACGGTAAAATTTTGATAACATAAAGATATTCTGTTTTAAAATAATTAGCTTCCATTTACACAATATCGGACGGTACGAATTATTTGAGTTGATTTGACATGTACATATTTCCATATTTATTTGTATTTACCGTAAATTACCTTCTTGTTTATCATAATAACCTCAATTGTTAGTTTTCTTTTGTTTGAATTATTAACGATAACAATTATAGTTATCGTCCTGAATAAAGGCATTTAAAAGCCAACTATGGACTCGAATTTTATTTTAATAAAGAATACATTAAATATTATTAAACTGCCTTGAAGATGACAAAACACCCGCTAACGGGCGAAGGCTATGAATCAAAACTGTCATAATCACTGAAAAAACTTAACAAAATTTAATCGAGATGTAGTGTAAGTATAAAGTTGTGAAACACTTTAATGTGAAATTGATAATAGCATTCACAAATAGAAACTTGACATACCAATTAAAAAACTACTTAAATCTAACAAAGAAATGGTTTTCGTTTACTAATTAATAATTGCAATTGATATTATACACTGAAAACGGAATGTGTACGTTTAATCTGATTTTAATATTAACTACACACATATTATGTTAAATCATTGTAATGCTGTGGTAACTTGATTCAGTATTATAAGTGTTTTGTAACTGAGGTTTCAAAAACTATCATTCCTGGATGTACTTGTCCACTGGAATGACAACACTTTCACGACAAGTGTATACAGGAAACCTACCCACACGTGAAATTAGGCGGCAAGATGCTTGTACGATAGAGTGAAAACAATATGCTCAAAACAAGAGGGCCTGGAAAAAGAAAAAAAATATCGCTAGAACACTTAAAGAAAATGGCTACCCCGATTTAACACCTAACTTAAATAGGGAAAGGGTAACCGAAAAAGAAGAACTTAAATACACAGCGATAATACCGTACATTCAAGGCACCTCAGACAAAATACGAACGATACGCAGCAAATACAAGATACGTAGTGCCTTCAAATCGACAAGGACGCTCAGGGAAATATTAACCAAAATCAAAGCTCACAATGAAGACCACAATTCCAAGAGTTGTGTATACGACTTACCATGCGAAATGCGGCAGAGCTTACATAGGAGGGAGCAGTAGACCACTCAAAGTGAGAACTTAGAAACATAAGAACAACATCCACAAAGGCGAAACAGAAAGATCAAAACATGTCTGGAACGAAGACCACCGCATCCAATGGGATAACAGAGATAGTAGCAAAGGACGGAAACTCAAAGGAGCTAGTATAGAAATGAAACCCATTTGAATCCCAATCATACGCAAAGAGCGTAAGCGCAATACACCTGCGCAACAGGTTACGGCGCAACATGTGCAATAAGTAACTGCACAACCACCAAGTTCTAAAAATATGTATTGGATTACTCAGTGGCTCAGCGAAAGGTACCAAATTCGAATCTGAGAGTAGCAATTGCTTGAAAAAACCATAATATATGAATTCGACTCAAGTGCGAAAACAGTCCTTCTCAGGACTGAGCCTGATGACGGAAGCAGAGTCCGCTGCTGTGGAAATAGGCCCAATTAACATATTGAATTGATATAGAATGTACCTCAAGGTCTAGGAAGAACACAGCCACCCCACTGAGATTTTCATCTTGCCTGTTCAAATTATTATTTATAGATTTCAATAGCTTCTCGCTGTAAACATAATAAAGAGTTTGCCTTGATAAAATTTCCATATTATCAGATTGAATGTTACGATTTAAACGATATGAGGCATGCTGAGGTTTTATAGACAGTTGATCCAGTCTACAAAATCTGTTCTACGTTTTGTGGTTCTAGAAGGACAATCCGGAAGATGACAATGGATTCGAAACATCTTTAGGTGACCTTAAATGTCCTTAATCTTTCTTGTATGTGTAAAACGAGCAGTAATGTCATTACCAATTAGGAATTTTTCAATTCTATCCCTAACGTTAGTTATAAAACGAAGAAAAGCAGTACCAAAATTAAGTACTAGTTTTTCTATATAGTGATGTCTAGCAGGTGTAATAACTTAATTAGTACCCTTAGTGAATACCCGTTAGCTTGTAGTGTTTTTGTTAAATGTTTAATTCATAATTAAAATTAAGCTTATTTGGGTTTTTTAATGGTGTATTTTTATATTTGTTTCATGATTTATGTAAAATATAAATATAAAAATAACACCATTAAAAAGTCTAATAAGCTAAATATTTTAATTATGTGTAATAAGGGTGAAAGTTAGCTCCATCCACTAAAGATTTGATTACACCAATTTTTTGACATGGCGGTTTGACAATTTATGAAGGTATCTATCGGTGTGTGTCGGCTTTCGGTAAACCTTAAATGATAAAGAATGATTACTAAACGATTCTTCTTATACTAAATTGTCATACAAGTTAACTGCGAAGCTGAATTAATTACGTAACTAACCCCACAAGATCTTACAATACCAAAATTTTATTGACAGCCAGAAATACATAAACCAAATGCTTCACTTCGATAAATTGTAAGCTCTTTAAATTCAACAATCTACGCATTATCGAAATACCTGAATACTCTACTTAGACCTTTCATTGGTTCGACAACTTCTTTGTAAAGAATTCAAAACATTTTATTGAATTGATGACCAAATTAACATTAACTCCAGATGATTTGGTAATTAATTTTGACGTGGATTCCTTGTTCATAAAAGTACCAATACAACTGTTATAACGACATTTCAACGACAACGAAATCAAATTGTTTAAACATTGTTTAACTAACTGCACCATCCTTCTTATTTAATGGTGAGTTTCGCTTAGATAGGTTGATGATATTTTTACTATCTGGAAGAAGAATTAATGGTGTTCCTAAACCATTTAAACAATCAACATACCAACATTAAATTTACAATAGAAAAAAAAGAAGGTTGTCTTCCATTCCTTGGTGTTCTAATTGAAAGAAAACCAGATGGAAGCCTAACACATTCCGTATATCGTAAGCTAACTCATACAGGTTATTTATATTAACGCTTCAACACACCATCATCCAGCACAAGAGTTTAGTACGATACGAACTTTGTACAACCTCGCCACAAAGATTTGTCATCCAGATAAACTATAACATGTATTGAACCATCTTGAAAAGGTCTTCATAAATAATGGCAATCTTCTGAATTCTGCCTAAGATCAAATACCATTACGTACAGGTAGTGTTTTTCCATACTCTTGTGGTAAAGTCTACATTAGTGAAATTGAAATAAGTATTAACACTAGGTTAACAGAACATAAAAAACGTTTACACTTACT
Organism: Vesta saturnalis; assembly: GCA_036346205.1. Taxonomy (NCBI): domain Eukaryota; kingdom Metazoa; phylum Arthropoda; class Insecta; order Coleoptera; family Lampyridae; genus Vesta; species Vesta saturnalis. The sequence goes on from JARFJB010001250.1 coordinate 692,546, forward strand.
TCATCCTACTAAATCAGCAATTGCTGAACATGCCATAAACACTGCATAATATAAAATTTGTAAATACAAGAATTCTGGCCAACGGTAGGAATTGGTATACAAGGAAGATTATGAAACTGCCTAGCAACATGAACAAGGATAATGGATATGAACTGTCCGATACCGGGATGTCCATTTTCAAGAAGTTATTCAGTCTACAACAGTGGTTTAATTTTAATTATCTAATCGATTGACTTTGTCAATATTTGCCACGATGATATTACACCTGACGAAGTAGAGAGTTTCTGTCTGAAAGCTTACAAAATAAATAATTTTACACCATTTTCTCCAAAGTGTTAATTAATATGACAATTTGCGAAAGCTTCAATTCTTATGTATAAGAATAGTTTATGGCGCATTTAATAAAAAAGGGATAGGTCTTTTCAACGAGATTAAGTGTGTTACTTTTTGGGTAAAGCAAAATGAATTATTTTTTTTTCAAAAAGAAGTTTACGCTTTCCCATCAATTTATTGCAAAAGATAGACTAATGAATTTAAGACAAAAAAATATTCCACAATTTTCTATAAATTGAATACTTTGTTGTACCTTATTTTGACACTGTTTATAGAAAAGCTTGATATTCTACTTTAGTGTACCTATTATGCCTCCTTGCGGCCATTCTACAAAGGTGAGATATGTGCCCAGTTCTTGTTTTATTAAACGTATTATTTACCGAAATTTATTCATATTATAATATCGGTGTAAAGTTCTGAAAACCTTTACTTTACACTCTCATAGATTATTGTATGGTAATAAATAAACCCAGTAAGCTACTCTATATGAATAAGAAATGTAGTAGTTAATATTTGGAAAACTTCACTTTAGAGCAAAACGTATAGAGATGTCTTTTTAAATATAGGTAACTCAATTAAACTAAATAAATGTTAAAAGTTAATTTAATTTAAAAAGATATGATTGTAACAAACCATTAAATTTTAATCTATCCATAGACATCATTTACATATTTGACGTAATTTGATTAATTTTTTGATTGGAAATTGGTGTAGCCTAGTGTACCGTATATTTGAGTAATTTAAATCAAAGACGTAAAGAAGGAATATGGTTAATACATTTTCGTGTAATGTTGATTGTCATGTTATATTCTGTTTGTATAATTTATATAAGAGGAAACATGAGTAATTTAAAAATAACCGTTTCTAAACTGTTAACATTATCTCATAACGTAGTACGTGTCTTGGCATCGCAGTATACATAGAATGTTTCCTCCTTGTCCCCATTGATAGTGCAACGTGACACATGCATCAGTAAGTCATGTGGTGCTAGGCGCATAGATTTTTAGTTTACTATAATGAAATTTGTATGTATCTTAATTAATTTCATTTGCGTTTCTTTGTACACGTTTACTGCACGCACACGTTTTGTAAAAAGGTCTGGTATTATAATTTAAATGCTCTTTAGTTAAATTTATAAACTTTTTCTTTTAAATATTTGCCAAGCCGTAAGTGTGATATACATTATAAAATCACACATATCTCCTTTTATTTCTAGTACTAAATGTATGTTGATCACTTTACAGGTTGACAAAGAAAATAGGCGATCAAAAATCTACAGGTAAACTAATTTGTATTGATTGATTTAACAGGAAGGTAAATAGCTAAATTTCCATTAGAGCAGCCAAGGATTTCATTAGTTTGCGAAATCCAATTTCTCCAAGTTTCCAACCAAGCAGTTTTTTAGTTTTATTTGAGAAAAAGCCACCCTGAATAGTGGTGCAAGTAGTGATCTCATTAAGAGTATCATTTCAAATTATTAATTAAAGACTTACAGAGTATTTGGAATGCTTAGTGTATTTAAATGAGTTTGTTCATTTTAAGCGCAGGGTAGCGATTGATTGACATCTTTAATTTATCTTAACAGTTAATTTTATTGAATGAACAAAAACATCGATGTGTGCAATTTAATTTGAAATTATAGTTATGAAAGCAGCGCTATAATGTATCTGATTATACTTAATGACAGTGTTAACAACCAATAAAAATTTTCATTACTTAAACACGTTGAACCAGCATTCATTTGTAATGTCAAAACTTACAAGTAAGTGTACACGCGACATTGTGTTTAAACAAATTTAAAACTAGCTTTAGAATCCAATAAAGCTTATTGACGTTTTAAGATACACGTAATCTTACATTGTTGACAGGAATTTAAAAACCACTCATTTGTAATTTCGATGAAGGTGTAAGTTTCAAATTCAATTACTTTGTCGTAAACAGTTTTTTCATTACCTTTTTATTTTTAAGTCTCACCGTCATCCTTTGTCTTTATAAAGGTTTAAAGGCAGCCATGAAATAAAATTTTGAGGAGTGGAAAAAGGAACAAAGGGAAGAAATGAATTGGATGGAGAGTGGCGTTGCCCGCATTTTTATGTTATATGGTAACATATGACCTCTTCGCCGGAATGATACAAAATGTTATTGTATTGTATTGATCCGCCTGTCGTACGATATCTATTTCTATAAAATGCTACTGCTGGTTTTAAAGGGGCATGCTTTTATATTGAACACCGAACCATTTTGACTCCCGTTTTATCGCATCGACTGTTAAATGTGCGATTTTATTATCGGTTTAATGTTTTACTAACCCATCAATATGTTATAGCTGTTGGCGATATGTCTGCTTATTTTGAAATCATTTCTGGATATTTAGCGAGGATTTTAATTAAAAGCAAATATCCTTTTTTTATGTATTAACTGAAATAATTCCGTGTAATACTGAACATTAAATACGTCTACCTACTTAATTTCCTCTTTGCCAACATGAATTATTAAAACAAACGTTTGTTAATTAGAATTTAATTTCCTTTGAAATACAATATTCCAGATCGAAAAAGGTTTATTCTACTATCAACCACTTACATTTTATAATTTGGTTCTACATACTAATTACACAATCGTCTGAACGTTCTCATTATTTTTAATAATTGTGTACCGTATTTCAGATGTATGTGAAGTTACATTAAAATTTGTACTTTCATCGTAATAATAAATGCATTAAAGTTGTGGAATGTTGGGTGCTTTATACTGTAAATATATTAATATTCTTTAGTATTAGATACCTTAATGTTCTTTCTAAGCCGAACATAAGGATCTAGCGATGTATTATAGATTTTTTTTGACAAAATGCTGTTCGTCAATTTAAATAACATCGAAACTGTCACATTATTGTTACCCGTCAAAAGAAGATAACCATACAATGATGACCACCACCAAACATTTGCCCAGAACCATACAAAAAAATATATATATATATATATATATATATATATATATATATATATATATATATATATTGAAATGGAAAGATTTTGTACTTTTAAAAATCTCATACAATTATTATTATTTCTTGTATAAATAATACTTATCTCGAGAGCAGTCGCTCTAGTCGAGTTTTTTTATGAAGGGAGCAATTGGGCGGAAATTACAAGAGTTTTCGTCTTAAACTTTCGAATACAAATTTTTGGACAGTAACAAATTACTGATCGTAAAAAAAATTTGTGTGGAGTAACACACGACCTTCCAACGTTCAAAGTGGAAATTAAAAGAAATGAATTAATTTTAATAATAACTTTTTTTATGATAATGATTCAACTTTAATGCCGGAAATAGGCAACATTATAAAACAAAAACAACAATCTATATCAGATGCGCGTTTAAACCTTCATATCGGATAGAGGTTAATAGATACCTACATGCTAACTTAAAAAATCCAAAGCCGCCCGCTTCTATCTATGATACAGTTTAAGCATTTTCAATATTATTTAATTAATTTTTAGACTTATATGGCTGTATATTGTAGGTAGCGGACCGAGAAAATTTTATTATTGTAACAAAAATTTTCAAATCGCGATTGTTACCGCGAAAGAGCAGATAATTAATGGGTTTTAATATGTTGGTAATAAGCCGTAATTTGATGTTTTCGGGATATATTATTTTATGTAACTATTTGACTAAGGGTTGAAAAGAAAAAGACAAACATGTTGGGGTAGAAAACAGGTGCTCTGCTTGTATGAGTTTTTTTCAGGGGGCTTTCCTCATACACATGTAGCGGCACGGTAACTGCGTATATGCACACCATGGCGAATGCTGGGGTAGTATTTTCCCCCTCAACCCTAACTTCCTTCCGATCATATCCTGACGACACTCATCCATAATCCCACCATTCATATATACATAATGTATGTATGCTGGGAATCCATGATTGTGGCTGAAGGAGCTCGGAAAGTTCGAGCAGCCCGCCCTCCCCCCTTGAGGAGGGAATGCAATACTTGGCCTTTTCCTTTTTTTTCTTTACACACGTTTTTGGGGTAAATACTTCACAGTTAGTAATTAATTACATCGGAACATACCGCAGAACCAAATACATCTTTGTTTGGTACTTTGAAATTGGAGATCTAGATATAGGGTTTGTTACGCAAGAGTGCATATTTTAAAAGTTAGTACTTATTTTAGTAATAAATATAAAAATATTCCCCCGTAATACTTCTGGTCTTTTAAAAACGGGGGTTGATTTCGAGAGTAAGGACAGTTAGTTGCAGTTACAGTTTCAATTCAGGCCGAATCGGTCTGATTGTTTAATTACAAACCCTTACTGTAAGCCGTTCTGTCTATAAATATTTTATCGTGTACATTTTAGTAAAACTAAAACCGCGAATTTGTTTTTTTTCTGTTCTGTGTTATTTTTCACAAAATTAAAGTGGTCGTATAAATAAACGTATCGCTAAATATTGAGGTTTTAATACGCGGGTGTGTAAACAATATATCTATCAATAATCGTTATCGTCTTGGCTTTAAACGGCGTATCTTAACCCGTTAAATATTGATGAATAACTCATTAATTAAAGCATTATATTTAAGCGTAAGTAGGTATTTTAATGTAAGTTAATGCTCGCAGCCAACAATTCAACAAGCCTATGTAACCTATTAAAAATCAATCATTACCTTGCAAGTAGTATCTATTTAATTATGCAAGCACGCTCATTAATCTGAAATCGGTTAAAACAAGAGGACTCCGCGGAAGACAGTACAGTGTCCCCCTCCCTGATTGCTCGTATGAGTTGGCATTGTTGACGCTGTTGACCGTGTATTGAGTAAGGCGTGGACAAACGTGGCACGGCAGACCTAAGTTAAATTGTTATAAGCGATGCCGGGGTTTACAGACACGAGTCCACATGACCTTAAAATCACCTCGAATTCTATTGTTACTGTTAAACTAACCCGTTCTTATTGTTTTTGTGGCGTAGTGACTTGCGGGTAGGTTACCGGTCACTTTGTCATGATTTCTTGCACCTGATCCTTGCAAGGCCTTGTTTTAATGATGTTTTTCTGTCTGATTCAACCTTATTTTGAATTGTTTGTCTACGAACTGATTTTTCTGTATATATGGAATTTATTGTAATTGTACGTGTGTATTTTTTGTGCTTTTATTATTCACTGCAAAACTGTGTATGTCTATGTTACTTGCCTCTTTTTTTTTGTCTTTCATTGCCTACTTGTAGGTAAGCTGCATTGCAGTTATCTTATTGTTATTTATTTACTTTTACTGTTTGATGTATTTTATATGAACCTTAACCCGCCTTATTGTTTTCTTATTTACGTTGGTGTTAACTTAAAGACTGACATGATTGGTTGTATAAGGACTACATGTTTGGTGTCACCATTTTTGTTCTGATTTATTTATGACACAATTATGGGTGTGATTACACTGTTTGTTTTTTTTTGTGTTTATGTGTAGTTCATTAAATTGTATTTCATTCTGTTTCTGTTATTTAATTTTGCAATTTTGTACGCACTTTCATTGTTTTTTTTTTGTTACTTGATTTATTAATGTATTTGTGCAATTACTTATGTATTAATAAATTGGGTTTTCTTGTTGGTTCTTTCCCAATTTAGCTCATTAACGGGTTGAACCATCATTGCGTAAAGCTCGTTAATTCTAACTTGAGTAGTTTCATTGTTTACCTGCCCCACTTGATGCATCACTTAACCTCATCCAGTCCTATCTCATTCGCATAACAGCGTAGCTTACCACTAGACGGCTTCTTTTTATCAGAATGTTTTAATTAAGGCCAGGAAAGTCAATATAAGGCAAGCAATTAATTTGAGTAAGAGTAGCATTGTTGTCAGTAAAGTCAAGATACATTCTTGCAAATAAGTTCAAATTACATTTTTAAAGATGGGGTACATTGGTACATTTAAAACATATATCTGCACATTTTCCTATAAAATCGATCGTTATTAAGGTACCTATTAAAAAAATTGAAACACTTAATTTCCACCTAAGGAATTTTTTACCGCCAAATTACGCATCGTATCAAAAGATTGTATAGATATTTTTATATTTTTGAAATATGCAGCTATTTCAGAAATTTTTTATAAGTACCAAAACTGATCCTAATAAACCCCACCTCTCTGCCGCTGAATTTCTTCCGAAGTATATAGTCTGTTCACTAACCAGTGAACTAAAAGGAATTATAGTGGTAGGTTTTCGTAAAAGCGGCACTTCCTCCAACCCTACCACACATTTTGATAAATTTTACTAGCATTTTGTGGCTGCTTACAATAGCCAAAATTTACAGTTCTAAGCAGCGTAATACAATAGAAACCCCTGTCAAAATCGGCTTATCCTTTGCTACCTTTGGTCCATAGTCGATTCAGGTATTTTACCTAAAGTTGTACATAATTGAGAATTATACTGTTTCTTGTTATAATTAAACTTATTTTTGCAAGTACACTTCATAACTATGCCTTCAAATTGTGAGTAATAATCAATAATAACATCTGTTTAATTAATCAATCAATTTATTTCAATTACATATCATTCCGTTATTTATATTTACCTTTGTACTTTGTACAGAATTTCCTAAAAATAATATTTTCAATAATAATTTTATACATAAAAATATTTAATATTATGTTACCTGTACAAAAAATTAACACCAACGCCCATGAGTTTTACTTGACAGCTTAATTTACACTTCAAGTGGACAGCCCTGCCAGGGGAAATGACAACAAGCTTAAATACGAAATTTTAGGTACTGTCGTTCTGTAGTTATTAAAATACATCCTCGCAAGCCCAGGCTTACGCATACGTGCGCACGTACACGCGCATACACACACGCACGCACACACACACGCACGCACGCACGCACGCACGCACGCACACACACCACGCACACGCACGCTCACGCACGCACGATCGCACGTATGCACACACACACACACACACACACACACACACACACACACACACACACACACACACACACACACACACACACACACACTCACGCAGACACGGACACGGAGACAGGCACAGACACAAGCACAGGCACAGGCACACACGGCCGATCTTGGCGAAACTTTGCAAACGTTATTTTCATTAATGTACCCACATTAATGAAAAAAAAGTCGATTGCAACCTTCTATGCTTACATAAGTATGTGTAGGTTGGAAGGTGAATATAGTAGTTATTCGTATTACTAGGCCAGAAACGATAGTTTTGCCAGTATGAGAATTGCGGACCGAGGCTTAATTAAAGCGTGATCTGCGAATACTCGCATATATAGTTTCCGAGTAGTACATTTTCCCGCCTATTGATTTTTAGTGCACTATCTTTTAAATTAAAAAAATTAACTTTTCTAAGGAAGTATTTTAAATATAAATAAAAATTAGCTATGAAATAACTCAAGTGGTTACCAAGAAATTCAGTCCTGATATATTCGCTATTTTTGTACTCCTTCGGTTAGTTATCTACCGTTATTTGTAAAAGACTTACATTGAATGAATCACTATTTTTTCTCTCTTTAATATTGATACGAGCCTCATATAAATGTGGAAAAGTTCACAAATTGTACAAATGAAAACGTTTTGTTAGCATACTTTCACAAAAAATCTAAGATTATTCTTTCGTCGTGATGATACTTACGTTGTTTTGAGATTCTTTCTTAACAATGACATGCTCTGGTCTATTATTTAACTTTAGACCAGTCTCGTCCATATTAAAAATGTGATCAGGTTTACCGATAAGGTCATTTTCGTTCTGAGTATTTTCTAGTATGAACCTCAACGTCTTTTTTGTTTATACCCAAGGATCTTCTGCTTTTTTAACTGACAGCCTTGGGTTTATCTGCAGAAATAACTGGAGCCATGGAAAACTAGCTAATCTCGATTCCTTACAAAAACGATGTTTAACGCCCAACTGTTCGGCCAATTTGAAACCATGCTTCGCACGTCGCGTCTGTTCGATTAGAAAAAACTAGTTTTTTTTTTAAGTTTTAGGGTATGTTTGACCAACTTTTCTTCAGCCTAAGGTGGAGAAGGGTCCAAGAGGGCATTTCTATACATTTTTTCTCAATTTTCTTCTTCGTAGAGTAGTTGCGAATCAAATAGAGAAATCAAATCAAATATTCTTTTAATTTGAATTTTATTAAATATTTCATCATCGGATACCAATGATAGATTAGAATATTTGTTCATAGTACCTATAAACTGTATTTATGCATTAATCAATACGTAAGTATGTTTTAGGATTCATATTTTGTTCGTGTTAGTTCAAATAGAAATAGAAAACGGTTAGGAGGCGCTGAAATGATTCTAGCCATAAACCATTTAGCGTTCTATCTTTGGTTAAAATTTTCTACGATCCAGATCTACATAAAGGTACGTTTTGACGTTTTTCTTAAAATTGACTTTTAACAAAATGTTCATATCAGTGCCACAATGGCAGCACCTTACAGATTTTCAAGTTTTCCACTCAAACCAGGGAGGGTGGGGAGACAATCTTGAGATAAGTTTACTTCCTCTCCAAGTAATAGAGGGCAGTCATAACTAACAAATAATAGATTACTGTTATTGCACAATGCATACTTGGTTGTAACATATTTGTATACGTAGTTTACTCATTTTCACCGAACAAGAGTTCGGTGTATGAATTCGTTAAATCTGTGTTCCTGTGTATATGTGTGCGTATATAGCTTTTTTGTATGAAGGAATATTGAAAATCATTACCAACACTTTAGGTAACAAATTAATTGGTTATCACATTCTACCTAGAAATTTAAATAGTAATGTGAACCTCGACTTTTTAGAAAATCATTTATTTGAGATATTAGAAGATTTAACTCTAAACGAGCGAAGATCTCTATTTTTTATGCATGATGGAGCTCCCCCGCACTTTGATAGAATGTGTCGTAATTGGTTGAGTAACCATTATCCGAATCGATCGATTGTTACAGGTACAGAAGCTCCGATTCATTGGCCTCCACGGTCATGCGATTTCAATACTTTGGACTACACAGTTTAGTTGTGTCTTAAGGAAACAGTCTGCTACAGAGGTAAATTCACATCAAGAGTTGCAAGACAGAATTGAACATCACTTTAATGACTTCATAGCTGATCCTCAACCGTTTAGAAAATTAATGCATTCTTTATAAAAAAGGATAGAACTCGCAAAAACGGTGGACATTTTGAACACTTACTCTAACTGATTGAATATTTTGTTTTTAGTCAAATTTATTTTAATTTTCTTTTTGTGATTCTTTATTTAATTAATAAAGCCTTAGGATAATGTTATTGTTTTTGGTTTTTAATAAGAATACTTACTTTATACCTGCATCAGTTATTACTTCATCATTTTCAAATCAAAATATTCCGGAAACGGTACCCAGTATCGAGTTTTACAAATAGTACCTTTTTGATGCAAAATTGAATGTTGTTTAAGTTCACTTAAAATTTGGACTAGAAAATCTAACCTCAAAAAAGTTATGTTTAAAACTACACGTTACGAACCGTGTGTCAATTTTCAAAACATATTCATACAAAATTTCATGACAATGTTGCCAGTGGTTTCGACATAATCTTAAAAATGGGTATAAACAATTCTTTTTTAGAACCCGGTATCTTGAATACGGATGCCGTTTCGAAAACTTAAACCCAACTTGTTTTTCAGTGTTCTACCTATCCTAGTAACAGGGCACTTTTTTTGAAACACCCTGTATGTAATTTTCGCCATCTTTATAGAAGCGAGCGGCTTTGAAATTTTTTTTAAAGTAGCATCTAGATGTCTTTTTGGCATAGATTATTGTTTTTTAAGAATAAAGTTTCAAATTATTACTTTGTATGTGCACTGGAATTTTGTACGGTCTGCAATGCTAGAAGAGCATTCTCAACTTGTTTATTGGTTGTTTGCGTGTACATAATTTAGACATTATTTTGGCGTTTGAAAGCGTTTTGTGAATTTGTTTAACTATTTTTAATTTATTTACAACGTTCGGTCCGCTTTGTGCGGTTTACATTCTGAATCTGATAATAATCGTGCTGTCAAAGTTCTTGAAGTTTCAATAATGTTTGTGTATCTATACTGCCATTTAATGACGGGAAAATATATTGTTACTATAGTTAACAAGAATTGTATTTTGGTTGAAATAAGTTACTTGTAAATTTTATACAATACACGTGTTAAATGTGTTTCATGCTAGTAAATTGTAATTTTGCATAAAGTTACATGGTTTGAAGTAGAAACTATCTCAAAATAGAAGTAATATCAAAATTCAGTTTCGCGTGCGTGTAGAAAAGACTTCCTCCCAAGTTGTATGAGGCCTCTGTTACGTCTATCCAATTTAACATTGAGTGTCCTCTCTCTCTACCCTTTCTGTTACAAACCTACTTTACAATATTATTTCAATAGGTATTAATACAAATTATTTCCCTCATGGTAAATCGGTCGAATAACATCGCTCCATTTTATGCCATGTTACAGGCGAGAAAAATTCTGAATGAATTTTATAACTGCATAACGCTCCCCCAATTAGTGATAAATTGTAACAAGCTACTTTTTTTAATTCGCTAAATAATAAATGCTCTCGACTTAATAATGCATGAAAATGCTTACGATCATTATTCGGAGGTAAATACATAAGTGGTGATTTTTTTTTGTCGTATAAATAGATTTTTAGCACGAAATATTTTTGTCAATTTTGTCAATTCAATCGAGAATCAAGTGAATGGAAAAATCGCGAAAGCTTGAAGCAGAGCGAAGTTCATAAAAGTTCAACATAAACAATAACGGCCACTGGTTTTTGTGAACAGAACTTTATTTTGGCTGAAAACAAGTATCTTACTGCTTCAGTATACAGTGCTAGTATATTCTTCTATACTTACACCGATTTGTATTAGTTCAGAACTGTAACCATGTTGAAACTATATTTTTTTAACTAATATAAACAAATGTGGTAAGTAATGTATTTCTTAAATTTCTCATTTTGATTAACTAAAATTATAATCAAACGATAATTAAACGTAAATAACATTAATTAAAAGTGTAAATAGTGGCTTAAATAACTATTAATGTTAATAATGTAAAAATCAGTACCTAATATCATAAATACGATTTTTAATGGTCGATCATAATAGTTAATTTTATACTTATTAGGGTTTTAAAATTTAATTAATGAATAATTATCTGATTAAATGTATAGTAAACTACTCTTCAAGGTCAACTTGCTAATAAAATTTAAGTTTTTTTAGCATATTTTCAAAGCGAACGTGTATTGATGTTTTAGTGCAAAATAGAGGTCAATTTCTGAAATCTGTAAAAAGCGTTTGTTAGGGAAACCTTGAAACATATAAACTATGTAGAGATATTAGACACAACTTAATGCAGCCAATTCGATCTCCCATGAAATGTGGATTTGGAGAAGGTAGTAAATAGTAAAAACACACGTTTCAATAGTGACAACAAACGGTTGAATTAAGGATAGTTAGTAATACTAGTCGAGTGCAATTAGGTTTAAACCTCGGAACACAGCTTTATGAATGGATTTTAATGTTTCTGTATTTTATTAATTTCTTATAGTAAAAGTAAAAAGTTTACCCTTGAAAGTCTTCCGCTAATGTTTTTTTTTTAAGAAAAATGAAAATGATGTTACTTCTAGTGTAGTATTCTTAATTCCTTTTACAGCTATATATTTTTTTTTCCATACCAGAGTTATTTAATTTCTATATAAAGCATACAAAGAGACGGCAAACGTCCTTGAAAAGTAGGCATTGCAGGTATAGAAAAAGCAGTAAAGAGGGGAAGTGGGGATAGTGAAGAAAACGAGTGACAAATGTTTCTCTGCTCCGAAAACAGTTTAGTATGTTGCGTGTGTTTATGTGGCACGTTATTTTTAATATTTTTAGCAGTATTCGCTGACAGAAAGGTGTGTCACTACAGTGATAAACCTTCTCCGATCCTTTTCAACCACCAGCAGGCGTTCCGTAAGGTTCTGCCTTAGCCCCTATCCTTTACACCATCTTTGCATCCGACATTCCCGAAGTTATCCAACCCGGAGTAGTCGTTGCGCAGTTCGCGGATGACACCGTCTTTTGGGCGGTTAATCGGAACAGCGAAGTGGCCATCTGCCTCATATCCAAAACCCTACGGAACTTCTCTAACTGGGCGAACCAGTGGATAGTCTCCGTCAATCCTACCAAAACCCAAACAATCCTTTTCCGAGATCCTCATTGCGCAGAGGATAAGTTCCCCAATCTTGCCTCCAGAAACGTCTCCCTCACCCTTATCTAACAAACGCTCACACTCAGATGAAATCACCTACCTAGGAATCCTCTTCACTACAACCCTCAATTGGCTCCCCGATGTAAAAAGAACACTAAACAGGATTAGAAACCGCACAAACCTACTGGGCGCCCTTCGGGGTAGTCACCCCAAAACACTTCTATACACATATAAAACATGCATCCGCCCTGCTATTGATTTCCGAGCTCCTATATACACAAACATTAACCCCAATCACCTTTCCTCAATCGCCTCCTGTGAACGCCGAATTTTTAGACGGATACACAGGTTACCCCTCAGGTACCCTAATGACCTCATCCTATACCACGCCAATATACCCCCAATCACAAACCGTACCCAAAACTCCAGGAAAACCGCCTATAAAAGAATTTTCGGCAACACTATCCCAACCAAAGAAATCCTTACCACTCCCTACAACTACCGCTTTCCCAAATTCCCTTGAAAAAAAACCAAATTAAAATTCAAACATCCTTCCGCAATCCTCACACAACTCTTCGCCGACCTCCCCGAGGAGGTGGAAGAATCCCTCGATAATACCCCAGCATGACACCGGCCAACGATCTAATTAATCACACTGCACACCATACCACACTAAGACACACGCACACTTAAACCCAACCACACTATTCAAAATTCAAGTTCAAATAAATTTAAACACTTTTTTTTTCTTCTTTTTTATTACCAAAAATTACCAAAATTACACAATACAATAACACAAAACAGCGCAATACCAACAACAAGGGAATGACCAGGGCTGAAGAGGAGAAGGACTCCTGAACACTCTACAATAAGATATATATATATATATATATATATATATATATATATATACTAGGTGGTCAAAAATAGGGAGCTGATGCAGGATAGCAATGCAAACAAAAAAGTTCCTATCAACTTGGGTCGTAAAACGCACCATTACGGAGATACAGGGTGTTTAGTTTTCAATTTGATAAGTTAATTTATTTAACATTTCCGTTAGTTTTCAATAAATAGCTTTCAAATTTGTAGCATTGCCTATAATTCTTATGCCGAATAACGTGATTTATCTAATTTCAATGTATCGTGCAGATGGCGCTAGTTGCCGCATATTTTTGTGGTTAAAAATGACGTAACTTTTTTCTAACAAAAAGTATCAACTTTTCAAAGGCACGATTGGATTCTGCGATCAATATTGCATAAAAAAGGTATACCTTATTGAGCTCGCTATCTGTAACCATTTCCGAATAAAACTCAATTTCACATTTCAATTCTCAATTATTGGTATTATTACAATTCGGAGAAGTCAGTAGAATATTATTGAAATAAATGATTATAAACAGATTTAACAGAAAATATGAATAAATTACCGATAATGATATCATTTCAATTCTCAAAGTGTCCTCCATTTTCCTGTATACACTGTTGCAGTCTTCTCATAAGTGAAAATACTACACGATTTAGTCTTTGCTCTTGTACTATTTCATTGAAAGCGTTGATTGAAACTGTTGAGGAACTGCGCCAGCGAATTTAAGACGCTTACTATTTAAGTTGATAGGAACTTTTTTGTTTGCATTGCTATCCAGCATCAGCTCCCTAATTTCGACCACCTATTTTAGAGTCACCTTGTATATATATATATATATATATATATATATATATATATATATATATATATATATACTTAATTTAGCTATTATATATATATATATATATATATATATATATATATATAAGCTAAATTAAGTAATTACTAACCATAAGCATGAGCATACTGACAAAAAAAATACAGTGATAATATTGTATTGTAGTAAAAGACATTTCATTTGTACATTATTTATTTCATCTTTTTCATTTTCGACTTTCCGTTTACCAATTTTGCTAATATTTCTTATTACAGATAATTATTAATTATGGATAGTCACAGTAAGAATATTGATTTAGCAGATGTTGAACAAAATTTTTGTTTTCTTTGCTGAAAACTTCTGAGGAGACAAAAGATGGATTATTTCAATACTTAAATACGTGTAAAGTTGTATGTGCTCATACATCGTGTCGGCAGAAGTGTATTAATAAAAAACACAATAAAACCTATAAAAAGCAAGACAAACAAGTAAATTTCTCGCCTCCAAAAAAAGATTACGAAGTTTATCATCATCTAGCTTTGATTGGGAAACTATTTGTTTCATTTGTGAAAAGGAAGCTGACGAGGAAAAAGAAAAAAAAACAAAAGAAAAATACATATGGTCAGTAACACAGAGATAAAAGCAACAATTTTAAAGATTATAAAAGAAGAGAGAGATGACTATTACCGAGAAATTCGCAAGAGAATATCCGGTGTACTGGACTTGGTAGCATTGAAAGCGCGATACCATGGTAATTGTTACCGTTCATTGAGAAATTTAGTTGCTAAGGTGCCTGAGGAAGAGAAAAAGATTCATCCACAAGTATTGTTAGTGGATGCAGCAATGAAACAAATAATACATAGAAGAGAATGAAGACTGCCAGTTTTCTATGCAGGAGTTAAAAAATATCCTATCGAGATACATTTCAGATGAAAAAACTATTAAAGCACGATTAATATCAAAGTTCAAAAACGATATTGTTATCTCGAGTAAATTTGGTGCAAATATGATATTTTGTTTTAGAAAAAAATACCATGAAATCCTCTTAAACGCATGGTATAATCAGCGAGAAGAAAATGAAATTTTAAAGGCTGCTGGCGAAATTATAAGACGACATATTCGCACAGTTGTTGTACGCAATGATGAGTAATGAGCAAGTGATAAAATGTTCAAAGATATTACTCATGCATTCCACCACCACTTTTATTTATTCTTTCAGAGATTATTATGACTGACAAAAAAAGTAAACCTGAAAATGCAATTTTTTATGAAGCAAAATGTAGCTCCATAGCTCTGCAGTACGGCCTCGATCATTTATATCCCCTCTTCGAATAGCATTATCAGTAACTAAAACTTCGGAGACAATTAGTTTACATAGATTTAAAAATTATTTATCTCATTAAAATTTATAATAATTACGCTTTAGCATATTATATTGTTAATAAACCATTTTCTACAGAAAATTAATGTATTTGTATTATTTAACGTTTTTTTCATTTCTTTCGCTTTCTGGAGTTTCTGCCATTTTCAAATTGATTTTAAAAAGTTTTATTTTTCAGAAATTAAACACCCTCAAAAACAACTTCAATCTATAACAGTCATTATTTTCTTAAAAAAATATTTTATAATTCCGATAATTTTTTTTTGTTGAGATTTCTAAAATTTTTTTTTTCAAATTTGCAAATTTTCAAAATTGCGGTAATTTTTCATAGGTGAACTTTTAGTTTATGACATTAGAAATCCAAAAAAAAAGTCATTGAAATCCATTCATTATACCTGGGTTTCGTCATTTTTCATTTATAATTTCTAATTGCACTGGACTATACTATATATATATATATATATATATATATATATATATATATATATATATATATATATATATATATATATACTATACTATACATTTTATACATTTGTTGTGATTGCACTGATTTATTATTAGCACAGACAACATAGTATACGTTATTAGCAATAAAAATTTGGTTAAATATTGGGCAAAAATAGAAAGTATTGTATTCAGAAATGCATCTTGTTAGAAAGAAATGCCGAAACACGACAACTTTTAACTTGAGGAGGACACCTTTGGCGCTAATGTCATAAACGCCAGATTCACTCCCTTCCTACTGGAGATACTCCTTAAATTTTTTCAAATGGCTTTAGATATCAAGTCATACCTCAAGTCTCATTCAATCATATGTTTTTGCCGCTGATACCAGCCTTTCATTGTGATTTAATTGTTGTTTGCAGCTGAGTCTCTTAAATTTTTCAGATGTTATGGTATAAAGAATCTTTAAAGGTATGATAAAAAAGTTACTAATAAATTAAAAAGACAAAAATAACTACGGAAAGATGTGTGGAGACTGCTATTTTCGTTAAAGATGTTGTTGGATCCATAGAAAAATAAATCTCCAATTACTTCTATCTGTGTGTTTTCGTCTAAAACTCTTTTCCCCTCACGCTTCCTATTCAGACAGAACATGTTTCTAAAAATTTTCATACTAGTATTTTGCCACTTATGATCGACATAGTCTGGGTATCTTTCATTAAATACAGTAGCTGTTCGTCTAGCACTTCGTATAAACCATTTTTCATAACTGTCAATAATAGCGATATCTATCGACAATTTACTAATAAAGACCACAAAACTAAATACTGTTTTTGTAACTGTCACTATGACTTTTATAATTGTCAGATGTTTTCAGAAGGGAGAAGGTGAATCTGAGTTTATGACATCCGTGTCTTAAGACCCAAATTAAATATTAATCTGTCATCACATAATACGGGGGCATCTGAAAAGTTTAAGATACTCCATTTTAAAGAACGATGAAGTAACAATGGAAGACTGGTATGAAACGTAAAAACATATCATTGAATAGCGATTTCCATACCTTTTAAATGAGGTATGAATTGATACCTGAAGTCATTTGAAAAAATTTAAGGGGTATCTCCAGTAGGGAGAGGGTCAATCTGACGTTTACGATATTAGCGCCAAAAAGTAGACCCCTCAAGTTAAAATTTGATGTGTTTCGGCATTTCTTTCTAACACGGCGCATTTCTGAAATATTAAGGGTGGGTCCTTTTCAAATAAACACATGATGACTTGCAATTAATTTATTACTGCGCATATTAATTGAATCAAAACATACAAAAACATAACTTTACTAATACCGTTTTCGGATGAATGCACTGGTATAGATAAATTTACAAAAAAATGTCCAAATTTGATAAACATCTGGTTTTCCAAATATTATCGCGTGTGCGCGTGTGTGTGGTGGGTGAATGAGTGTGTCTGTGTGATTTGTTAACACGTTAATTGTTCATTTGCATTAGCTCGTAATAAGTAAATAAATTGACTGTCCGAAACTTTTTAAATATTTATTAAAGGTATCACAAAGTCAAATTTATTAAGAAAATTTATCCTAAAATGAATATTGATTACAAAATCGAATGCAGCATTTATTTAAAAATACATGGAAAATTGCAAAGTTGGTAGTAAAAAGTTCCGCGTTACTTGACGTTAGAAGTTTTCTCTATGACTTTGATTACAACCTTCTTTTTCTTCTCTTGCAGTTTGCTATATAACCTCGTTTAATTTGAGTTTTCTAGTGGTCAAATTTGACATGGGTGATCTAGATTGAACATGAAGAGATCGATGGCGATGAGATGGGTGTTGATTTTGTGTCATCATTTTAAATATTGCTATTGCTTTATCACACCTATTTTCAGAGGTGATTCAATTGAGTCATTAATCCGTGCCACTTTCACATCATGCGAATTCACGGACGATTCTCTTGTTTTTAGGTTCAGGTTTTTAAAACTTCTGAGTCGTCCTGCCATGGGTAAGGAGTTTTTATACTTATCAGTCTGCATCTGCCATAAATGGATATATAATGAATTAATTTTTTTTAACGGCACGCATAATTCAACCTAAAAAAAATGAAACGGAATTTAAAAAGAATGAAATAATAATTCTCTTAGGATAACTATGCAATCTCTTTGCAATATATTCATAATGAAAATCGGAAACGTCACCAAAACAATAATAATGATTTTTCAGATAGAAGTTAATAGACATTTAAATACCGCCGCCGCCCGCGTGTCAAAAATAAAGTAAATACAATTTACTCGCTTTTAAATATTATTTAATTAATTACCTTACTTTTGAAGGTTTATATGGTTTCGTAAAAAAATTTTTTTAAGGACAATTATGTAAAATTGAATTATCTCTTATACATTTTGCTATAAAGTTGATCATTAGGATATTAAAAAAATGTGACCGAATACTTAAATTCCACTTGAGTAATTTTTTGCCACCGAATATCTCTTCACATTAACAAATTTTATATAACATAAGTAATTTATAATTGTAAGTAATACACGTTGGCATTTTAATTTTTTTTTAATGTACAGGTGCTACAAATATTGGCTAATCATAAAAAACTACGCGTGGATAAATACATAAATACGTTCACGCGCGAACGCAAACACGCACGCATCCTCCCAAGTACTCGCCCTACGTGCACGAACACTCATGCAAACGTACGGGCGAGTACAAGCGCGAAAGCACGCGCCCCCGCGTAGGCCACACACAAGCACCTCCACGCGTACTCGCTCAACATATGCACACGTACACACAAACACACACACGTACGCACGCGCGCACACATACACACCACACACACACACACACACACACACCACACACACACACACCCACACACACACACCCACCCACACCCACACACCCACACACACACACACCACACACACCCACACAGCCACACACCCGCACACATACACCCACACACACCTACAACCACACACACACACCCACACACACACACAACCACACGCAACCACATACACCCACACACGCACAAGCACACGCGCACGCACGCACACACAGGGTGTGTACTCAAAATATATCAGAAAACCCAATGACCTAAGTGTTTAAAAATAAGAAAAGAACAGTAACCATAGAAACGTAATGCTGTTTGTACGTCACAGTATAGGTGTAGCTGTGCAAGGGTTGTGGGTTTCTATAGTAGAAACGCAAATACAAATTTGTTTTGTTTAATGGATGATAATTCAGTAGGCAAAATAATATACGTTTAAACTGAGGTTAATAAACAACGTCTACGTGCTGCCACAATATGTTATGGAAAGAGGCGAAGTTACACCAAAAAACGTATATTTAATTTTAATCTACCTAATATATGTTTTTAACGTGTAAATATAGCCAGGGTAATACATTCATAGATAATATTTTTCGAACCTCTACCCTTGTCAGGTTGCCATGACGCACCCTGTATGTAGGATGTTATAATGACGTGTATTACGAGTTTTTAGTGCGAGTGTATTGAGTTTGAACGAGAAAAAAAATTTTTGTGTGTATGCATAATGTATGTGGGTGGGTGTTACGCCACTGGAAATTTAGGAGAAATATTATTCAGTATGCAGATACGTGTATTTGAATGTTATAGAGACTGTGGTGCAGTGTTGGGTAGGATCTAGATCAAAGTGATCTAGATCCAGGATCTAGATCCACTAAACGGATCTATGATCTGGATCTAGATACTTTGCTCTGCTAGGATCTAGTATCTGGATCTAGATCACATTTTAACAGATCTTTAGTACTTGAATCCAAAGATCCAATAGAAGATTTTAAAATGTATTTTAAGGGTATTTTGTGAAATTTTTAACTGGCTTGAGGCAACAGAGCTTTATATTAAAAATACATTATGCTCCGTTACGACCGTTACATCCGTACCCCACAGAGATACATACACATTTACACAATTACCTACCTCCTGAGGCATGTTAAATTCCAAAATAACCAATAATAGAACTATTCATTTTCTTTGTTAATATTTCCGTCGGTTGTTTTTGTTTCCCAAAGCTACAATGGCAGGTAATGACTGCTAAGTGCTAATCTAATGACTTAATGAGTAATGACAATGGGGTCATCCATCCATTAAAGTAGGTACTAGGCACTAACTATGAGCAATTAAATATGTACCCTGCTATAAAAGAAATATTTTTAAAATATAATTCTACATTTCCTTCATCTGCCCCCGTTGAAAGGATATTTAGTATGGGTGGACTAATTTTAACTCCTCGTAGGAATAGATTAGGTGATGATATATTTGAGATGCTATTAATTTTAAAACAAAATAAAATAAAATTAGATAATAAAATGTAATTATGTAATGTATACTTATAATAATTTAGATACATGTCCTTATCCTTATAATTGTATAACTATGTGTTAAGTTA
Organism: Vesta saturnalis; assembly: GCA_036346205.1. Taxonomy (NCBI): domain Eukaryota; kingdom Metazoa; phylum Arthropoda; class Insecta; order Coleoptera; family Lampyridae; genus Vesta; species Vesta saturnalis. The sequence continues at coordinate 713,060 of JARFJB010001250.1, forward strand.
AATTAACAATTAACATTGCAACTTGCAAGTGTAAATGTGTACCTAATACTAATTTTGTAATTTGTAGTGCGTTAAATAATAATTAATGTAAGTTTTCAATAAAAACCTATAAAAATTATATTTATATATTATTTTTCTGAATAATTTAACCTTACGGACTAATATTTGTATTACATGAAAAATGATCATGGGAATGGGAGTACTACTCATCAGTAGCAATACTAGCAATTAAAGATAATATTAATAATTAGAAAAATCTCGAAACAATTTTGGGAATGTCGGATCTTTATAAAAGATCTAGATCCCATTTCAAGGATCTTTGATCTTTATCTAGATCCATTTTTACGTACGGATCTTGGATCTTTATCTAGATCAGTTTTTAAAAATGTGTTTGGATCTGTATCTAGATCCTAAATAAATGGATCTTACCCAACACTGCTGTGGTGTTGGAATAAATAGATTCTGATGAATGTAAATGTGAAAAGAAATTTGTCGATGGGACGATAATGTTTGCTACTGTGTTGCTACTGTTTTGCTACTGTAAGGAATGGAATGTGGGAAGATAGAGGAGTAATCTTGACCGGAAGATGTGTGTATAAGTGTAGAATGTTTTAGAAAATATGTAGAGAAATATTGGGTATGTTTAAGTGTTAATTTCAGAAAGTTTTCGTAAGGTTGTGCAATAAGTTTTGAGAATACATGTATGTATATGGGATTTGAGACCTTAGACTGTACTTATTTTTGCAAATGTTGCGGAAGGAGATCGAGCGCAGGTGGGAGATAAGCGTTGAAAGTTGTGTAATGGACCAGAGTGGCTACTGAATGAATGTGATGACGAAAAATGGCTTCTTCATAAAGTGATTGTAAAATTTGTAAGTAAGAACAAATATGGCGATGTATTGTAGTTATGAGCGTGGTTGTACAGATGGTAGCAACAGTCGGGACTAAGAAATTTTGAATGAATACTATTGGTGAATATAGCGCGGAAGGAAGACATGTTTAAAGATGGATGGCTGAAGGTATAAATACGAAAGTCAGAGATTGACGTAGAGAGTTAGCTTAAGTTTTGGTTGTCGGTGAGACACGCGCGCGAGGTGATGTGTGACATCAGAATGGGTTAAGTTGGAGTTATATTTGTGAATAATATAGAAGGCAGTCATTGTTTAAACAACTGCGTAACCCGAAAGGGGATGAATCGTATAAGACATTCATAAATAAAACAATTAATTAAATTGAGATTGAAGATAAAATTAGTTTTGTTTATTTTCAAGAAAGTAAAACGTGCGTAAGCAGATTTATAAAAGATAACAGTTATTACGTTATAGTGTCGAGTGCAGCGCGTGTTCTTGTACCGATATTTAGTTAAAATTATTTATGGGACCACCTTTAAGTAAACGAAATTTTTGGTAGTAAATTAAGCCAATGTTAAGGTAATTTTATGTGACATTAAAAGTTTATTTGTGTAAGGAAGGGCTATATTGTCGTACAGGTTGCTAGAAATTTTAAGAGGCAACCAAATGTGTACAGATTATTACGTGTTATTGGACTATTTGTGAGTACAGAAAGGAATAAGTGCTTGTGAAATTGTGAAGCACTGGTTATGTGCCTTCAGGCAATTTAAGGAATACAAATGGACTACAAATAATTGATTTACGGGAAGAAAGAAGAAAGAAAAGCGTAGGATAAATGGACAATTTTAAGTAAGAATTATATTTAAGGACCTTGAAAATTCAGTTAAGCACGATTATCTTTTTGTTTAGTTCATTTGCGTAATGTTGGGTAATTATTAATTAGTTTAGGAGCGAAAAGATAATCGTTCTCGAGTTATGTTGTTTTGGGTTGTATAGTAGTAAGAATTTTTGCAGAAAGTTGTATTGACAGTGACGTGTGGTTTTGATTTTCAACCACGTTGTTGTGGTATATGTAAATATATTTGTCATTTGTTTATTATTTTATGCAGGACAATATATATTTATCGTTACCTTTTTATTTTGTTGTTTATTTAGCCAGGTATGAGATACATTTGTGACGATTACTTAATTGGTGACCTAGTTTTGACAAGTTAAGTGTAGACTTTGCATATTTTGGATTTTTAAGATTAATGAACAACCTGAAAGGTTATATTTGCCAGGTTGATTGTAAAAATTTTCATGTTAGTTTCATTAACGCAATACACTAATGACGGATCAGCTGTTAATTAAAATTTCATTAAGTATAACAAAAAGTTGGAGTTTTGAGAACTTAAATATTTACGAATGTCCATTACGATTCAGAAGTATTATAAAAATTAAATTAAATTTAAAAGATATCGTTCATGTTAGGAATTTTAAAAATTAATTATCGATCATTGAATGAAGAACTATTCATTAATAAGTAGAAATTTAACTTTATATGTATACGAGAGATACGTAGAAAATATAACTGTTGGTTACGTGAATGCAGTTGAATTTGAGTGATAAATTTTATTTTGGAAGTTTTGGTATACGAGGTGTATTCAAAAAGTTTTTAATAACCTGGGTAGTACTAAATATATTTGAGTTTGAGTTGAATTGTTTTGGACGAGTGTTTGTTTTAGAACCCTCGTGTGAGAGTTTACTGAGTAAGCACAATCCTACTTTCCACAATCAAGTAGGGTTAATTAACACCCAGCTTAAGACAATTATTTTAGCAAAGTTTCGATTGTGGTGGCGCCTAGAGACATATTTTCCCGGACTGAGCTGTTTGGATATCGGTGTAAGGTGTTTGAGCGTATTAATCATTCATTTTACGTATTATTTCGACCACGCCCATCTCCCTGTTAGCTGGCTTGGCAACCCGCTTACATTAGTAAGCATACACGACGCCTAGTGCGGTTTGGACGTGTAACACCCTGTGGAGAATTTTTGTATTCACCAAGCCTTGCCCCACCCCTGCGGTTTCCCAGTCTTTTCGAAATACGTATATACAAAAAACAAATTACATTTTCACGCAAACCAAGTGCGCGTTAATTACAGCAAGAATTTAAGGTACTATACTTCAAATGTTAAATAGTTAAAAGTAGTAACAAATAATGACTTGAACGAAAAATAGATAGGCGATACTTAAAATAAGGCCATGCATGAACTCTGCGCGCACACACGCACGCACGAACGCACGCGCACACACGCACACACACACACCCACCCACCCACCCAACCACCCACCCACGCACTCACTCACGCACGCACGCACGCACTAACTCACTCACGCACGCATGCACGTACGCACACTCGAACGCGCGCATATTTGTGCATACGTGGGACACCCCAGAATCTTCAAAGAGACTGTCTTGGAAAGTAGCACAGATCTCGTAAATCATGCAGAAATACAACAGAGTTCCTTAGTGCCATCATCGTTCGTTGTTATATATACCTTGGTAATTATGTCTTTTGATTTTACAACAGTGAATTTACGTATACTCCATAGTAGTCTCAAAGTTAATTTATTTGTGTTAATTGCGAATAAGTAATATAGTAATGTACTAGTGACTAGTAAGTTTCTCAATGTAATAATGATGATTCATAATGAGTTACAATTGAATAAAAGCGCGTACTGAATGAATGGAATAACTCAAAAGACCTGCATTGATAATTATGTACTGATTGTATAACTATATGGTTTAATAAAGAAAGGGCAGGAACATAACCGGTCCATCATTCTTTATTATTTTAGTAATTGTACTTTTTCACTTTCACAAAAAGGGCGATAAAGATATGAGAAACACCCATCTCCTTCAATAAAAATGAAGCGTATAAAATGATTATCGCAAAAGTGTCACGTAGTGGCACAGGTGAGCGCAAACACTGAAGATTATGTTTTCAAAAGAAAAATAAATGCTTGGAGATTTCATTAATTTATCTGTTAAATTCAGTTCTAGACGTCTGAGAAAAGGAAGGCGGGCTACTCCAGTTTTCCACGCTCTTCCAGCCACAGCGATGGATGGATCCTTAGCGTACATGTATACATTACGTATATATGCATGATGGAATTAAGGATGGGTACGGTCAGGATAGGTTCACAAAGAATGGTTTCTGAGGGGGAAGATACACAGCATTCGCCTAAATAACCGCACATGATGTGCGTTTACCCAGTAATCATATCGCTATATGTGTGAGCAAAACGCCCTAAAAAATCTGATACAAAGTAACGGGGATCGAACCTATTACCTCCCGAACTCTAAGTAGATTATGGTCCAACTAGCTCGATTCATCTTGAAAAGCTGCATACTAAGTATATGAAAGACATTAAAAATATGCTTTTTATTAGCGTTTCTACTTAAAATATTTCAATATTTAATACTTCAACTTCACAATCAATAATTGCTAATTGCATTGATTCGTTACCTCTACATGCACCATATGCTCCCAAGCTAAGTGCAACTTGGAATATAATTACTTACTTTTGTTATTGAGATCTAATGATCTGAAGCGTTTTGCAAAAATTGATGGATTTCTTTAGAGGTAATATTTTAGATTTCTTCGACTTATAACAATCATTTATTCTTTTAAGGAAATATATGAGTTTATTAAACTTACTAATGTTAACGTTGTAGTCGGCAATTAGCACCTTCAGCATTTAATACTACGACCAAACTTTAGATGCACGAATGCGTTACGAGCGTAGAAATAGAGGATTATATAAGCATATGAAGAACAACAAGAGTCCAGGTCAAGATGGTATAACGATAGAGAATATAAAATTCGCTGGAGAAGACCTGAGAAAGAGAATATACGAACTAATTCAAAGAGTCTGGAGAGAAGAAACAATGCCGGCGGGTTGGGAAATCGCCACTATAGTGTAACAATTACAGTTACAGAGGGATATCTTTATTGGACGTAACGTACAAAATAGTAGCAACACCGATCAAGAGAAAATCGGAAACGCTGGTAGAACCAAGAATAGGAGAGTGCCAAGCGGGATTTAGGAAGGCAGGGGAACTATTCACCATGAAAGAAATCCTAACAGCATGTACGCACACAACATACCAGCTATAGTCTTGTTCATCGATTTTAAGAAGGCGTACGACTCGGTTAAAAGAAGTAAGTTAAATGAGATACTGGAAGATTTCAAAATACCAGAGAAACTAAAAAGATTAATTAATATGACACTGAAACGCAGTGTAAAGGTGGGAAACGAAACGTCCTGCAACTTTGAAATAAAAACAGGACTCAGACAAGGGGGCCCATTATCAACATTACTTTTCAATATAACATTAAAGGGGCTTATCAAAAAGAGTGAGTTAAACATGTACATGTACAAAAACCACCAGATAATAGGTTACGCAGATGATCTTGCCATAATAAAACCAGAGAAGAAAAAGAAATCAGAGAGGTAATGGGGAAAGTTATTGAAGAAACAGAAAACGTAGGCTTACAAATAAACCAAGAAAAAAGTATAGTGGAAGGAAAACAAATGAACAAACGTTTAGTAGAAGTCGAAGTCCAAGGAAAAAAGTTTCGATTTGAAGAAAAAGATGAATTTGTCTACCTAGGAGCAATAATTACTAACAGGTGTGAAGAAGAAAAACAAATTGATGTGAGGCTTAGCAGAGCAAATAAAGCAGGAGGAGCGATGACTAACCTCTTAAAATCTAAGCAATTATCATGGAATGCGAAAAAACTACATAAAAGCATAAGGCCAACAGCGCTGTGTGGGTGCGAGACATGGGTACTCAACCAAAGGAAAAAAGAAAGGCTTAGAAGGTGGGAGGGAAAAAATCCTAAGAATCGTGGGGGGGAAGACAGACAAGAGGCATATGTAAGAAGAACAAATGAAGAAGTCTATGGTATTTATGGAGAACAGCAAATATATATGGCGGTAAAAGCAAGAAGGGTGGAAAGGCTAGGTTACCTCGAGAGAATGTCCGAAGAAAGAATAGTTAAAGGAATACCCAGGAGAAGACCAGAAAATAAAAGGAAGAAAGGAAGACCAATGAAAAGAGCCGGAAAGAATGGAAACTGATTACGAAGCTCTGTGCCTAAAGGCCTGCAACAAAGTCACACACACACACACACACTTTTATACGGAATGTTGGCAAAACAAGGTATACACCACAAAGTGATAGTTAATGTCTCGGATTTTCCTTGTCCTCAAATTTGATTTTTCGGCAAAAATTATACAATTTACATAATAATAATAATACCCTTTTTGACTATAATTTTGGCGAAAGGACACTTCCATACTACACAAATAAATTTTATCAGGACCTAAGGCACCCAGCACAAAAACATTCAGATCAAACAGTTTTCTTGGTACAAACCGAAAAGATGAGCGCTCACAAGAGTACATTTTTTTTCAATTTTAAAAAAAGTACTAAAAACGGATTTTTAAGGGACTAACAAATGCGAACTATATATACAGGGTCATCCAACGAAAACTTGACCCCCCCCTCCTTCCCCATAATCTTGTAAAATACTTAATTTTCGAAAAATTCCCCAAGTACGCCAAATCAGTTTTTCAGGGGAACGAATTTTTATATAAAAACCAACCCCAATACTTCACTCTTATGCGTGTCACAGCAACCCTCACAAAAATGTCCAATGGCACTAGGGATCATGAGACACATCAAATTAGAGGTATTCTTGTCCTGTATACAACCTCACTTTCTATTTTGATGCCCTGAGAAATCTATAAGATAAAAATTAATTTGAAATAAAAATTCTGGTGTTAAATAAAATCACGTTTTATTCAATCTAAATCCCCCCTCCCAACCCATTCACAAAAATAGAGTCTATCGCGAAATGCTCGTCTGACATTAGTGAAAACCTATTAATCGGCATTCCTCAACTGTTCTTGGCGCAATTCTTCTAATCTCTGAGGTTGATCAACGCACACTCGCGATTCACAGGAACAAGTTAAAAGGAGTTATATCATGTGACCTGGGTGACCATTTGACCGGAGCGCGCCTACCAATCCAACCTCCGGGAAAAGCTTCATTCAAAAACTCCGCCAACAACAGCATAGTATTGAAAAGTTAGTTCATTTTCTAAAATTTCTGTTAACATAGGATTAATAGGGTCCAGTTTTAGTTGGATGATCCTGTATGTTTCAGCCCTTAGCAAAAGACCAATTTATTTCTGAAACACAGGTTTTTAAATGATTTCGGCGTAAATCTTGTAACATGACCAGGTATCTTGTTAGAAGTAGCATGCTGGTTTGTATCAACGTCAGTTCATCAATAAACAGCTTACGTTTATTTCTCAATAACTTTAACTAGTAACTATATAAAAATTGTGCTGTATGAATAAAAACTCAATAATTGCATTGCTGTGAATTCTGCTCCACACGTTATCCGAGATTATTCCATCCACGTTTTCTTCGACACTCAATAAGAATTTGTTTCCAACCGTTATCTAGAATTTTGTTTATTGATCATATTTGAACATAATGTGCTGCTTCACTATAAAAAAAATGCGAAAACTGTTTTGGACGCTCATCTTTTTGAAAGAGTATGAGTATTACCCACAATATGAAGCAGACATTTTTCCCTCTAATATTTTTTGCTCTATTGCAAACCATTGTGTTATGAAAATAAACGTAAATTTAGAAACGGTTTATCTAGATTGCTCTCATGAAAATCAGCGCATTGATCTCATAAAGTTACGAATATCACAGGTATTCAAAATTTACTTTAACTAATATAACTTCATCAAATCGCCCAAAAATAGAATTTCTAAAAATATACTTTTAAGATGAACATAACCTTTACCTTACCAATTGTTTGCTGCTTGTTATTTCAAACGTTCTTGGATAAAATGTTTCTACGTAATACCATAAATTAAACAAAAGAAATGCAAGATTTGCGGTAATTTTGATGAAAACGTGGAACACGTTCTGATGGTATTGATGTCATAAGTTCGTATCTACCTCTTTTATAGCTGAATGATGAGAATAACTAATAAATTAGATTACGCGATACTATAAAATACCAACATAATTATATTTTCTATTTAATAACGATAATCCAAATCGTAAATCAAAGTTGTACATTAATTCTTTTGTTACGTGCCGTTAAATAGGAACTTCGCAAAGAAATCGTAATTCTTCGAATACGTAGCCAAAGTCAATTAAAGATGATGAGCTTAAAAACCAGTCTTGTACCTGACAAAATGTTGCCAATGCTAAGGCGTTGACTGCCTAAAAGAACTAAACACCAACAAAATAAATACCAATGTAATTATGTACTTATGACTGATTTTGATTCGTATAAAATTATCCTCTAATTTCTTACATTTTTGTAAATTATTTAATAGATTTTTTATAGAAGTTTTACTCGTACATAATTTTTTTTAGTTACTATTTCAGTATTTATTGCCAAGTAACTAACTAGTTCACTTAATTTCTGTTTGTTACTGTTGCAATATAATTTTATCCCTTATACGGCAGCTATGTACTTGGAAACGATTAAATATAGTTCATAATTTCGACAACGTCGTTTGTTTAAAACAAGTGATTATCACCAATGCTGCAAAATGCTTTCATAAAATTGTTATTTTCGCAACTAGTGCGCGGTTTACACATTTATTAGTACAAGGCCTTCCATTTTAACCCGAGACAAAAATGTGAACAACATTTTTTGTAATCGTTTACATAAGGTTAGAAAAAAATTAAATATGGAAATATTTGTTGATAAAGCTCAAATTAATACATACACAAAAAAGTTTATATATTTAGTTATATACCATTTTTTAGTTTATGTGTGTAAAGTAACGATTACAAACGAATTATTTTTTGTGCCTTCATTCTGTAATAAGGCATATGCGTTTTCGGGCCTGGGCCGGCAAAAATAATACTAAATTAGAGTTGGTATTCGTTGTAGTGACAGAACTGATAGAATATTCGAAATTTGACGTAACACAAAGCCTGATCGCGTTCCGTGTACTTGTACGCATCCGTTATTATGTCCGTATTAGTTCCTTATAAACTACACATTACATCTATAAATTATTATAAAGTGAACAAATTGGTAGCTGGTCTGGCGATCAGCTAAATTAAGGTTATCAAAAAACTCTTCTAAAATGGTTCGGAGAAAATTTAAGTAACGATCGCTTGTTAAAATGCCTTTGTAAAACACTGGTCCGACGATTTTAGAGCCAAAAAGACCACACCATACATTTAAACTAAAGCGTCTCGAAGCCTTTCGAAATCAGGGTTTACGTTTTGTATTTGCAAACCATTGGCAAAATATAATTTTTCTTTCTTGATCGCCTGGTAAAAGACTCTGAGTATGCCTGTACAGGCTGTCCCAAATTCGAGGGCAAGCATGGGGATCTCGCTTATTATAAGAAATAGGATATAGGTTTAAATTCGGCACTTTTGCTAAATTCGATGCCGAGTAATAATCTGAAAAGAAATTTGAGCTAACTCGAATGGATTTGGTTTTATGATCAAAAAACTAAAAAATTCGATTTTCGTTTTTCGCGTTTGGCCACCTTATTATTAGGAATTTTCAAAATTCGATTAAACATTATTAAGGCACCTTTTTACGCACAATACTAATACGGTATTAAAAATATTATGCGACGTTTCGTTTATTCTGAACCATCATCAGGTTTATTTTTTCTTATGAGGGTTAAGATATATTTTTATGTCATTGGATGGAGAATGTTATGCTGATTCAGATTATTACTCGGCATCGAATTTAGCAAAAGTGCCGAATTTAAACCTATATCCTATCTCTTATAATAGACGAGATCCCCATGCTTGCCCTCGAATTTGGGGATAGCCTGTACATAAATACGTTACGTATTTATGTTTTTTCACAATATTCCGTATAGTTCCGAAACATAATCCACAATCTCTCATGCAATCTCGTATGGGATTTTCGCGATTTACTTCAAAATAAGCTAGCACATGTATTTCCGTTTCTTCATACATCACAATTTTTTTAACATACCTTTGGCAAAAACATTACCATTTGATCTAAATTTTCTGTATAATTTCAGAAAATATTTAAAAAATCTGGAACACGGGAACTGTGGCAGGATCTGTAACAAACAAAATACACCCACGTACCACACAAAATAAAAAAAAATTAAGTACACCGAACGTGTTTCAATCAGCGGTCGACTAGTCTACTAGTCGACTGGCAAAACTTGGCCAAAAGTTGTAAAATGAGCTAGACTAAACGCCAAATACGAAGACACCAAGGTGCGCGAAACAATCACGTGACCGTATACTATTCAACCGGAAAATATTAGTTCTTTTAAGAAAAGTAAGTTACGTTTTGTACATTTTTTAGTTAATAACCTCTTAATTATGATGTTTATATTTTATAATTAGGACAATTTAAACAACAACAAAAAACATTTATTTAATTGTGAAAAGTGAAATAATGTTACTTGTTCATAAATTTACTCCGAAATGTTGTAATTCGCATTTTAATTATTAACCACAGTTCTAACGGTAAATAATTCGTGTCTAAACAGTTTTATACTGCGATGGTTATAAATAGGTGTAATAGAGGGGGTAGAGTTTTATCAAATTCAAATATTAGATAGTATGCAAGTTGAAGTTATATAATTTATTATGAGGAAAATATAGTATACGAATATAAACAGATGGTTTTTATACAACAAAACAGGTGTTATGGGGTTTGCACAATGATGTATTCATAAAAGCATTGAGCTATGGCAGTAGCATGTTAAAAAGGTCAACACGATACATGTTAAAGATAAATAAGAAATTTGACATATAAATCAATTTAATTAAGCAATTAAACACATAACAGATATTGATTACATGAATGACAATAATCCTAATGTGTAGAACATGTATAATAATTGGTACAATGCATAAAAACTCTGCTAACTATAAAAGGGGTTATAGTACGAAGACGTTATGTTGGTAGATCATAGACTAATTGTTTGAAAAGTGCTTAAGAAGTTAAAGTGCCTTAGAAACATATCTAAGAACATGAACAACACATGTGCAATGTGAAATTAACAATATAAATCCAATAAAATATTACACAATTACTCTACACTTATTTCTTCGTTATCATAATCTGATATAAAATCAGATTCATCCGACGAGTCTCCACTCCTACGTATAATCAATTCCTCACAAACGACATCCATAATATGCTCTTTATTAATGTATTCCTCGTCAATTTCTTTAACATGACGGCACACTTCTTGCCAGTGGCTCTCCAAATCCATCGAACACTTTTCACGAGTTAGTTTTTCAACATCGGCTAATTTAAAAGTTGTGTTTCTCGATGCCACCCAAGATTTTACAATGGCCCACATTTTTTCTATTGGATTTAGCTCCGGTTGGTCGACATACAGAGTGACCATGTTTCGCAAATATAGCATCAATTGAATATTCCATGTAGCTCGGTTTATTACATTTTATTAAATCATACAGCTCCACTTTTGTTTGGAATTCATCATGTACGATCCCTCGTTCTTGTAACCAAGTTATCATTTCCATTTTTTTACTGTTAAAAGTTGGATGTTTAACTGTTAACGTGTTGTGATAACTTGCATTATCCATAACAATAACTGACTTTTCGAGCAAATTCGGTAATAACTGGTGCTCAATCCATCGTTTATAATTAATAAAGTTCATATCGTCGTGATAATCACCTGTTTTTGAGCCCGAGTTAAAAACTAAGAGGGCATTATTGATAAATCCCATTTCACCACCAGCATGTACTATTATAAGACGTTGACCTTTACCGATTTGACATTTTAAATCTTCGTTGGAATCATCTACTCAGGAATGTGGCGTTGTATGCGATGCATGTGTATATGTTTCATCTGTATACACAATGGGTCGTCCTGCTCTTCGATACTTTGTTATTGCTCGTACGTAAATACAACGTAAAGATCGTATATCGTATCGTTCCATTAAACATTAAACATTGTCAACGGTTTTCATCCATTTAAAACCTATTTTATTTAATAATCTTCTTAAAGAAGTTTCCTTCCCAGAGAAACCAATGGATTCGTCATCTTTAATAATATTATAGATAGCATTGACGGTTGGTCGTCGTTTCTCGGTGACATGAAAATTGTGTACAATGAGTCGAATGACTTGTTCCCCACAATTATCGACAGATGATTTTGGTGCGGTGTTCATTCTTTTATTAGAAGTTTTGAACGATTCTATTTCACCACGTTGAATTGCACTCCCTTCTCTAATAATTATAACGACGGTACTTTTAGATACTCCAGTTGCTTTCACAACGATATCAAGAACGTGAACTGTAAAGAAATGTAATCGTAATATGTATATGTAGGTTGGAAGGTAAAAATGACAAGATTTACTAGTTTTATTGTTTCGCATTGCATCCCTAGATGATTTAGAAATCAAAATCGCTAAACACAATTAAGGGACGTACTTTGGTACTAAATTAAATAAGAAATATAGGATATTTTGTATAATATTTCGTTTTTATTTAAATTTTATGGTATCCTATAAGCGAAACGTGAAACAAGCTCATATCTCCTTTACTTTTGGTTTTAGGCTGAAATTCATAATAACCTTTTATGTTGAGAAAAGCGTTGGCAATCGATTAGGATATAAATATACAGGGTCTCCCATTTAAGATAATTTAAAATAACTCGCAAGCGCCATGTTCAATTGTTTTTCTACCACCACGTTAATCAGCGGAAGGAATACTACTACTTCTCTAATATTTAACCGACCTCGTAGCTTCAATAATAAAAAAGTTCGCAATAGTGCACACTTGAACTTAATCGCCCTGTGTGTGTATATATATATATATATATATATATATATATATATATATATATATATACTGTATTTATTAAAAAAACGCGTTAACATAAATGGAAATAATGTTAAAACGTTAATAAAGTAAATTCATACAAATTTTCCGTTTATAAACGTAAGTTTAACTGGAACAACTTAGATACAATTCGTTTTTGATAATTTATGCAATAGAAACCAACAATAACAGCTTATGCAGAGTTGGAGACTTATTTGCTACAAGATATACTGCTAAACACGTGCCATCTATAAACACAATTTCCCATATTGTTAAGAAATTTACGAAAAAAGATTGTACAGTAAGCAAGCATAAGTCCAAAAAAGAACCCCTCGTAATGACCGAGAACTAAAAGTGTTCCGTATTTCAAATAACGATACTTTATTTGAAAGCCAAATTCAACAATTTAATGCACAATTCATAATATAAATAAAAAAAATCGAACAGTAAACATAAAAATTAAATATGGAAGATCTATTGTAACTCCAATAATTAAAAACTAAATTAATTCACCGCAACAACTTAAAACAAAAAGAGTTTCATTTCCATAACTACGTATTTAACATCTGTTTTTCCGTTTATTGTACTTCAAGTCTATCAACGATTAAAACATAAAAATGATTTATTCTATTCAGGAGAGAGTAGAAATTGTTGAAGATTATTTAAAAAATAATCAATGTGCTAACACTGCCTGTACAATTTTCAATAAGTGACACCCAAACAAACGAGTTAATCTAAGTACGTTTTGGAACTAATTTCAAAATTTCGACAAACAGAATAGCTGTAAAAAAATAATAAACAGCACATTGAAAACCCAGTAAGAAACGAAGCGGTAGAGGTAGCCGTTTTAGGGCAAGTTGTTGCGGATCCAACTCTTAGTACAAGAGATCGAATATCTTGAAGACAAATCTTTTTTGGAGGAAATGCAAAAACTGGTCGATTTTTATTTCAATGGGGACATCTTTCGATCATATTCCCAACTGTCCTACATCCATCCCCGCCCCTGTGTCACTGTTACCAATAAATTTAAGTAGGGAAAGTACTAAGTGTGACACATAATTGAAAAGGTAATTTTATAAAGAATTTGGTTATCTGACAGTTCATTATGTAACTTTTTATTTTGCTGCCATTTTGCGGGAACAAAAAGTGTTCCGTATATCAAATTACGATATTTCATTTGAAAGCCAAATTCAACAATTTAATGCACAATTCATAACACAAATCAAAAATTGGAAACGTCTACAGGGTATGAAGATAAAAATTAAATTGAAAAACCTATTATAACTCTAACTATAATAATTAAAAACTAAATTAATTCACCGTACTTGCTCAAAGTGTTTTCCATTAACTGCCATACATGAATACAAGTTATATTCGAAACGTTGTCTATCGTTTTGGAGCTTTTCTGGAGTTATTTGGCGACATTCGGTAATAATACGTTCACTTAACTCTTCTAATGAACCTGACTAGGTGGTGTATATTTCACTTTTCAAATATCCCCAAAAAAAGTAATCTAAAAAGGATAAATCAGGAGATCGTTAGGGTCATTCAATAAATCTTCTTCGTCCAATCCACTGTCTAGAAAATCTTTCATTTAAGTACTGACGAACCGCTACAGCAACATGTGGAAGAGCTCCGTCCTGTTGAGTTATTAGGTGATCTTCAAGGTATCTGTTATCGTTTTCTATGAAGTCTGTTATCAACGGTGTCTTCGAGTAATTCCAAATACATACCCCCAGTTAAATTACCTAGTAAAAAAATGGACCAACAATACGATCACCAAATATTCCAGCCCAAACGTTTAACTTTGCTGGGTATTGAGGATGTACTTCATGAGATACTCTTGGAATCTGACCAATACTGTTATCTATGTCAATTGACAATCACGTTGAGTTAAAAACTGTATTTATCCTAAGAACAAATGTTAAAAAGAAAATTTAGATCTTGTATAGCACGCTCACTCATGATTTCGCAAAATTGTAAGCAGCGATCAAAATCGTCTTCGTTAAGTTAAGTAAGGATGGAATTTGTTGGCTTTCAAAATTCGCCCAACGATACGTTGACTTACTCCAGATAATTCTGCTAGCTTTCTTATAGTAAGAGTTGGATCCGCTTCGTTTCTTACTGGGTTTTCAATGTGCTGTTTTTTATTTTTTACAAAGCGTACTTACGATTAACGCGTTTGTTAGGGTGTCGCTTATTGAAAATTGTACAGGCAGTGTTAGCACATTGATTATTTTTCAAATAATTCAACAATTTCTGCTCTCTCCTGAAGAGAATAAATAATTTTTATGTTTTACTCGTTGATAGACTTGAAGTACTAATGACAATAAACTGAAAAACAGATGTTAAATACGTAGTTATGGAAACGAAAACCTTTATTTTTGTTTTAAGTTGTTGCGGTGATGTAATTTAGTTTTTAATTATTGAAGTTAGAGTTACAATAGGTTTTCCAATTTAATTTTGCACTGTACACTGTTCCAATTTTTTAATTTGTATTATGAATTGTGCATTAAATTGTTGAATTTGACTTTCAAATGAAGTATCGTTATTTGAAATACGGAACACTTTTTGTTCTCGCAAGATGGCGGCAAAATAAACAGTTACATAATGAACTGTCACATAGCCAAATTCCTTATAAAATTATCTTTTCAATGATGTGTCACATTTAGTACTTTCCCTATTTAAATTTTATTGGTAATAGTGACAAAGGGTAGGGGAGGGATGTAGGACTGTTGGGAATATGATCGAAAGACGCCCCATTTAAATAAAAATCGACCTGTTTTTGCATTTTCTCCAAAAAAGATTTGTCTTCAAGATATTCGATCTGTTTCGTTTTCGCTGCCTCACCCTGTATATACTAAAAATGTAAACTTTTTTATAGAAATATTTATTTATATGATCTAAACAAGTTATCCTACACTCACAACAATTAAAAAATACGGTTTTGTGTTTTTATTATCGAAGCTTTCTGTTAACTGCAACTCAAACATCTCTTCAGAAGTGTTTAAGGTATTTATAATAACGACGTCAAACTATTTACATCGTCCGCAAAGGATACTCAATCGTTCCGCATTTATTTCCACTCTTATCTTTGCCTATTTGAGCTTCATAAATATTCCTTCATTCTAAATACACCGAGATAAATGTTGGTACCCCTGTCTTATTCATCTTTTTTGTATTTTATCTGTGTCTGTGCTTTTACTGGTATCAAAATCTATGAGGGCTGGGTGAACGACTTTTCTACTAATATGTTAACAGCTAGTACCTACAAATAACATTATATTCACATTTTATTCATTACTAGTAAACCCCGGCGCGCTTTGCTACGTCTTCTCCCGGTATTTCAACGCCATCCCCACTTTTTTTTTTCAGAAAAAAAAAATAATGCAACAACACCCCCGTACGCAATTTCATAGCTAACCAAAGTTAGCTGTTAGAACAAACATACAGATATTCATTTTTCTACATAAAGAAGAAAAATCATATATTATTTTTGCAAATGTTCACAAATAATTAATTAAAACTTTCTATAAAGTATCGATTTTGGTGGTTTAAGAACAAATCGCGGTTTTCGTTTACTTTTTTACCTTCCAACCTACATATAAGTACAATACATATGTAGGTTATGCAATTTTTTCACTATCGCTAAATCGTCTTATTAGCTCATTTTACAATTTTTGGACACGTTTCTCACATGAAGTTTTAAACATCATTTTGACATAGATTATTTTTTTGTTTTTACAGTGTTACCTGTTTTCGTGAACGTATAAAAAGGAGGTTGCATAATTGTCCTAAAAAATTATAATTAATATTATTTCATTTCTTTTAATTTTCTAAGTTAACATCTAGATCCTTATTAACCTCTGTCTGACATGAAGTTTTAAATGTCTGTTTGACATAGATTATTGTTTTTGTTTTCACAGTGTTGCCTATTTTCGTAATTAACTTATTATAAAAGAGGTTACATAATAATCGAAAAAAGATGCTATTATAATTATTTCATTTCTTTTAATTTCTATTTTGTAGGTTGGAAAGTCATGTGGTGTTCCACGGGAGGATTCATAATGTGTTTGTTAATAGTCGACCTATATAAAATTGACTGAATTAAATGAATGCCAATGTAATATGGTGTGTAGTTTAGAGAGTTCAGAGATGCACATCGAAATTTGGTGCTTTATCAAAAATATTAATTATTTGCAAAACGTTTATAGTTTTTGTAGTTTTAAATTTATCTTGCTCTTACCGTAACTTATGAAAAATGAAACAACGCTAGCGTTACTCCTGCTCTAGCACAAATGTTGGAAAAGAACAGTATTTGTTATATAATATCGTTGACATCGTGTATAAGTAAAAAATTCGAAAAGATAATTAGTAATCGATTAACCTGGTGCATAGAAAAAGAAAAACATATTTAAATATCAAATAGGGTTTCATAAAGGGCATCTCACTATAGATGAACTAGTTCTAACGTAGATATTCCAAAACGGAATACCCCGGACTCGTTACTCTGAGTTATACACTATTTTTGGTTGGAATAAACGAACTAGTGGAATCGATACCATCCCCAATCTGCAAATGTTTATACGTGGATGACCTCATTATTTTCTACGAAAATACATCTATATAAAGTTTGGAAATACACTTAAATAAATCAATTGAAGATATAGTTAAGAAAGTTGAAAGTATTGAGATTCAATTATCTGAGATTAAAACTACTGCCACACGCTTCAGTGGTAAAAAAATCCACGTGATGAACCCAACATCCTTATTTCGGAAAAGTAGTTCTTATATAGAATGATTAAAAATATCAGGAGTCATTTTCGACAAAAAATACATTTCAAAGAGCACATAAAACATCGTGTTGCTAAATTTAAAAAAGGGTCAATTTTATTAGATGTATGAGTAACATAACATGGGCATAACATGTGCTTATCGAACTGTACACAACTGTTTTTGGCTAATATAGAATATGATAGTGTAATATATACTCATCTGCGAGACCGACAACATTAAAACAGCTAGACAGAATACATATACGGGGAATAAAGCTCGCAACTGGGGCATTTCGAACTAGCCCTTTGCTATCTGAATACTCGGGTATCCCACCACTAAACACTAGGAGGGATATTCTGCGATGCAACTAACTAAAATACTAGGAACTCCAAAGAAACTTAAATAACAAACTATTTGATGACATCAAACAATAAATGGGTATGAAGAGCGGAACAGGTAGCTCAATATTATTTGATAGAGAACACTATAATTGGTCTCATAGCTGTATTACCAGTATATGAACGGCTGAGTTATACACTATTTGACAATAGCTACTGTTTTGTGTACATCGAGAGCGAGGGGGGGTATATGGTCAGTACTGATTAACTAAGCTCACTAGTAGCCCTTCAAAATCAAAGTAATGCACATTAACTGCTAAACAAAATAAAAGACCAACTACACAACCTAGAAAGCAATGATGCAAAGCACATAATTTTGATGTGGGTACCGAGACACGTCTGAATTCATGTAAACGTGTGTACTGACATACCAGCAAGACAAGCAGCAAACGAAAATATAAAAGATGATATACGCGTACCACAAACACATGGTATCAAACAAATTTGGCAATAAACCAAGAAAGGTGCTATTTGAAAACTTGCCATAATAAATACAACCTTTTACGAAGAGAAGAAGTAATTGTCACAAGAACCAGGATCGGACACACCAATATAACACACGTACTCATACTTGGAATAGGTGAACAAGAGAAATGCGCTAATTGTAATCAAAACATGACATTATAACATATACTCCTAGTATGTCCACTGCACAACGCTATAAGAGAACGTTTAAGACTTGAAAACCGATTAGAAGAAATAACAGCAGACAATCACGAAGAAATAACTAAAGTTCTAAGCTTCTTAAAAGAGACTGGAGTATACAGTAGGATATAACTAATAGAAATGGCAATAAGACCATAGCAGTTAATGCCATTAAACACCTAAAAAAATAGTTCATATTATGTGCTGATAAAAATAGTCGCTTTAAATCAGAAAAAATGTATGCATTCAATAGCGCAGTATTCATTATATTGTTAAACCAACGTGACGTTCACTGGAATATCAGGCTGTACAGGCAACAAAGGAAAAAAAAAGGAAAAGTCAACGTATTTCATTCCCTTCCCAAGGGGGAGGGCGGGCTGCTCGAGCTTCCCGAGCTCCTTCAGCCACAATCATGGATTCCCAGCATACATACATACGTTACGTATATATGCATGGTGGGATTAAGGATAGGTGTGGTCAGGATAGGATCGGGAGGAACGGAGTTAGGGTTCTGAGGAGGAAAATACTACCCCAGCATTCGCCTAAGTAGCCGCACATGGTGTGCATATACGCAGTGACCATGCCGCTACATGTGTATGAGGAAAACTCCCTGAAAAAACCTCATACAAGGTAGACGGTAACGGGAATCGAACCCATTACCTCCCGAATGCTAAGCAGATCGTGTCACCACTACACTACCAGCTCGGTGAGGCAACAAAGTGCATGGTCCTATTTATATAGGAATAATTAGTATAGATACGCCCCCCCTAGGCTTCGTTAATCAAGTGAAGCCAATCGTCATTTGGTGTTTTTAACTGTAAAGCAGGGTATTACATTTGCAGCGTTTTACAATGATTGTGTAATTTTTCAAATAATTTGTGTGTGTTGCACATGGGTTGTTGTAACAATTCCACTAATAAAAACCTTGATAAACATTTTTTTTTGATAAGTAAATATTTAGGTGAAAAAAGTTAGTGTTAGTAATCTGTGATTTAAAATCAAACGATGAACGTTTGGTCAAAATGGTGGTCTATTTGAAAACCGTCATTTATTCCTCGTTATATTAGAAAGCAAAGGCTGGTATTTTTAATTTACAGAATTGTCAATGTGAATTTATGGTCGAACTTGTTGAATCGTGTAATGGCCTCCTTGGCAACCATCCACTGTTTCCGTAGTAACCGTCGTTGACGTAGTACTGATTACAAAGTTGATTTCAAATGAAGACGTTTGACTTCAACTGCGGGGCGTTAAGCCATATCTATATATTCCTATATCAGTGCTCGTTACAACTCAACAACATGAAACTCGATAATAACATATCATTAAGGTCAGACTCACACATTCACCAAAACTCCTCACATCCAGTGCTCTAGCCATCGTAAGCCTTAATTTTTATCTCAACCTGTAAATTTATTTTAAAATCACCACTTAAATTTCATTACAAAACGCTCTAAATTTGCAAACTTTAAACTTCCTCAAGAAAATCTTAAACTTCACCACTTAAGCGCAAACATTTACGTAAACGCTCAAAAGCTTCAAAACACAAAATTCTAAACTAATCCAAAATAAATCTGAAATCTTCACTTAAATATCATAACTTCGAACAACAAAAATAAACTTAAGCATCCAAAAAATTAAAAAATTTGTCTTAAAACGCTACAAAATTGTATATGAATGATAACCACAAAATATTACTCAAAATTTAATAGCGTTACTCACCATATTTTAATTAAAAATAATCATCAAATATTACGTTACCAAAATTTGCAAAACATTACTCTAAATTTCAATTGCATAGTTGTGTGCACAATAGTTTAATTAAATGAACCCTTATCCATAATAATGTAACGTGCACTCATAAAATCAAATGAAAGCTAATAAATCATAGAATTGTAGTTATTTGCCTGATAAGTACGCGTTATATGTGCCTTTACAAAACTCCGTAATCCTTTTTAAAACAAAATTAAAAGGCCATCCTAGTCACGGCAAACTATTGTTCTCAACTTATGTACACCCCCGACGTTAATGAAAAAGGCCAACCGCGAGGCGATCTATCGTAGAAATTTTGGACACCCTTTAAATGTTAGCAATAACCAAGAACGTATTGTAATAGTCAGGTAAATTTTCCATTATGTTACGGGTACGTAGATATTCTCTTAAACAATCAGTTTGCTAATGAAAGAATTCTTATGAAAATACGTAATGCCTGGTTCGAAACTGACTTGAAAATCTGTTATATAAAAAGAAGAATTATATTTTTTATATTTTTAATGAGTTTGAATATATGTGTATTTATAAAATCAAACAAATGATCTTAGTTTTATTCCATTATAATGGAATTAGATAATACATTTAAATGTCATTATGGTTTACTTTAAGGAAATTAAAACAGCTCCAAGTAAGTAGTTTTTCTTCACATACCGGAATTGATAATAGGAGTAATATATTTTTAATATGTATTAACTTCAATGAAATTGTTGCACAAAAATAAAAATCAATTAATCTACGATATAATTAGACTGTTTAGAAGAAATACAAGTAACAATGAAATTCCAAATTGTTTTGAATTCATTATTTCCCTGATAACACGGTGCTTGTTTTTTTTTCCATTTTAATTCAAAGCAGTGCTAGTAAAAGAGGAATAGTTATTTATGAAATCGTATTATCAAGGATGTAATTGAAATTAAAAAGCGTCCTAATTGATAAAATAAAAACACGTTATTTGGCATTAATTGTAATTTAAATATAAAAAAATCCTTTAACCCTATAGATCATTGATGCCTATCAATGATCTACAAGTACCGCTAAAAATCGAATTAATGTAAAAGTGGCAGTTTTTGAATCAAAAATGAGAAACTGTTTTTGAACTCACCAAATTCGTTTTCTTTTTCCAACGATAAAAATGGAAATCAAATTTAAAAAATCTACATGTTTCTACCTTTTATATTTATTATTTATTATTATTATTATTAGCATTATAACAGAGATAACGATTTAACTAAAAGTAAGCACGAATCACATATAACAAAATAATACTATCTAATCATAGTTTAATAATTAATATAATATCCTTCATTTTCAATACAATCCTACATTCTTCGACGCATGCTGCCCGTTAAAATTTGGCAAAGGTTGCCAAAGCGAAAACTTTCCCAAATCCTACGAACATGTAACATTAAAGCATCAACAGTCCTTTCACGAATGCCATTATAGTTATGATCGTTCCAATTCCTTACCATATCGGCCCAAAGGTTCTCGATTGGATTTAAATCTGGAGATTTAATGGACCAACGCAGCAATTTTATATTGCCAGCATTATCTGCGAACCAATCCATAACCCGTCGTGCAGTATGGAAACTGCAATTGTCTTGAACAAAAGTGATCGGTCCATCACGTTCTTCTTCCAGGTATAAAATACTAATTGAAGGTAAAAGCATATCTTCCAATGCTTCTATATATCGAATGGAGTTAAACGCTGGCGGAAATACTTGCACTAATTCTCTAGGTCCAGCGGTGATCATCCATCTCCATACACCTGGGGATACACGCCCGCTTATTGCTAACGGAATAACGTCTCTTTGATTATACCTTTGGTTATCGGGGCGCCATAAAGTAACTGCAGTATCTTGGGATGATGAGAACGTCTTTTCATCAGATAAAATCACCGTCGACCAATATCTGTCCAAATAATTGTGACAGAAATCTAAACGCACTGCAGCATGCTCTGGAGAAAGTACAATCTTCCTAGCCGGTTTTCTTGAAGGAATTCCATTTTCATGTAAACGTCTCGATATTGTCTTTTCACTGCAATGGATTTGCAATCACTCCTTAACTTGAACGCAGTTATGAAAGGTGCATCATTTATTAAGTTCTACATATCGATATCGCCATCTTCTCTAAAATTAGAAATAAAACTAGTCTTATACAAATACAAAAATAATATGATCAAACTATGTAATATACATACGCAACAAAATTACTTACCGATAGGTTACATCGACGGGACACTTGGCTTATTGAAAGTACACTATTCAATAAACCAAGAATAATTCCCCTGTGCTGTAACAAACTATCCGTTTGTCTTAAGCGACGGGGCATTTTTTTTATTAAAATAAAGCTTCACAATATAGTTACGACAAAGTCAAGACGGGTTATAACTGAATATTTAATAATCATATGTTGTCCTATTTATACCCTATTGTCACAAAGCAATTTTAAATTATTACTTATTATATATTATATAGTAATTACATGTGATTACTTAAATGGTATTGCAAATTAATTGATTTTCGGCTTAACCTTTGTCCAATAATCATAATTATTCTAAAAATAAAATATGCCGAATATACCAGAACAATAGGAAAATACATTGCTACACTTTCTACTTTGATTGATTTCGACTACATCGTAGATAATTTGATAAGATAAATATTTGAATTGAATTGAAAAGCGTTATAATTGCTAAAATAAAAACTAGTGTTTTGGCATAAAATTTCCCATAGGTAGGGTAGCATTATTTAATTTACACATATCCCAAATGCTTTTCTAAGAAACCGGAAACGCTAAAAATGTCAATTTAGGTTTTTTTAGGAAATCTCAAAATGAAATATAATGCCCACTTATGGGAAATTGAATCCTAAAACTTTTATTAAAAAAACTAATTCTTTTGTATTGTAATTTAACGAATCCTTTTCAATTTATTGGCTCTATATCACGCCCTGGGGGGGTTCGGACCTGCTTTGTGCAACCAAACAATAAAAAATCTACCTGACCAGTTTTGCATTTAAAGGGATGTACAAAACAAATGCACATTTTTAAAACTACTTCGAGGATGGGCTTTTTCATTGACGCCGGGTGTACACAAACATTTGTTACTATACTCAAAATAAAATAAACAATAAGATCTCATACATCTTAAGCACAACGATTATCTGAATTTTACAGATAAATTTTACATATTAAAAAAAATATTATAATAATCTTGTTCATTTGAACAACCAAGCAATAAAAGAAAAAAGTTCGATAGAGTTTACGCCTTCAACAGGTAACAGGCTGTATGATCCATATATCGAACATCAACATAGATAATGCTCACAATTCCGCGCACCAACGTCGCACTTTTACCTCTCCACAAAATTTTAGATACGTATACGAAATTGTTTCTCTAAGTTATCGATCCAGATTTCGATTATAAAGATCAGGTAATTTACACATTATTTCGATTGCATATCTGGCTTACAAATTTAGTGATTCTAGTGTTTGTGTAGTTGCAAATTTTCTTTTTGGTAGGCATCAGAGTGTATTTTTTAATGATGTCTTATCAAATCAAATATCTATCAACTGTAGGCTCCTTTTTGTTTTTAGTGTACATAAATTACATCCCACTATCTCTACTTAAAGACGTTAAATACATCTTACATGGTATTGAAAAATCCAGATTAAGAAGCCGCTTTTTTTCTTCAGATCAGCAAAAGGCTAAATTGAAGCGCTTTACTTAACCATAATGACGCGACGGGGAAGGTGCCTGTGACCCACTACTACAAAACGCACTACATCTTAATATGTTTTTTTCTTCAATTTCTAAGATCGAGACCTCAACTCCGACTGACTGAAAAAGGGAAGCTGTCCTTTGCCCCTTCTTAAAAGTACTTAGATTCGGTAAATTAACAACTTATCACTTCACATGGAAACTCAACGATAAAAAAACAAGAGACTGTAGTCAGTTCAGGAATGTACCAAACATAATACTACCCACGATTGTATAAGTTTTCCACAATATTTACAAAAGCCCACACAAACCAGTCTGTCACTTTCATCCGATCGACTTTATGTAAACAACTTAATGGAAATATACCAAGACCCCAGACGATAATTTACAATATCAGAACGCCACAGGACGTGAAAGTAACCGTCATTAAATTTAGCAACCAAACAATCTACATGTTTATACATTTGTACTAAAGGAATTTAAAAAAATATCTTTTCTACTAATAATCTTGAAATAATAAAATCCAACAATGTACTGAATTAATTTATATAATGCGAAAAAACTAACGAAAAAAAAAGTATATTGCGCAATTGTTTCTGAAGATTTTCACACCCTGTGACATAAGAACGTTGATCACGAGTTGGAATGAGCACCATAAGAAAAGATATATCAAATATATTGCTAGAATCGATAAAGCTACACGAGTTTTTGCCAAATTAAGTAATATTAATGTTAAAAAACATTCTCGTACTTTTCTATCAAATAGTATTGCAAGGTATACTATGATCATGGCATTTCTACCCTAATTTGATGACTGACACCATATGCAATAATGGTGTTGAAAATGCCATTAGTTATATCAAGCAATACGATAATTTATGAAAAAAATAAATATTATTAAATCATTTGAAAAAATTAAGTAATTACCTGCACTCTCTGAACTAACAACTTACCGAACTTTCTGGTGAGTGCAGAACGGTGTTCTAAACCGTATTTACGACATTTACGGTATGCAGCGTCACAGAATGCAGCGTAGCCTAGTAGCCTACGGTTAGCTGAGCTCAGTGCCGTTTTGCAAGTTTTTCGTTATTCAGATACAGTGTAGACGTTTGCCAAAATCTAAAATGTTATTACTCTACCACCTTTCACGGAAGAATTGACGATTCTGACATTCTGTGAAAAAATAACATATTAACGCCATTCTTTAAAAGGACAGACCAACATCACGAATATTGCCGAATCAACGGGATATAACAGGGAAGCTGCACAAAATAAGTTTCGCCCATACAAGCCAAAATTTATGAACGTTTTAAAGGAACGGAATTTCGAAATCAGAATGGGTTTTTCGTTTGGTACAAAGGGATGAAGGAAGAAAATAGCCGTTTCCCTTATCAAATACTCTGAACTGGCAAGGCAACCTTTAGTTAAAATGGCACCGTTAGTTCACAAAATTGCCGTTGGTGGAGTCAAGAAAATCCGCATTTTATGATCGAATGTCGCGACCAATATTCTTTTAAAATAAACATTTGGTGTGGTATATTGAACAATCAATTAGTTGGACGATTCTTCTTTAGGGAGAATTTAACGGGGGACCTATTTTAAAGCATCACTAAATTTTCAGAATGTGTTTAGAATATATAATAATATTTTTACAATTAAATTTTATTTTTCCTTAAAAACTAATAATTCGATCGATAAATTTAAATGAATTTATTACCATCAGCTAAATATTTCATAAACAAATGGACTAGCATCCGTTTTTTTTTTTGCTCTTATTGTGACAATGACAATGGTCAAAAATTTCCAAAAAATCAAATGTAACCTAGGTGTCTGAAAATAGGTATACATGCTTAGAATTAAAAATTCTGCCAAAAAACGCATTTTTTTGGCCATTTATTTTTTCTAATGTCAAATTTGACAGATACCCAAGAGCAACAGGTAGAAATTTTCGATGTAATTTTGGATCAAGTTCCAAGCACCAGCTGTCGTCAAAGTCAGATTTCACCTAAAATCATTAATAAAACATTTTCCCATATAGTGCGGACCTTATGTGTGTCACTGTGTGCATATATATATATATATATATATATATATATATATATATATATATATATATATATACATACAGGGTGTCCACATACTCTTTTCACAAAAGAAAACTGCAGATTCTAGAGCTGATTTTATGTCGATTTAACGTAAATTACCTTAATAAAAAAATACTTCCTAAGAGAGCTGGAGATCTTAGAAGATGGCGCCCTAACATCGGTTTACTTCAGATATCTTCAAAATGGTTTCCCTTTAAATGATAGCGTTCTGTATTTATTTAGTCGTATGACGTGAATATGATTTTTTAGTTGTATTCATAAGCGGCTTGTTTGAGCGGGGCATTGGACATTGTTATTCATAAGTTTTTTGTTTTTCAAAATTTCACAATTTTAACATAAAATTTAAAAATTTCGATTTTTTCATAAAATGATGGTACTCTTGTCTGAAGTCGCTACGACGCACCGTTTTCGAAATAAATCGATTTGAACTTTTGATGTGTTAATCATACTTTTATAGAATTAACTAACGAAATCATTTACAATTATGAAAGATGGCTATGGAAAATAAAGAAAATAACGATTGCGGGAACGTCAAAATAACTAGTATTACAGGTTGAGGTTAAAGTGTGAAATAAGTTTTAAGTGAAAGATTTTGTATTGTTTAGTTACATTACCGTAAATACAAAAAGTTGAATATCGTTAGAATGGTTTCGTTTAGTAACGAAGAATATGCCGATATGCATTTAGTGTACGGCGAAATGCAATGCAACGCTCGGGCAGCAGCACGTAGATATGCAGATAAATCCAGGTAGTAGACATCCTGCTCCTAAATCAGTTACGCTTCTTTATCAAAGAATTAGGGAAATAGGATCGGCAATTCCTAAAAATAATGTAACGGGAAGACATGTTGATGTAGTGGAAGAATATCAAGATGATATTTTAATGGAAATTGAGTACAATCCCGAAATAAGCGTAAGAAGGTTGGCTGCAATGTATCCCAATGAGTCAAAACCTTTTATGTGGAACATTCTACATAAGGAAGGATTGTATCCTTTTTATTTCAAAATAGTCCATGCCTTGCAAGCTGGTGATTTTCCTGCTCGTATTGATTTTTCCAATTGGGTGCAAAATAAAGAGAATCAAGACCAAGATTTTTTTATAATATTTTGTTTTGTGACGAAGCCGCTTTTACAAAAGATGGAATTTTTAATATGCACAATGCACACTATTACTCCTATGTTGATGAAAACCCTCATGCGATAAGGGAAAGTAAACATCAGGAAAGGTTTAGCATTAATGTATGGATAGGTGTTCTTGGTGATAATTTGCTTGGACCTGTAGAATTGCCTAATCGTTTAAACGGCGAAGAATATCTCAACTTTCTACAAAATACTTTACCGGATTTATTAGATGATAGTTATCTGAATATTCGGCGGAACTTGTGGTTTTTATATGATGGTTGTTCGGCTCACAATAGCAGAACTGTTCGTACTTTTTTAGATAACAATTACCGAGAGCCATGGATCGGAAGAGGCGGTCCGGTTGCTTGGCCAGCAAGGTCTCCAGATTAAAATCCTTGCGATTTTTGTGTTTAGGGATATCTAAAATCAATGGTTTATTCCCAACCAATAGAAACACGCGATCAGCTTTGGAGAAGAATTCAGGATATCTGCGACGAATTTACGAACAATACAATTTTTGCAAATATTCGGCAATCTTTACATAATCGAATAAATTTGTGCATAGAAACGGATTGTCGCCATGTGGAGCATCTTTTGTAGATTCAGTTTTGTGTTTCATGCTTTCAGTTGTCATTTTGAATTTTTTTTATTATTAGTTGTCAGTCACATTTTTTTTCTATTAAAAACGATTATTTTTTACCCGAGTTTATTTCTTACTTTCTAAAGCAAAATTAATTTATGACATGAGAGCAGTTTGACGTTCACGCAATTCTTATTTTGTTTATTTTTCATAGCCATCTTTCATAATTGTAAAAGATTTCGATAGTTAATTTTATAAAACAATGATTAACACATGAACAGTTCAATTCGATTTATTTCGAAAACGGTGCGTCGTAGCGACGAATGATACAAGAGTATCATTCTTTTATGAAAAAAACGAAATTTATGAATAACAATGTCCAATGTCCCCCCCGCCCTCCTAAACGAGCCGCTTATGAGTACAACTAAAAAATCATATTCACGCCATACGATTGGGCATATTCCACTAAATAAATATACATTTAAAGGGAAACTATTTTGAAGATATTTTAATTAAACCAACGTTAGGGCGCCATCTTCCAAGAGCTCCAGTTCTCTTAGGACGTATTTTTGTATTAAGGTAATTTACGTTAAATCGACATAAAATTAGCACTAGAATCTGCAGTTTTCTTTTGTGTAAAGAGTTTGTGCACACTGTATATATATACAGGGTGTTTCATTAAGGCTGGCCACCGGCCATATTTCAGAAACTAGTGGACATAAAAAGTGGAGAAAAAAAATTCATTATAAAAGTCGCCACGAGAAAATCCTGGAAATTATTTTTAAGTTCCCTAATTCATCGCAAGGGGGCGCAATTGAAAATTAAAAAATAAAATTATAAATTTCTCCGAAAATTCCCACATTAAGGCATACCTTTGATAACATCGTTAGAAAGCTTAGACAATTCTGCATCATTTTGGTCTAAGGCTCATTGGCGTACCGACCTTAATAAGAGTGGGGGAAGCTATTGAATGTGTAATCATTTAAATCGCTGTTATTTTTAAACGACTTATCCGATTGTAGTAAACCTAGGCTTGTTTAGAAGAAAAAGGTAAGTACTTTTAACTGTCGCATCCATTGGTACGCGATAGCTCATAATAAAATTGTTAGAGGGCGCAATTTGTAATAATACCAGTATTTTGATTTTATTCAGAAAAATTAAATCATACGGTATAATTATGACATCATAAGCGGAAAGTAGCTTAAATTTGTAACAAAAACGTAAATAACGCAATTTGATATCTTTATTTGTTCCAGAGTTATGGCGAAAAGAAGACTTTTAACCGTTTAATAATTGATTGTTGCTATGGTTTCTTAAGGTGTACAGGTTGGATTAGTAATGAGGAATCTGCATTTATCATAGTCTGTGCCTCCCTTCACACTCTATCTAGGCTTAGGACTAATCCAAACTAAGCAAATTGCAAAATTTGAGCGTGTTTAGAGGCCAACGGGCCATAACAACGATATCAAAGTAATGGTTGATTTTTGTTTAAGAAACTTTTTAATAGAATGGTAAAAAATCATGAACAACTGTTAAAAAACAAGTGAAAAGCTATAAATGTTCAAATTGACGGCCGTTTTGTAAAATACAACTATTAATTCTTCTTCTTGTACTGGAAACAGATGTTTCGATTTCGTCTCGTGGAATCGAATTTATTGCAATTTCAATTCGGTGAATCATGTCCTCTCGGGTGGTTGGTCTCGTTTCGTAAACAATATCTTTTATTCTTCCCCACAAGTAGAAATCTAATACAGTTAAATCCGGGGATCTAGGTGGCCACGGAAACAAACTACCCTTCCCATCCAGCGATTTGGGTATCTAACATTTAAGAAATCACGGACTCTTCGGGAATAGTGTGAAGGACATCCATCATGTTGATACCACAGGGATGCTCTCACGTCAAGGGAATGTCTTCTAAAAGATTGGGCAAGTCATTTTGTAAAAGTTTAAATAAGATTCACCATTTAGGTGTCCATGAAAACAAATGGTCCGATAATTCTGTCACCTAAAACACCACACCACAAATTTACACTCCATCTGTTTTGGTGATCCACTTCGCGCATCCAGTGAGGATTTGTTTGCGACCAATAATGCATATTGTGCAAATTAACTCTGCCGCAGCTAGTAAAAGTAGCCTCATCGGTCCATAAAACTTTGGAAAGGAATCGAAGATTTTCACTACACATGTCTCTCAGCCAATAGCAATAGTCGAGCCGCCTGTCAAAATCAGTGTCTGATAAAGCCTGGTGTAAAACTAGATGATAAGGATGCAGCTTAAAATCCCTTAAAATTCTGAACACAAAAGCTACACTTACACCTAGTTCTGTGGAAATCTCCTGATGCTTACGTGAGGCTCCGATTCTACGTACGCAAGAACATTAATACTATTGTCTTCATTTCTTATGCGACGTCTTCTGACAGGAAGTGGAATACGTCGTACATTTCCTGTTTGTCTTAAACGTGTTGCCATTCGCCGAAACACTTTTCTAGTGTAGTGCCTTCGATCAGGATATCTGATAGCGTATTGTCGTTCCGCAATAGCTGCATTTTGAAAACATTCATAATACACGGCAAGCATGTCGTAAGCCTCGGCATTGGTATACGACATTTTTGAAGGATAGCACTAATTTCTGATAAGGTACAATGAAACCCAAAACTAATGAAGGAAAACATTTTTACAACACAACATCAATCAAAATTAAGTAAGTTGACAACTTTTCAATTTATTTACCTCCATGGAAACGAGCCGACTTTGTTCCGCAGCAAATTAGATTATTATTTTAAAACACACCACATTAGAATTATGCCTTAGAAGTTTTATATGATGTTATAAACGTACAGAAGAAGAATTAATAGTTATTTTTTACGAAACGGCCGTCAATTTGAACATTTTTAGATTTTCACTAGTTTTTTAACAGTTATTCATGATTTTGTACCATTCTATTGAACAGTTTCTTAAACAAAAATCAATCATTACTTTGATATCGTTGTTATGACCCGTTGGCCTCTAAACACGCTCCAAATTTTGCAATTTGCTTAGTTTGGACTAGTCCTAAGCCTAGATAGAGTGTGAAGGGGGCACAGACTATGATAAATGCAGATTCCTCATTACTAATCCAACCTATACACCTTAAGAAACCATAGCAACAATCAATTATTAAATTAAACGGTTAAAAAGTCTTCTTTTCGCCATAACTCTGGAACAAATAAAGATATCAAATTGCGTTATTTACGTTTTTTGTTACAAATTTAAGCTACTTTCCGCTTATGATGTCATAATTATACCGTATGATTTAATTTTTCTGAATAAAATCTAAAATACTGGTATTATTACAAATTGCGCCCTCTAACAATTTTATTATGAGCTATCGCGTACCAGTGGATGCGGCAGTTAAAAGTACTTACCTTTTTCTTCTAAACAAGCCTAGGTTTACTACAATCGGATAAGTCGTTTAAAAATAACAGCGATTTAAATGATTACACATTCAATAGCTTCCCCCACTCTTATTAAGGTCGGTACGCCAATGAGCCTTAGACCAAAATGATGCAGAATTGTCTAAGCTTTCTAACGATGTTACCAAAGGTATGCCTTAATGTGGGAATTTTCGGAGAAATTTATAATTTTATTTTTTAATTTTCAATTGCGCCCCCTTGCGATGAATTACGGAACTTAAAAATAATTTCCAGGATTTTCTCGTATGACTTTTATAATGAATTTTTTTCTCCACTTTTTATGTCCACTAGTTTCTGAAATATGGCCGGTGGCCAGCCTTAATGAAACACCCTGTATATATATATATATATATATATATATATATATATATATATATATTATTTTCAATTTTTGTGACTGTCAGTCGTACTGATATTTGTTATTATAAATAGAATGTGTTCAATTTTATGCAATGTTTGGAATGTACACTAAATTTCAATACAACTTTTTATCTGTTTCGTCTGTTTGCTATATACACCTAATCATTAAAAATAACTTGTGTTGAAAGAGATCTGGTAGTATTTTGTGGCTAAACCTCCTAATATAATTTATCCTGAAATGTGACAACACCATTTCGTTTAATAAAATCTGACATCCAGTTTCAAAAACAATTTTAAATCTCAGAATATTTTGCTTTAAAGATTCTTTCATAGAATCAAGTTTTTGATATTCCATTCATCTTAAATTAAACGCTTTCGGTTTCCTGATTATGCGATAACTGCTTATGGCTCAAACCCTCCTTCAATAACTTAAACTGAAAATAATTATATATATATATATATATATATATATATATATATATATATTCAGTTTTTGTGACTATCAGTCGTACTGATATTTGTTATTATAAATAGAATGTGTTCAATTTTATGCAATGTTTGGAATGTACACTAAATTTCAATGCAACTTTTTATGAGACGGTACACATCCAAACTTCATAATTTTTTTTTAAATTTTTCTTAAAAATGTCTAGAATTAAAAGCCCTTCAAAAAATAAACAACAGTTTATCGAAATGGCAGCGATGTAGGTCACATATTTTCAGGGTTTACACTAACGAGACCTATATCACCTTACCAAATATTTGAAGTTGTTTCACAGAATTTACATAGAATGGTAAGATTTTGGAACCGTTCACTATGTTGAAAATTGGAATACTCAATTTTATGATTTCTCTTACTATGTTAGAAAGTAAGGGTAGTAAGCGTATGGTGACTATATCCCTATATGTAAAATGAACCGATTTAATATTGAGATTATATTATACATTACAATAAACGAGTATGGATTATCTATATATCTAAATGCATAACCAGCTTCCTGACTATCTCTTTTGTGACTAGGATAACATACGGTGGGGTTTTGTTGCATTGGTAACACAACAGTTTCCAGTTAATAATTTCTAGATAACTCGATTTAATTCAGCAAACTACCTTAAGTTTTACAATTACAAATCAGCTGCGTAGGAGTGCCCTGTGTGAAGTTTGGTATAAATCCGCATATGGTGCATGGCGCATGAAAGGTTTTGCTGGTTTTTCATTTGCCAACAATCTAAGTGGTTAAACGTTTGCTGCGTTTCTTGTTGGTTCTGTCAAACGAAAACTAATAAAACATTTTCTAATAATTTCGACAATTAAGGTGTTTTGAGGTTTCTAGTAATCCTTTCATTTGACTGAAGAGAAAAACAAGGGCTGCTATTTAAATAAAGTTTTCGAATATTTACAAAGCAAGGTCTACGTCAATCCATCAGCCTGCTGCTGCTGAAAATTAAAAAAAATTGAAGTAATTTAAAAATTTGCATTCTAGACGAGTTATTTAACATAGATTCATGATGTTACGGAAACTGAAAATACTTTAACTGGAACAACCTTCATATCGTCTCACGATATATAAATTAAAAAAAAAACTACCCCCAGTAGTTTCCGAATGAACCTCTACATATCCAAACGTTTAATTTCTATAGTTTTATCTATTTAATTTGATTGTTATGTTTTGGGTAATTTAAACGTTTCGATAACAATCACAGTTATCGTCCTCAGTAAATGGTAATATCTTTTAGAATCAGTCAAAACAAATTGTTATCGAAATGTTTAACTTTATATAAAAGATAAATAATACTTTCACGATTTAATTACACAAAAGATAAGTATTTTAAATAATTGCGATAATAAGTGTGATAATCGTGAGAGATAACTATTTAATTTTTTTATTTGAAATATTGTGATTTTGAGTTAAGATAAATTAAAAATGGCCCAGACTAAAGAAAAAGAACACTTTATTTCATGATAATTTAATAGCGTAAATGGTATAAGCATAAACATACTGTGTTCTTGCCAAATATATGATTGTTGCTCGACGCTAGAAAGAATATTGTAGATTAGTTTTGGTGAATTTAGTAAAATTACATTAATTTGTTTATAAATATTAATCTTCTAAATTTCAAACTAAATTGTGTTTCTCTACTCTTTCATTTTACATGCTACTAGTAACAACAAGAAATGATATTTTTCAATTAAATTTCACGTATTCTTTTCTTTTAGGAAAAACTTTTTAACTTTACACTTTCAAATACCTTTGGGGGAGAATACTTTATCTGTTTAAGTTATTGAAGGAGGGTTTGAGCCGTAAGCAGTTATCGCATAATAAGGAAACCGAAAGCGTTTAATTTAAGATGAACGGAATATCAAAAACTTGATTCTATGAAAGAATCTTTAAAGAAAAATATTCTGAGATTTAAAATTGTTTTTGAAACTGGATGTCAGATTTTATTAAACGAAATGGTGTTGTCACATTTCAGGATAAATTATTTTAGGAGGTTTAGCTACAAAATACTACCAGATCTCTTTCAATACAAGTTATTTTTAATGATTAGGTGTATATAGCAAACAGATGAATATTTTACTTTCTCCTAATAATGCACTTGAACTTAGTGTTGCTTCATATTAATTTGTTTTTCTGTACATAACATGCTACGAGAATGTATTTGAAATTGCGTATGTGTTTGTCTTACATAATTTAATTATTCAATATCTTGATTGGGTTTACAGAACTTTTCTTATTTTGCCCTTATACTATGTACCGGGTATCCCAAATTCGAGGCGTATCATTGGGATCTCGAAAACGGTAAGAGATAGAGAAACGGTTAAATTGTGGCAAAGTTGCGTATTTAAGGGTACAATAATTACACGCGATAAGATTTCAAATGTTTTCTTTTGTTTTTGACATAATTGAAAACAAGCGATTTCTCGGATTTGTTTTCATTATCATTTTTTATTGTGTTTAATATCATGTCATCTACATATCCATCTGACGTTTCGGATTACCACATTCATCATCAACTTAATTTTTTTAAATACGGACCTGGATTTTTTGTTTAACTTTACAAATACCTTATTTTATTGTGGTTACCATAACATATACTAAGTTAGGTTGGAGTATTTGTTTCGTACCCAAACAATCATCATCATCAAGCTCCTAATATAATTATAATTGTTTTCAATACGGCCCTGTAATTTTTTAAAGAATTTTTGAAGATTTTCATTGTGATGGTCATCATAACATCTACTGGAAAGAAGTTGAATATTCGTTTCGTTTAAAAACGCAATAAAAAGTGTACGGAATAAAAAACAATGAAAACTACTAAACACTAAAGGACATAAAGAACACCTAACAACCATTACAGCAGCAATGAAAACTACTAAACACTAAAGGACATAAAGAACATGTAAACACCATTACAGCAAGTTCTCAAAAATGTATTCCCGTTCTTGAACGCAGCATCTTACCCGATTTTTTAAGTTACTGACAGCTCTTTCAAGATGTCTTCGTGGAACGCTTGCATCTCTCGCATTAAATTATTTCTTAAAAGTCTATATCTTGAGGTATATCTTTATATATACGATTTTTAAATACCCCCAAAGAAAGTAATCCAGAGGGTTACAAAACCTTATTTGCAATCCACCGATCTCTAAAAATTCGGTGTAAATATCTTGTAACCCTTCTGGCGTTATGAGGAGGAGCCCCATCCTGGTGCCACCGCATCTGAGCAATTAAATTAAATAGTTCATCTTCCAAAGCATCCAAAACATCATTTTGTACCAACTCTAAGTATTTTTGATGGGTAAGACAACCATTGTAGATGAAAGGACCAATAATTTTATGCTGCCATATTTCTACCCAATTTGAATTCGAACTTGTCGGTTGTGCCTTGGATTCTCTACTGACCAATAGAGTTTATTAAACATTCTGTTAGTGGAAGAACTGCATTCATCAGTCCAAAGAACATTCTGTACAAAATTGTCATCAATGGCCAGTTGATCGTTGATCCAATTACAAAAATTTAACCTTCTTAGCTTATTTATGTAATTTATATGGTTTAGATTTTCTACATCTAAGTGTTCTCCAAATGGCCATCCTTGCCACCCTAAGCTCCATGGAGAGTTGCCTTGGGGACTTGGGGAATTGTTACGGACCTAAAATGAAAATAAGGAAAGTAAAATAATAAAAAAAATGATTAAAAAAACACGCCTTGCAAACATAAAAGGCACTAAGAATTAAACAGTAAGTTTATATCAGATTCCAAATAAAGCGAGGGTGCTAAAATCTCTTACATTAATTTACCCTGGGGTACAGCTGTAACCCCACTCGGTCTGATGAAGATTAAGTCAAAATTTTTCAAAAGTGATATTCACGGTACCTATGGTATTTTGCAACAAATTTTTACATGACAATAGATACAAATAGCGTTGCTCTCACTTTGACAGCGGCAAAAGTTACCTACAACTTTTACAGCGACAATGCAATATTGGTTTTTTCACTTATTTATTTTCTAATCAATTATCGCAGTATTCGTTCCCATATACTGTATTCAAATGTGTTTAAATGCAAACATTTTGAACTGCATTGATGTTTCAAAATTTCTTGTTCGTTAAATTGTCCTGCAGAATTACACTCGAGGTTTGTATTTATTCCGTATAAATTTGTGTTGTCTAAATTCAAATCTGTTTCCTTTAGCAATTTGTCTCGAAACACTGTCAACCTAAAAATGCTCCACCTTCGGTGTCGTATTTTATTAGTTGGCAGTTTTTCTCGTCTAATTGCTAGGAAACATATTTTCATTAAACAACACAAATTTACTCGGTAAAATACAAACCTCTTGTGCAATTATAAGTGTAATTTTTGAATATTTGCAATGTTCTTATTGCGTTTTCTATACGAAACGAATTATATTAGTAGCTTGATGATGACTGTTTGAGTACGAAACAAATACTCCAACCTATCTTAGTGTATGTTATGGTAACCACAATGAAATAAGCGATTTGTAAAGTTAAAAAATATCCAGGTCCGTATCTAAAAAAATTATATTGATGATGAATGTGGAAATCCCAAACGTCAGATGGATATGTAGATGACATGATATTAAAGACAATAAAAATGACACTGAACTGTTTTTTTATTTCTTTTTAAATGGCTCTACAAAAAAAAAATAAAAACAAACATCCGAGAAATCACTTGTTTTCAATTATCTCAAAAACACAAGAAAATATTTGCAATATGATCACGTCTAATTATTGTTCCCTTAAATGCGCAACTTTGCCATAATTTAACCGTTTCTCTATCTCTTACCGTTTTCGAGATCCCAATGATACGCCTCGAATTTGGGACACACGGTACATTATGAGACTCAAACGCGTTTCAAAATGTTTGACTTTATGACTCCGAATTTTTTATACTGTAAACTAACGAAGTACTTTGTTACATAAATGTAACATAACCTGTACTTATCTCGTATGTGTATATAATTAGAAGTAACTGCTATTTTTACATAAATTTGCAGTGTGAACGCTTTAATAAACTAGTAAAAGTTTTGAATTCTCAATATCCGTATCAGTATATCAGCGAATTTTGTTGTAACCGATGATGATTTGTTCCTTTAATTTATATTTCACAAAGCGAAGAAAGAAACCAACAAATAGAAAAAATGAAGATGGAGGAGATAGAAGAAGCACTAAGAAATATTAAAACAGGAAAAGCAGGAGGAGCAGACAACATAGAACCAGAGATAATAGAGTGGATGGAAAAAAAAGAAGTGGTTCGCCCTAATATGAAATGAAGCCTGGAAAAAGAAAGGATTCGTAAAGTCTGGGAAAATAATTAAATTTTACCAATTCGCATAAACGGCAAAAGATCTGCGGAAATTACAGAGCGATATGTCTATCATCAGTAGGATTTAAAGCCTATACAAGAATAGTAGAGAAAAGTTTAAGAAAACAAGTGGAAAAAGAACTAGAAGACGAACAAACGACATTTAGAGGAAGCAAGCAAACAAACGAAAATATCAGCATAGTGAGACAGTGGAGAACAGCTATATCTAACTTTCATTGCTAAGAGCCGCATTTGATATGATAGAATGAGAAATAATATGGAAATGCCTAATGAATCTCAAAATTGACAGAAAATTAACATAAGTGGTAAAAATCATATGTCAAAATGTAACGGCAAAAGTACAAATAAATGGGCATAGATTAGAAGAATTTGAAATGAAAAAAGGACTGAAGCAAGGGGATAGCCTAACCCCCACTAATATTCATTATAGTAATGGATAGGTTAATAAAAGATACAAGAGAGAAAGCAGAACACACGATAATAGGGTATAGAAATAGACTACAGATAGCGAAGACAAAAAGCAACAAACATATACCATGCAGTAAATAAAACTACACTACAGAAGAATGAAATAGACATAAATACAAAGATGAGGGTGTACAATGTAGTAATAGTAAAAATAAATATAAATAAATAAATAAATGCTATTGAAATGAAATACGTAAGAAACAATCGGGAAAAGTTTGATAAAGCCTGGTACGATCACATAACAAGAATGGACCCAGAAATAATAGTCAAGAAAGTGATAGTCAGGAAAGAGGAGGAAACTAAAAAGCGGAAGACCGATAAAAAAATGGTTAGAAATAAGAAAGGATGCAGGAAATTGAAGTAGAAGAAAAACCCTAAATGAAATGAAAACTTCTTACAGGACCGAAAGAAATGGATAATGGAAACGGGGAATATGGAACCAAATCTGACGCCCTAAAGGGTAAAAGGTTATAAGAAGAAGAATTTATATTTCAGGCAGGTGTTTGGCCAATATGTGTATCGTTTATTATTTTTGCAGTAATTTTCCTCGTTTTCATTAGCTACTTAAAATCAAAGTAATCTGACAAATCATATTAATTGAGGTAGTTTATGTTTCACAGATAGAAAGATGGTCTTGCCAACAGTGTAGAATTTTCTAAAGACTACCATACCTCTTTCCCTAGACGTTTAAGTGCATGTGAAAGCAATCAAATTCTATCTGGGTATTGAATATGCATGATTAATGCAGTTACGATAATCAAAACCGAATAGGTTTAATGCGATAAAAATGCATCTTGTGAAACTAGTTTTTAAGATACTTTCTTCTTACTTCCTTACATAATTCAAGCACCATTGCTAACTTTGTTATTTTTAGAGATAAGGAGGCCGTCAAATTAGTAAAAAGTTTGTTAGATTTGCAACAAAAAGTTTTCAGAAACACAACAGTCGATAAATTTGAAACAACAGATTTTGGTAGTCACCCATGAACAAATTATTGATAAAAGTCTTTATTGTGGTGATAATAAAGAAATAAGTGAAATTTCAAAATATTCAACAATTATTATGTTATTGCATTTTTTGATTACTTGTAAAATTTAAGGGCCACCATCATATCGCTTTGAATTATTTAAAGGTTTCGAAAAAAAATTGCACATTTAAATGTTACCGTAACTATCAAACATAGAAAGTTGAAGTTTCCGACGTCGGATTAAGCCTGAAAAAATTTATCTTTTCGTTCCTAAACTACCATATTGAAGTTAAAACTTAACTAGACAAGAATATTCAAATTTTAAAATTTTCAGTCACCGCGAACTTGATTTTCTTAAATAGAACGATACAACAAAACCGCTACAAGCATACAAGAACAAAGACAAAACAACATTACATTAAATGTTCCAAATATCCATGTTTGTGTGGACTGCTGTAAATTGTTGAGCATTTCTGGAAATACTTCCAAAATTCGATGACACATGTTTTCCACAAAAGTTAGTGCATAAAATATGGAACCAGTCAAACACGTGCAAGACAATTTAGTATTACCACTAATAACATTAAAAGATACATGTCACTCAAACCACACCATACACTGATCCAAAAGTCAGCATATATATATATATATATATATATATATATATATATATATATATAAATTGAAATGTAATTTAGTTTGATTTAATAATAATCCAATATGGGGATAGAGTTCAAGGATTTATTTTAAATTTAATTTGAGGTAAATTTAAATGTTGTATGTAATAATGAATGAAGTATTTAATTTAACTCTTAATGTTATTATTGCACCGTTCTAGCTCAGGGATCTCAATTGGGGATAGAGTTCAGGGATTTAGTTGAAGATAAAAATTTTTTTACTATAAGAAATATCCTATATGTAATTTAATTTAACGTATAAAATTTGCTCTGAATAGAATTTGCTTTCTAACGCATGCGTTAAAGAACTTAAGTGAAAAACAAGTAAAGCTGTCAAAAGATGTCAAATAATTAAGAAAACTTTAATGTTTGGATCAAAATGAAAATTTAGAAAAAGAAAAGAAAATTATTAGCTTCACAGGTGTTTACACAAGTAAATAATTGAAATTCTTAATTAATAACATATAACAAATATAAATTGCAGGGAAATACCAATAACAGGGTTATAAAATTTAAAACTCACATATACAGTCCTTCCTGTCGATTGAATGATGTCTTCAAACTTCAGCTGGAGGCAGGCAATGTTCACTGGCTATTGTTGTTACTAATATCCAACTGCTATCTCGGTTCTCGAAGACACCAACTTCCAAGCTTCAAGATGTTTTCTTTCCAAAAACGGCAACCTCCAAACACTTATTTACTATGGTAACTTTTTATTTAAAATGGTTTTAAATCTTTATGACTGATATCGTTTAAAATGTATTATTAAGTATCCAAGATTTTTGTTAACACACTTTTATTTTAGTTACCGAAAATAAAATAATATTTATTTAAGAGGAATTGTCCGGATAAATAAAACAAACTTTCACCAAATAAAAATGGAATTTAATTTGGTATATAAAGGATTATTTTAAATCGGAAAACACGAAAACAAATTTACACAAAATCGTGACATCAATTAATCGTACAGAATTATGTTATTAATAACGACAGGTATCGGTGACCGAACTATTTAATTTTAACCGATTGATATAAAAACAAGTGCTCTCGAAATTATTCGTAACGTAAACTTTCTCGACGATAATAAATTAGGTTATGTAAACACAAATTTAGCAACACTGTTTTAATCTTTTCACTTTTTGAACAAATTCTAGAGAGAGAATGATTCCTGAGCGCTTGCTTTTATAGGTTTCTGGTTGCTACAGAAATTTCAACTTTTTTACAGCCATATTGCAAAATTTACAATGAATGTGATTGGATAATCAAAATTAAGAATTGTACATAAATGGAATTTTGGCCGTAACTTTCTTATACATGGTCGGAAATGAAATTTAAAAACGGAAATGAAAACTATGTGAAATTTCGAATAAAAGGACACCTAATAAGCAATAATTCCTACCACTAATAAACGAAACAATTTAATCTAATCAAAATAAGCTATTAACTATACACACTTACAAGCTACACTAAAATTACTTGCGAAAATGGAATTCTGAGGACAATTTACTTAAGAAAACATATCTTGTATGTTCGAAACATTTAATTTAATGAAAATTTTAAGCTTTTGTAAATTTGTCTAGAATTCACCTTAGATTTAGCAAAATTTTGCAGATAAAAACGCTGTATCCTTATAAAAACTTATTTATATTGTGAAAGAACATCTATTATTTGCTTTAAGAGCAAAAACTAAATCTAATAATGTGGAAAAAGTATAAAATTATGTGAAAAATCTAAAATATACAACGTAACCATACTTAAATTTTAAATATGAAATTAAATCATATTAAAAAATGTTTTTAACACTTAAAATGTTATGTTTAAGGTTTGTACAACTTGTCTTTATTGTTCTCACTACTTATTTGCAATGCATAATGTTATTCAGTCTTGCATTGAAAAAGTCTCATCGTCTAACACTCTTTTAGAATTTTTACACTATAAATTGTACGGCACTATAAATGTTTGTATGCCATAATGTTCTAAATGTTTTTCTTCTTATGAATCATGTATTATAATTTTTGTCACTAATTCGCTAACAAAAATGTGTGCGAAAATTGTCTATACTGTCCATATTATAACCCTTTTAACTAAATTTTTGTATTTCCTGCTTTTAAAAACTAAACATACACTATCCCTAACCTAATCCTAACTACATAGTCCATGTTTAAACACCTGTGAAATGTCTACTTGCCAAATTACCTTTGAAAAATTGAATTTTATTGTAAAAATTGCACTACTAAAATGACTCTACGAAAATGGTGATATCTAACATTCTTGACAATTTTGGTAGCAGCAAATTGCTTTTTATGATGAAACCAAACTTAGCAAATGATATTCAGATCAATTTATACCAAATAAATTTATTTTAAACACATCGTGAACCAGATTTATGTAAAATTGTGTTTCGCACTTGTATCGAGCCAGAAATTACCCCTTTTTATGACCCAAATGTCATGTAAGCTGTCCGATACTTCTATTACCTCTTTCTAAACATCTCAATATATATATATATATATATATATATATATATATATATATATATATATATATATAGTAAAATTGCACTAAATCAATGAAAATATTCTTTAATTTTCAGCCGAAGAAGAAGTTTATTAATATAATGAAAGTTTGTTCATAGTTCCAAAGAACATAAATTTGTTGTGTTAAAGTACACTTTCGATAATGCAAAGACAATGTTCACTGCATTAGTGAACCGAAATTCATTAGTTTGATGAATACTTTCGTTCATATAATGCATTGCTTGCATCAATTTAAAGGATAGCATTCATTGGATATGTGATCTGCACCTTTACGACCAGTGTTCGTTATATACATTAACCAGAATTGTGATTTCAATGAATAGTAATCATTAATTATATGTAACGTTTCATAGATTTTATGAATTATTATTAATTAATTAATTAGTGGGAATTAAGAATTAAATGGCGCACCGTCCAACTGGAACCATAAATTTTGCCCGATATTTAGGGGTAGTTCGTCCAAAACATCGGCCAATTTATTATCTAAAAATTTAAAGTATTGTTCACTATTTTTAGAGGACCAGCATCTACAATTTTGCGAACTGACAGTGCCATTGGAGGTAAAGGTGGCCTTATCTGTCCAAAGAATCTCTTTGAGAAAATTGAACTTCTCTTTTTGCCCTTGAAACCAAGCTCAGATATCGAATCGAAAAAGATAGAGATGAATTTTGGTTTAAACGGTGGTAATAAACCTTTTTGAGTTGTATATACAATAATTTAGGCAACTTCGTTCATTTTTGTGTCATGTGATCTTAGTGGTTGAAAAGTATTCGTTTAGATATTTAAACTGGGGTAGTACGCGCATTTCGTTTGGCACATTGAGTTCATGCGCAGACATCTATTTTGAAGTCGTAGTTACGCCAATGAAAGCAAAAAGCGTCCATTTTTGCTCTTAAGTATTTTTATTAAAAAAAGTGTCGTAAATTTTACGGTAAGAGTTAATTACACCTATTTTTCTTTGTCTATTATATTTATCCTTTTTAGTCAATTTTATTTTACTTTGATTTTACTTTTATTACGTTAAATTTTCCTTTTACGGAATTTCATTGTATTACTTTTCAATTTAACGAGGATGACGCAATAGAAGTTGTTGCTATGCTGAAAATTATAAATAAATGGTACCCATTTAAATCAACCAAGTTTGACTGTTTGTAAAAGAATTTATTCATTTGGGATCA
The DNA here is from genome assembly GCA_036346205.1 of Vesta saturnalis. NCBI lineage: Eukaryota > Metazoa > Arthropoda > Insecta > Coleoptera > Lampyridae > Vesta > Vesta saturnalis. The sequence continues at coordinate 756,410 of JARFJB010001250.1, forward strand.
ACGAATATCAAAACTCTGTTCTATTTCCATTTCAAGATTAATTTCACAACCAAAATTGAAAGCGTGGCTTCGTCAGCACATTTTATCAGTAACAGTACACCTGTGACAACCAAAATTTTAAAGTACAACAGGTATTTCATTTCTAATCATTAGTATAAGGTATTTTTTAAGTTATTAACATTAGGATTAAGATTTTCTACTTTATAACTTGACTTAAAGATTTTATAATAAACCTTGTTATTGTTTTCAATTTTACATTTATTACATTTACGGTTTACTTGTTTTCCATAATCACTGACTGAGCTGAAGGCACAAAACCTTCTATTTATTATTAGGAGTATAAGTAATATTAGGGGTGACATTACTAATAACAATCCGCAATACACCCTATTAATTTTTTATTACAAGGTTTCAAAATTCGGTACATCGGTTCGGTTTGAAATCTTTGACAAGAATGTTATTTTATTTTTTGTAATAGCTAATTATACGGTTAAAGACTTACCTTCGTTTTCGGGTATCGACTTCTTGTGTCCTTTTTGATAACTAGATTCTACCGAGCCAGTTTGCTTAAATATTGAAATGATGATCAGAAAGCCTTTCGTTCAAAATATCGGTAACATTCCTATAGGGAGTTTTTTCCCCACGTATGAAAACTATTTCAATTTTTTCCTGAAGAGAGAGCATTATTTATTATGTTTTCATAAAAAATATCGTAATAACGACAGATTTCTGGTTAGACGTAGTTTTTATTAGTCAAAGCCGCATGTATTGTTTTACATAGCCTACTATCTAAAATTCCGCATAATCCGGTATCGTAATGCATTGCGTATGATTATTGTTTTGAAAAGAAACTATTATATTTACGATTTCAAACACTATAAAAATGGTGTTTATTTGTAAAAATGGAAAAGTTGTTTTAATTTTGCATCACTAATGTTAAAATTCTAGTCCTAGTTTTAATATTTGCGAAAAACAAAGTAACGAATGAGAAAATGTTTAAAAGGTAGAGTTAGGAAGTTAGTATTTTACTAACAAATACGTTAATATGAGTTAGAGGAAGTAGATTTTCGTATTCGCCGAAAACAGTAAAAAAATCAAATTCATCGTAGGTATACATGGACAAAAATTTGCATTAGAAACTTTTCTGAACTCCCCAAATAATGACATTTTTGACACATTTTTGAAAATAAAGTCATTTTGGAAAGATAACGGGTGTTATTTTAGCAAGCTAGTCTGCATGGTTTTTTTTGGAATTAGAGGCACAAAAAATGCAACATGCAAATTGTATATTTGTAACAGAATATAGAACGTAAAGATTTAAAACAGATCCACATTTTACCTATCTTGTCCAAAACTAAGAAAAGAGCAAAAATCATATTATAGAATAGCTATGAATTTTATCTTATTTCACCAATCGGAGTTTCAAGAAAGCAACAGTTGCGCTACTGTTTTCTCAATGAAACTGCTGCTGTGATTTAAGTGATGGGCACGAGATAAATTGATTTTGGATCCGCAAATCACTTTTAAATACAAATTACATAGTAATTCTAATAAATCGCATGATATGGTTAAATTTATGTCTTCTGCTAAAGTTATAATATGGTTTCTTGGTGGTGGATATTCAGTTTTCATTTTGGTCACAACTTAAAATTTACAATCAAATACGATATTAATTCCTGCGTGCGCGAAGCTTTCACAATAATACTATGAAAAAAGAAACTTTTTTAAAAAGCATGCTTTTATTTACACGTAGAAAGTGCACTAAAAAGGAGAAAATAATTGTTTTCTTTGCACCAAAATGTGATCAAAAATCTTTACGACTAAAAATAAAAGCGTGGGCGCTCGTCATAATTTATTTCTTTCCGTCACATGTTTATAATATGAGCCCCCCATGCTTTTATTTTTAGTCATAAAGATTTTTATCACATTTTGGCGCAAAGAAAAAAAATATTTTCTACTTTTTAGTCTTGTCAAATATTTAAATCGATTTATTTATTTATGATTTAATTTATTCATAATTTGTTTAAAATAATTAGTTCTGATTTAATTTATTAAAAAAGATAAATCGTTGATACAATAAAAAGAAAAAAAAAGACAACGAAGTGCTGTGTTACGAAGCGGTCACCCATCCAAATGCTGACCGCGCCAGCCGTGGCTTAACTTCGGTGATCGGATGAGAACTGGTGCTTTCATTGTGGTATGGCTGTTGTCTTTGTAAAATGTCGTTCTTATAATTTTCGCATATGAAAGATGTTTATGTTAATTATAGTTTAACTAAGCATGTTTATGAACCTTAAATGCTAAAAGATTGTATTGTCATCGGGAATACATAGTTTTGGAGAGTTTCAAGTCGATTGGACTTGTAGAAGGGGCCGAAAAATCGATTACAAATTTTGACATTTCTTTCGATGAGAACTATTAACAGCTCATTAATTAGAAAGCCTTTCATCACATTTTGACGTATAGTTTCAGAATTCTTGTTTTTCCGTGCCAATTACTAAGCACACTGTATGGATGGTTAGTTTTGAGATGTTTGGCAATGTATAGCTATTATTCCTGAAAAAACTGAAATAACTGCAATATGACGCACTCTAGACAGACGTGTCTTTTATAAATGTTATTAAATGATTCGGTTGCACCGTTTTACAATAAGAAATCGGTCAACTGTTGCTCTTGTGGTTAATTTCGGTTAACAATTTATTATTTTAGTTACTTAATTGTAGTTTGTATTTAGTTACAGTAAGGGTTTTGCGTAACGAACGTTTAATATGTCTAAATTTCATAAAACTACAAGAACTTACAGTCAAATAAAGTTATTGTAGAATTAACGAGATTCCAAACTACAATTTTATACTGTTCTTATTGCAGGTAAAATTCATAAGCTAATATCTAATTTAAAAACATTTCGCCAAACCTTTGAAGTATTCCGTTTATGTTCATTGCACATTGTAAAAGCTAGCGTTCATTTTATTTTCTAAATCCCAAACCATATCTTTCGAGATCACCTTGTTATGTAACGTAAATATATGATTGTATCTAAATGTAACAAGGTACTAAAACTAAATTTTGCGGCCTGTTTAAATTGTGGTTAAATGTAACGTGTAAACGTAATACGTAGATGCATTACACAAAACGTGTATTCTGTAAAACAGTATGCAATATTAACTGTATCATAATTTTTGTTTTGTTTCTTTTCATTAAATTATCTAGTTTTTTCTTGCACGCTATTTTTAATGGTAGATTTCAATATATTTAACCTATAAAAACCATTAAGAGTATCTACCTTAAAAACTTGAAAAAGTCGTGTACGTATGTAGCACATGTTATAATGTTATTCAAAAAAACTAGTTTGTGTAACTTTATTTGTAAATATTTTTATTTCATTCATTATGTGCGGTCCAAGGCGTATAACAACCATAAATACTGCAGATTAGAAGGAGTTGTATAATGCTATTAGTCGAGTTAACACACAACATAATTACTGCTAATCGTATAAAATAAAATATAATACATGGTGCCATGTAAACTATTTTCGATACGCTTTTGTTTTATGTATTACAGATTTATCATTGAACCACATATGTAAAGAAAACTGTACAGTAAATACAGTGAAAAATCAATAAAAAAGGAAGCCCACGTGTAGTAAATAAGAATAATTATTTGGAGTAGTATGATGAACTTAACATACGTTAACATGCGTTATGTTTTGGAGATTCTAAAATGATCACTGGTGCGAGAAAGTAAGACATTAAATTCGGCTGTTGCATTTTCTCTTCTTATAATCTTTGAAACTACTGAACCAATTGAAACTGTAAGATGAAAAATGAAAATGAAAACTTTCACTAACGTTCACAATTATAATACTTGTCGTTTTTGAGCATAAATGTTCTGCACATGTGTACTTTGGAACCACAGAACATAGCTTTGATACTAGACGTAAAGGATATACGAGATTTGGTAGGTCAACTAGAAAGATCTGAAGTTACTGAACATACCTTAAGCAATTAAAATTATAACATATTCATAATTTTGAAAACGAAAATAGGACATGAATAAATATTTTCAGTATACCAAATTCAAAAGAGTGGCTAATAAGATTCAAGTAATAACACTTAGTTACCATAATATGACCTCATTTTCTCAACAAAACTGATTTATAATACCTTTCTTTTTCAAAATATGAGGCATTGTACACTATCGAGGGCATTGTACAAAATTTGAAAGTGTGATAATTGGTACCATTTGTACAATTACGCCCAAAACTCGATTATATACATAGTTATAGGAAATCGATTTTATTTTTTTATTGTTTTGTAGAAAAGTAGTGATTTTAATGTGAAAAACAACATTTGCAAGCATTATTGAATGAAGATGAGTCAAACGCACGAATAACTTGGTTAAAGGTTAAATATTGCTCAGCAAACAATTTACGACAGTTGCATCGAATTATGACTTTCTATAAAAAAGATTTATTTATTTATTTATTCTATAGATTAGATAGGCAGAAAAGCATCGACTGCAAGGCCAAGATGTGTATAACGAGCATTTGATCCTGTTAATATTCATTTCTGTAAAATTTGATCAACGATTTTATCATAAAAACATAAGAATGGGCAAAAATACGCTGCAAAGTAGATTTTCTCGATAATGATGCATCATCACACACTTCAAAACCTGTTATCTGAAACATTGCATTCGCTGGACCTTGTGCATTCAGATTACAACTCGTTCATTTGAACCATGTGGTTGACACGTACGTACTTTATAAGCAACGCTTCAAAACGTACGGCGTAGTGTAAAATTGGGCCTTTAAAACACACCTAAGGTTAGCACAGCCATTACAGCACAATCGTTTGAAACTTCGTACTATAATTTGGTTCTAATTTGTTAGGTACAAAGAAATTTTGTACGCCTATCATTAACAACAAATTATGGGCTATGCCTGCTTAACATAAAGTTAGCACAGCCAACGCACGCAAGTACGCAAAGTAAAGTACGTAGCTAACAATTGTATCGTAATCATGTATGTATCATAATTTGGTATTAATTTGGTGCTAATTTATTGCTCGTAATTTTTGTGTTTTTGTGCTTCAACTTTATGAAAATCATGAAAACCTGTAAAGAAGCCATGCTACCAGTATGTTTGATATATTATAATTTAGTGCTAATTTGGTTGCCCGTATTTTTCGTAATATTTTTGGGCTAAAAGGTTAAGGCAATCACGAATACCATATAACAAAACATGGCTTCAAGATGATTGATATGTTATAATTTGGTGTTACTTTGATAGCCTGAAATAAAATATTGTTGCTTGTATTTTTCATAAAATTTTTAGGGAAATCACGAAAACCTAATATCTAAGCATGATATCAGGATGATTGATACGCTAATTTGGTGTGGCTTTGTTGCCCTAAAATGACAGTTTTTGTTTTTCACAAAATTTTAGGGCTAAAACGTTATGGAAAATCATTAACAACCTATAACAAAATAGTATCAGAATCATACATTATAATTTTGTGCTAATTTGCAGCTACTTTGTTAACTTGGAATAAAATTTGTTGCCTATTTTTCATAAATCTTTTGGGCTAAAACGTTATGGAAATCATGAAAACCTTATAACACCAGTACGATATATCACAATTTGGTACTTTTTAGTGCAACAAATCATGGTATTACAATAATTGATCTAATATAATTTGGCGCTAATTTGATGTAATTTGAATATCCTAAAACAAAATTTATTGCTCGTATTGTTGGTACTGTTGGCCTAAAAGATTTTATCACATTTTGGCGCAAAGAAAAAAATATTTTCTACTTTTTAGTCTTGTCAAATATTTAAATCGATTTATTTATTTATGATTTAATTTATTCATAATTTGTTTAAAATAATTAGTTCTGATTTAATTTATTAAAAAGATAAATCGTTGATACAATAAAAAGAAAAAAAGACAACGAAGTGTTTGTTACGAAGCGGTCACCCATCCAAATGCTGACCGCGCCAGCCGTGGCTTAACTTCGGTGATCGGATGAGAACTGGTGCTTTCATTGTGGTATGGCTGTTGTCTTTGTAAAATGTCGTTCTTATAATTTTCGCATATGAAAGATGTTTATGTTAATTATAGTTTAACTAAGCATGTTTATGAACCTTAAATGCTAAAAGATTGTATTGTCATCGGAATACATAGTTTTGGAGAGTTTCAAGTCGATTGGACTTGTAGAAGGGGCCGAAAAATCGATTACAAATTTTGACATTTCTTTCGATGAGAACTATTAACAGCTCATTAATTAGAAAGCCTTTCATCACATTTTGACGTATAGTTTCAGAATTTTGTTTTCCGTGCCAATTACTAAGCACACTGTATGGATGGTTAGTTTTGAGATGTTTGGCAATGTATAGCTATTATTCCTGAAAAAACTGAAATAACTGCAATATGACGCACTCTAGACAGACGTGTCTTTTATAAATGTTATTAAATGATTCGGTTGCACCGTTTTACAATAAGAAATCGGTCAACTGTTGCTCTTGTGGTTAATTTCGGTTAACAATTTATTATTTTAGTTACTTAATTGTAGTTTGTATTTAGTTACAGTAAGGGTTTTGCGTAACGAACGTTTAATATGTCTAAATTTCATAAAACTACAAGAACTTACAGTCAAATAAAGTTATTGTAGAATTAACGAGATTCCAAACTACAATTTTATACTGTTCTTATTGCAGGTAAAATTCATAAGCTAATATCTAATTTAAAAACATTTCGCCAAACCTTTGAAGTATTCCGTTTATGTTCATTGCACATTGTAAAAGCTAGCGTTCATTTTATTTTCTAAATCCCAAACCATATCTTTCGAGATCACCTTGTTATGTAACGTAAATATATGATTGTATCTAAATGTAACAAGGTACTAAAACTAAATTTTGCGGCCTGTTTAAATTGTGGTTAAATGTAACGTAAACGTAATACGTAGATGCATTCACAAAACGTGTATTCTGTAAAACAGTATGCAATATTAACTGTATCATAATTTTTGTTTTGTTTCTTTTCATTAAATTATCTAGTTTTTTCTTGCACGCTATTTTTAATGGTAGATTTCAATATATTTAACCTATAAAAACCATTAAGAGTATCTACCTTAAAAACTTGAAAAAGTCGTGTACGTATGTAGCACATGTTATAATGTTATTCAAAAAAACTAGTTTGTGTAACTTTATTTGTAAATATTTTTATTTCATTCATTATGTGCGGTCCAAGGCGTATAACAACCATAAATACTGCAGATTAGAAGGAGTTGTATAATGCTATTAGTCGAGTTAACACACAACATAATTACTGCTAATCGTATAAAATAAAATATAATACATGGTGCCATGTAAACTATTTTCGATACGCTTTTGTTTTATGTATTACAGATTTATCATTGAACCACATATGTAAAGAAAACTGTACAGTAAATACAGTGAAAAATCAATAAAAAGGAAGCCCACGTAGTAAATAAGAATAATTATTTGGAGTAGTATGATGAACTTAACATACGTTAACATGCGTTATGTTTTGGAGATTCTAAAATGATCACTGGTGCGAGAAAGTAAGACATTAAATTCGGCTGTTGCATTTTCTTCTTATAATCTTTGAAACTACTGAACCAATTGAAACTGTAAGATGAAAATGAAAATGAAAACTTTCACTAACGTTCACAATTATAATACTTGTCGTTTTTGAGCATAAATGTTCTGCACATGTGTACTTTGGAACCACAGAACATAGCTTTGATACTAGACGTAAAGGATATACGAGATTTGGTAGGTCAACTAGAAAGATCTGAAGTTACTGAACATACCTTAAGCAATTAAAATTATAACATATTCATAATTTTGAAAACGAAAATAGGACATGAATAAATATTTTCAGTATACCAAATTCAAAAGAGTGGCTAATAAGATTCAAGTAATAACACTTAGTTACCATAATATGACCTCATTTTCTCAACAAAACTGATTTATAATACCTTTCTTTTTCAAAATATGAGGCATTGTACACTATCGAGGGCATTGTACAAAATTTGAAAGTGTGAAAAAAAAAAAAAAAAAAAAAAAAAAAAAAAAAAAAAAATTTTTTTTTTTTTTTTTTTTTTTTTTTTTTTTTTTAAAAAGATTTATTTATTTATTTATTCTATAGATTAGATAGGCAGAAAAGCATCGACTGCAAGGCCAAGATGTGTATAACGAGCATTTGATCCTGTTAATATTCATTTCTGTAAAATTTGATCAACGATTTTATCATAAAAACATAAGAATGGGCAAAAATACGCTGCAAAGTAGATTTTCTCGATAATGATGCATCATCACACACTTCAAAACCTGTTATCTGAAACATTGCATTCGCTGGACCTTGTGCATTCAGATTACAACTTGTTCATTTGAACCATGTGGTTGACACGTACGTACTTTATAAGCAACGCTTCAAAACGTACGGAGTAGTGTAAAATTGGGCTTTTAAAACACACCTAAGGTTAGCACAGCCATTACAGCACAATCGTTTGAAACTTCGTACTATAATTTGGTTCTAATTTGTTAGGTACAAAGAAATTTTGTACGCCTATCATTAACAACAAATTATGGGCTATGCCTGCTTAACATAAAGTTAGCACAGCCAACGCACGCAAGTACGCAAAGTAAAGTACGTAGCTAACAATTGTATCGTAATCATGTATGTATCATAATTTGGTATTAATTTGGTGCTAATTTATTGCTCGTAATTTTTGTGTTTTTGTGCTTCAACTTTATGAAAATCATGAAAACCTGTAAAGAAGCCATGCTACCAGTATGTTTGATATATTATAATTTAGTGCTAATTTGGTTGCCCGTATTTTTCGTAATATTTTGGGCTAAAGGTTAAGGCAATCACGAATACCATATAACAAAACATGGCTTCAAGATGATTGATATGTTATAATTTGGTGTTACTTTGATAGCCTGAAATAAAATATTGTTGCTTGTATTTTTCATAAAATTTTTAGGGAAATCACGAAAACCTAATATCTAAGCATGATATCAGGATGATTGATACGCTAATTTGGTGTGGCTTTGTTGCCCTAAAATGACAGTTTTTGTTTTTCACAAAATTTTAGGGCTAAAACGTTATGGAAAATCATTAACAACCTATAACAAAATAGTATCAGAATCATACATTATAATTTTGTGCTAATTTGCAGCTACTTTGTTAACTTGGAATAAAATTTGTTGCCTATTTTTCATAAATCTTTTGGGCTAAAACGTTATGGAAATCATGAAAACCTTATAACACCAGTACGATATATCACAATTTGGTACTTTTTAGTGCAACAAATCATGGTATTACAATAATTGATCTAGTATAATTTGGCGCTAATTTGATGTAATTTGAATATCCTAAAACAAAATTTATTGCTCGTATTGTTGGTACTGTTGGCCTAAAACATCATGGAAATCCTGAATCCCTTATAACAAAGCATGATATCAGGATGATTGATACGCCATAATTTGGTGCTAATTTTGTGCTATTCTTTCACTTTAAAATGGCATTTGATGCTCGCATTGTTTATAACATTGTTGAGCTACGACGTTATAGTAATCACGGAAACCTTATAACAAAGCATGATCTCAGGATGAATTTTAACCCAAAAGCTTTATGAAAATACGAGCAACAAATTTTAGGGTATAAAAGAAGCACCAAATTATAACATAACAATCATCCCGAAGCCATGTTTTGTTATTAATTTTATGAAAAATATGGGCAACGAATTTTATTTTGATTTCGATACAATTATTAAGCTAAGTACTTGTGCGTTGGCTGTGCTTATTTTATGTTAAACAGGCACAGCCTTTTGTTATTGATAGGCGCACCAACAATGTTTTGTGGTAACAAATTAGGACCAAATTAGCACCACATTATGGTATAAGTTTCAAACGATTGCAAAATATTGATAAATTAGTTACTTACCTAAACCATAACAATTAAAACGTTGAGAATTAAATAAACAGTAAGTTTAATATACGTCATGTGTTTACGTAAACTCTAAATAGTCGGTTGTTGTTTAGCTAGACGATACCTAATTCATCTGTTATTCATGTTTTCTATTATGTTTTTACTAAATGATAAAAACTCTTTGTGCATTGTTGAGTTCCGACTATTCTTGGAAGTAATAACGATAGAACATAGATCGTTAGTGCTTCTTTAGTGCTTTATGTATTTAATCAGCACGACCGGGGTTTTCCGAGAAAACGAAACCCCCAATTGTGGTAGGAGACGGTAAACAAAGGAACATAGGATGAATAGGATAAGGGTGGTGTCGATGTGTGACGTCATCTATTTTAGATAAGAAAAACAAAACTACTGTAACCTAACATAATTAGTTTAGATAAACAAAACTACAATAACCTAACAAAAGTAGATTAGATAAACAAGAATACTGTAACCTAAGAGAAAAAAGTACTCGAACCGGGAATTGAACCTGCACCAAAAGCGTGAAAGACGATTCCACTCCACTACCAACGCTCTAGCAGTTCGACATAGAAAGTGATATTTAAACCATTTATAAAATACCTATTTAATATGAACTATGATGACATCACACATCGACACATCTTCATCCTATGTTCCTTTGTTTACCGCCTCATTTTGTGGTGACGGTAGGACACTTATTGAAAGCGATAAAAACTATGAGAATCGCAAAAACAAAATAATATATAGAATGGCTTATTTTAATAATACGTTGATTATGTGGACTGCGACATATTCAATTACTCTGTGTTACAATTTCGTAAAGGTTTTTTTTTAATTGTTACAAAATTTCCGCCGCTCTTAACTCTTAATTCGCAAGTTTCTGTGAGCATCGCAGTTTTGATATATTTTTTAACAAATCATTTTTTTTTTTAAATAAAGTCACTTAATTCGCCTTAATAGTTTAGCTTCAATAAGTACTAATAATTCACTAGTTGGCAACGCCCCACTGGAATTGAAATTCTTGTTGAACATTTCCAATAACTTCAGAAATCGCCTTTCTTTGCGTTTTAAGTACCACCATAAAAAGAAGTCTATAGGAGTAAGGTCTCGAAACATAGGTGGCGATTCCAACGGTCTCCATCTGCCTGGAAACAGACACTACATAATACCAATTAGTTTAAAAAATGCGCAATTCAAAATAAAAATCGACGTGTCCAAGAATTTTTCAGAAAAAAAAAACATTGCCTTTATTTCACTGAATTATTCTAAGTTACAAATTTACGGTGTATAATCAAATTGTAGGTTACTTATTTTAAATCACGACTTAAATCTTATTCAGTTTCGCTACAAAGAAACATAACTTGTTACACTGTTGGCAAGACAGTCTTTCCATGTGTGAAACAAGTCCCTCAATTATATGATTTCTCCAGTTGCTTTGATTTACAACCAGCTGATGAATACGTAGATGGTTACTATAATGTAATAAACCGTTACAGGGCACAGATAGTTTTGTGGCCCAAAGCTTACCTCAAAAATAAATTAAAGTAAGAAATCACCGTATACAACAACATTATTTGATACTTGTATCTTGGAAATTCAATTTCTTGATTACACTATTTTTCTATTGGTGTATTATATTGTTCACATTGTGAAGGGAGTTGTTCCTTTTAATTATATACACATTTCAGATAAGATCAGGTTATGTTACGTTTATTTTTACATTAACAAAGAACCTTCTTACATATCAATACAAAAAGAAAATTCGATTTCATAAGGCCTTTCGAACAGTAGACAAAGATTTATTACTTCTAGACGACCTGTGATTTGCGCTCAAAATTCAGTTACCTGTTGACACTTCCCAATCATGTCCACGTGGAGCAAAAAAACCGGTAAGTGGTTTGTATTATTTATTGAGACTGATGTCGAGTTAGGAAAACTATCTTTTCTTAAAATTAACCGTAGTCAAAATTTAAGCGTTGATTCTAAAATTATGATTTTTTGCATACCGATACCTGAAATATGAGAGCTTCTAATAGCAATTCAGGAATTTTGAAAACTTTTATAATTTTTTTTAAATAAAGTTACAAAAATAAAATTATCAAAATCGTAGGACCGAACTTGGCAAATGAGTCGAGTTAGAAAAACTACGTTTTTCTTGACATGAACCGTTGTAATCTTGTAAGCTTGTAATCTATAATTCGGACTTTTGCATACATATACCTGAAATATGAGCGCTGCAATTCAGGAATTTTGAAAATGTGTACAGTTTTTTTAAAATAAAGTTGAAAAAATAAGATTATCAAAATCGTGCATCTAAAACTTCACCCTGCGGCGAGTTATGTGAATTATTGAATAATAATAACATCGATGCTTCGACATGTTTTGGACAAGTTTATTTTAATTAATTGCCATATTTACTAAATTACCTGTTTTCGATTTCAAAAATTACATTTTAGAAAATGAGGTTTTGTAATCTTTTTAGGAAAAGCACCAATACTTTACATTTATAGATATTCTTATTTTATTTCTAATTTTATTTTTTCAACTTTATTTAAAAAAAAACTGTATACATTTTTATTTTCTCCACTGTTTGGCAGTATCGTCTGCAGGAATAAAAAAAATTTAGATGTCCCTAGTATTCACAATAAAGTAATTCAATTTATTATTAAAGTAAACATTATTTTTTATATATTAATTATATGAGTCGTAGTACTGTTTAACAATTATTAAACAGTTTTTAATCAACTATGAAAATATGTTCTAACCACCATTCTTTTTAGTTGCTCCTTGAATAAATTACTTGCAATTCTGTTTTTAGTTTATCTTGTAAATATATTAAAAACTACTTTTGGTAGAAAAAGATTTGTGTAAACTCGAATATCATATAAATGTCGACTTGGTATATGTAAACATTCGCCACTTCCGGTAGTTTCTAAAAATGCACATGCTCGACCGGGTTCTATTCGTAACACGTTTCATGATATACTTTCCGTGGAGAGTTTGTTAATATCTCTAGGTTATTATAAACAATATATAAATAAGTTATTTAGAAAAAAATTACCAAAAAATCATGTAAGGGACTGATGGTTGGGAATTTTTTTTTTACAAACAAAAATTGGCAACTTTTTATTTAAAGCATTTTTTGTAAAAATAATGCTATGAATCCCTTTCGGTACTTGATTTTTATATACAGTATAAAAATAAATGAAATCCGTTGAGTCATAAAGGAGAACTGTTAACAAAACCTTTTAATATGTTGCGAAATAAGCCTTAAAACACCCGTTTGAGTGTCGTAAGGTACAAATTATAAACGCAAAATAGAAAAAGAAATATAATCAAACTTCAAAATGACGTATAATTAAATTATAACCAATAAAATTCACTCACTAGCGATATCAATAGTAGCTACTTTTGTTGGCAGTTATTTGAAGGACCACCCAATATCTGACATTGGTCAGTCAATTGGGAGCACATATGGCAGAGTTTTGTTCACTGCTTAATGTATACTTTGTCAACTTGTCAAACATCTCTAAAATGACAACTCTCAGGAATGGTTCATCTATGAAAAATCAGTGATGTTAAACTAAAAATGTTACCGTTTGGCCGGCCTAGGTCTAAAGCAATGAGATTTTGAGGATTGGAAAGCTAGTATTGCAGAACGAAAGCACAAAACATTTTTTATTTGATTCTGACTTTTTCAGATGTACGATATATCCTTCAAACTAACAATAAAATATTATGGTAGTAGGTTTGGAAGTATTATTTTTTGTGGCGAACGAAGTGAGGCGAACAAGGACAGATGAGCACAAAAGTCACATCTAAGCCGTATGAAATATATCATTTGTTCCTCAAACACTTGTAACATTGTTAAAATTGTAATGTTATGACGTAAATTTAGCGACCAGTTGAAAATTGTAGTTTTTTTTTATTGTGTAAACTAACTCTAATTCGTTCAGCGGCATGAAAAGTACTTTTTCTTATTGGTGCCCCATTTTACGTATTTAAAGCGTGTTTAAATCGAACTTTCAAAAACTCGCATTTTTTAAAGTTACCATGGCAACAGCAACAACTCAAGAAACGTGAAGTCTAAATGACAATCTTTTTATTATTGATCTGACAGGAGTACCTTGTAACGTCAAATAAAATATTACTAACAAATGCAAGACCTTTATTTAAACATTATTTAACACTTTGAAAATAGAAAGTACAGTTAGTTATTTACATATTTTACATTATTAGTTCTTATTTCCATTTTTTGTAGTAATAATACTAGTATTTACGATTTCAATAAAAAAAATAGCGGAAAGTATTCGTGGATAACTGGTCTTTAAAACACTTACTTTGTGTTTTAAAGACCTTTTTACCCACTTATACTTTAATATACTATTTTATCCTACACTACCAGAAATCCAAATTTTCTCGGCTCTATGGTACCAAGAAAGAGCAATTTTTCCCGACTAGCCAAAAAATGTTATTGGCGAGCCAAGAAAATAAGCAGATTTATATAGATATAGTTAGCCTTGCAATGATAATGTCAATCGCGTTGTCAAACGGTTTGAAATCTAAAAAATCTTGAAAGTTTTCTAATTACGATCAATTTTGTTGGGATTAAAATATCAAAAAACACTTTCTCACCATCGCACAAGCCTCAAGGGCTTAACGAAACACACATTATGGACATTTCTGATGAAAGTATTGGTAACAGAACCTCAGAAGAAATTGTTGAAAAGGCAAAGGAAATGACTTTAAATTCATTACGGAAAAATTCAAAACAAAAGTAAAATAATCAATACAACTTATTGATGGAATGGTGTACTTCAAAGAAATTTAGAAAAGTTATCAGAAAAATAAAAGTCGTCAATTTTGTGGTCAATCTATTCAATGTTGAAAGCAACATTTCTGGTCAAAAACGATATAATAAAATTGCAAACTGTAAAAAAGTAACATTTTTTTTAAAGAAAAAATCATTTGGATATGTTGCGAAGAAATCCAAGATGTTTAGCAACGAAAGGTAATTAACATATTTCTGAGAGAGGCCTCAGATGAAGGTGAATATAATACACATTATGTAATTTGAAG
This sequence comes from Vesta saturnalis, assembly GCA_036346205.1. Lineage (NCBI taxonomy): Eukaryota > Metazoa > Arthropoda > Insecta > Coleoptera > Lampyridae > Vesta > Vesta saturnalis. The sequence continues at coordinate 771,469 of JARFJB010001250.1, forward strand.
TTAATAGTAGGAGTCGCTAGTGCGTGCCAATCAGACGAACTAACCTACTTAATAATTGATCATTTACAAGACAGAGATGACATCCTCATAATACGCAATTAACAAAAAATTATAAACAGTAGACATTTACGATTTTCAATGCTAATGAAAAAGAAAACGCAGTTGACATTATATCTATTTATAGGCGGTATTTTGATTTACGACCAAAAAATATAAATTCTTGGCGAATGCTTGTTAAATATCAATAGGGAAAATATGCTGCCCAAGTTGTGGGCCATTATACTATTGGTTCCGTACCATATAAAATTCCTGCTTATTTAACTTTGCCCAATAGCAAAGATTGCGATGAACTTCCGCCACACTTCTTTCGGATTCGGACATTTTAACATCAAAACGGCATGTTGGATGGAAGTCAACCCGTGTCACCGAAGGATATGTCGAAGAATCTGTTGACAACAAGTTATCTGTGGCTAAAAACATCTTGGACACAAATAAGAACCCGAGCGAAAGTTATTTCTTGTGTTTTTTAAAATTCGTTGTCAAAACAAATTGACGTATCACGGCTTGTCAAACATGGAATTTCCTTTGGTAATTGTACAATTACTAATCCTACATATAATATTATTAATAATACGTTATGAGGGGTAGTTTTTGGTTTTTATCAAATATTTTTAAAACAGCTGCATATTTCAAAGATATAAAAACACCTAGATATAGACCTTAGACAGATCGATTAATTATGCAATTTTTTGATACACCGCAAAATTTAGAGGCAAAAAATTCCTAAAGTAGAATTTAAGTGTTAGTTAAAATTTTTTATTATCTGAATAATGATTAATTTTATAAGAAAAAGTGTAGACGTTTTTTTAAAGAAAATTTAATTTTATATAAATTTTCTTTATAACGTTTTTTAATGTAGAGCGAAATAAATGTAAAAATTAAATAATTTTTTTTTACGTTAACATCTCTCTGACAAAGTTTTAAACATCATTCTGACATACTAACTACCGATTGTTGTTTTTTTTCAAAATCATAGCTCTTTATCCACTTCTATGATTTCTTCTGCAAAGGATGATTTGAAACTTATGTATTTTAAATATGTTCAAATATATTTGCCAACCCTGACTGTCATTAAACTTGTGAACAGCTAGCTGAAAATGTAAAATAATTTTTTTTTAAATACCATAGCCTGCTAAATGCTCACTGAAAAAGAGCAGCCTTTCAGTTGAGCGAAAGTAGTAAATGATATAACTGCTGTGACGAAAAATCTAAAAACTAGCCGGATCATCATTATGTATAGTGGCTAACTGTAAATTAGATGCCCATATATTAGTGTATATTCTTAAAGAAAAATATGAAACGATTGCAGACTTCTGAATTCACATCGAAACTTGAAACAACTACTTTAATGTATTAATTAATTGCCAATATCAACGAGTTTACAAATGAAACGTTATAATATAGTGTGGTAACGGTATAAAATATAAAAAGTGTAAAGTAAAAGTGTTTTAATAATATAATAAAGAAATAAGTGTAAAAATGTTTTCGTAACAAATCGTTAAACTAACTCGAGATATAAAACATTCACCACAAATAATGCCTTTGATTCAGTCAGTAGATTAACGTAGGGTGGTTCAATCTTTTGATTTGCTTAATTACCACGATTTAGGCTTGATTACTTCCACTGAACATAAATAATAAAAATGCAATGTAACACTAATAAAATGATCTCGGACGCCAAGTTATTTTTTAATTATGCTCAGAATAACTAAACCGAGGTCTACACTAAAAATTTTATCAAAATGTAAAATAATAAAAAATATACAAACTATGTTTATTAAATATTTGAATTAGAATTAAAAAATTAGAATTATATAAAATATATCTTAAAAACTAATTGTAATAACCTTAAATTACTAAATTATTGATATAAATACCTGTCACTAAATATAATACTTCTTCGGAACCCCTGGTATTACAGAAATAAATGCGGAAATGCAAACCAAGGTGATGTCATCTTGGCATCAATATTGCGCAATATCTCGAAATAACACTTTACGTGGTAAACCACACCCATAGATGGAATTTTCCTTCTAATAAATTTATCTTATTGAAATTGAATAATCCGTTAATTGCATTTTCTTGAATTTTTGAATGCAAAAATTGCAAACGTAAAATCAAATGCAATTAAAGTAGAAAAGTAAAAGTAATAAAAGTGTAAATCAAAGTAAAAATAAAAGAAAGTGCCTGCAAAGAGAAAATGTTTTAATTTTTTGTATAATGCGTTAAAATATCTTACCATTAAATCAATGGCACTTTCACAAAATTTAGGTGGAAATCAAAAAAAAAAGCTTCCTAAGAACAAAACATTCATCAGGAAGTGAAAAAAATGGACGCTTTGAAATTGGATGATGATATAGCGGTGCGCAAAGATATGAGCAGAATAATTTAAAGTGGCAGTATAAACCTTTAGGAAGTATATACCCTTAAGACGATATGCACTTAAGTTACACCAAAATGCAAATTAAGTTGCCTACCTCATAGCTATAATGCAAAAATAATTAAATTTTTTACAACTGAATGAACGATAGACCTAAATTACGGTATATTTTAATACAACTCAAAATGGGTTGTTACAACGTGTACGTCGACTGATTTTAATATCTTTAAGAACACTTGCGTAAATAATAATAAAATATCGACGCGAGTAAATAAAAAAAAACCTTTACGGGAGGTGTTGGAGGTGTTACCATAAAGGTTATTAGTCATAATTACACTAATATTACGTTTAATAATATAGCAAAAACTGGTAGCGATCAATTTAAATCCGTTCAAAATGAAGTATCTGGTGTGAAACGACACGCGATATTAAAAGAAATGAAATAATATGCATATATATATATATATATATATATATATATATATATATATATATATTTGTATATATACACATTGGCAGCAAATGGCACTATTTATAAATCATAGAAATATTTCCGCCGTTTGGTAGGTAAGTACCATTCTGGGTGTGAAAAACGTAAATTACGATAATATATAAGACTTGCCTTCGGACACAACTCGCGCATTTTACAATTGGAAATTTTTAATAAATTACAAGATTTTACACGATTGACAAATATTTATTAAAGGATATTTGAAACAAAAGATCCTTCGTAAGCCCAATGACAGAAATTTCTAGTTTGAAACTACAAATAATTGAAAAATTTCTGCCAAAGAGAATTCAATTATTTTATGCAATTAGATATCAGAAAAATTATGCGTAGATATGCGCGGCATGTTTCTAATAATTATTTAAGCTGTAGTTAAAAAAAATCTCTTTGTTTCAATTATTTCAACATCTCGCTTTTTACAGTTTTTTTAAATACTATTTTATTTTACGTATTTTACACCCATAATATTAACAAATAAAATATACCCACGTACCACACAAAATTAAGAAACACCGAATCACTTCAGTAAGTAAGAATAAATCTTAATAATAAAGAAAAAGATGCAGATATATATTAAATAGCAATTTATTTAAATTGGTAAGCGACAAAAAAACTTCATTTTCACTTATTAGAAAACATAAGAAAAATTATAACATAATTGCAACTTGATAATTAGAAAAAATATCTTTACTGCAGATTGAGGAACAGAAGTACAAAAAAAAAACTTCACCGTATACTTCAACAAAAATAACAACATAAATAAAGTATTAGTATTAATTATAAATACCTAGATCAATACGTATTCAGGCTATACTGTTATTGCAAGATTAAATTGCTACCACCCTACTCTAACCTTAATAAATCAATGTAGTAATAATTTCATACAGGCCTGTATTTCATAAATGGTGATCACCAAGTTATACAGTTAGCTGCTATAGTATAAGGAAAACAGGTTAAGGGTCTGCATTTATAAGTAACGAACCAAAAGGTAACATATTTCATAACATGCACACACAGTATTCCAATGAGAACATACTTTAGTGTTGCACCGGTTAACTCCCCTAGTTCAGCATTATGCCAGTTTTACCTGAGAGTCGTTTTCGCTTCCACTACATTTACAAGGGAACGTCCATCTTCAAATATGCTACATTACAGGTGTGAAATGTCAAAATAAAATATATTAAAAATGAAATCAAGCAACCTCTCTACATTAAATGACAACATTGTGATGTATTTATAATATTAACTTTCAAATTATCATTGATATTAATTTATATTAGATGCAATAATCACTCGTACCATGGCATTGTAATATAAATCATACATTCATTTCAATTATTATCTAGTTCAAATTATAAAAGAACCTTCTATCTTCAAATCAAGTTATATTAACGTTATAATTAAGTTATGATTTTGTTGAGATCATAATATTTTAAGCCTTTTACTGTAAGAAAATGTAATTAGTGAATATATAACATTACATTTTTTTTTTACATTTATTACATCAGACATTTAAAATATCTAAATCAACAACCCTCTCAATTATTTTCTTAACAACCTATCTCCAAGCACACCTTCCTACCGTAAAAGACACAACTTAAATTCTTAATAACACCAAATTTAACAACCGTATAACAGATCACGGTAGAATTTAAAAGTTATTTTTATAGATTTAAAATTTTAAATGACGCTTTGTGAATATGTACACCATATTATAACAGTGCGTTCATGATGAAAGGAACAAATTCGTTTACAGTTCAGGTAATTATTTTGTGGGAAAATGCTCGGACACGTCGATTAGTATTTTTAGTTGCGGATTTTTTGACGTAAGAAAATTGTATACAGGTTGTCTCAAGAAGAAGTCATTGATTTTTTTAATGAAATACCCTGTATATAATGCCATTTTTAATTGTACGGTAAATTCTGGGCACTTTTTGCATAACGTATCATATCTCTAACATCAGCGGTTTTCGAAATAAAGACGTTTGAAATGTCATAAATGAAAAAAATACGTGTTTTGAGTACTGCCCATTGGCACATTTGCAGCATAGAACCCGTTTCGACTTTTGCCAGCGACGGTTATTTTTACTTAACGCGCGCGGCTTGTAATATAAATGAATATAAATAAATGTATGTTTAATTTGAACAAATACACCTTGAACATTTTTCGTATTAATCAACTCTTGACCACTTGATGTGGTATTTTGTGGCAATAAAAAACAATCACAGAGGTCGTATTGAGTGGCAACCAAGGTCATCGGATTTAACCCCATTAAATTTTTTCTTATCGGGTTATTGAAATCAAAAGTTTATGTGAATAGACCAAATAATCTTGATAATCTGAAACAGAGAATACGCCAGGAAATAAGACTTATTCCACCAGAGGTAATTGAAAACGTTCAACAAACAATCCTTCTTCTACAAAAATGTATTGAAGTAAACAGAAAAAACATTAAACATTTATTATAAGGCAATTGTTATTATTTCTTTTGTATCTTTTGTTATTAAAGTTCATTTTTTTTTCATTTAAATATTTCAAACGTCATTATTCCGAAAACCGCTGATTTTAGAGATGTGATATGTTATATAAAACGTTTCCAGAATTCACAGTACAATTAAAAAATGGCATCATATACAGTGTTCCATTAAAAAAATCAGTGTTGATTGAATATCTTCTTCTTGAGACACCCTGTATACAATTTTATTATGTCAGAAAATCGGCAACTAAAAATACTAATCGACGTGTCCGAGCGGTTTCCCACAAAATAATTACCTGAATTGTAAACGAATTTTTTCCTTTCATCATGAAACGCACTGTATTTGACTGTGAAAAATTAGACAATTTCAGAGACAATCTAAAAGAAACAAAAATATTTGTCCAACACCCAACAAAAATTTTGTTAGTCTATACGCTTCTTAATTTATAACATTTGTAAATACTATAAATTTTGAATCGTTACTATAAATTATTTAATTAACTATATATTAGAACCTCTCCTTTCTTTGTTAAAAATATTTATTTTGTAAATTTTGTTATTTGTTATAATTTACATTAGACTATCTGTAAGTATTATGAATTAATATTGTTATTGTTAATCACATAGTATTACAATATGTAATGGAATACGTTAAATAAAAAAAGACAGACAGGCAAACAGACAGATAGACAGGCAGACAAACAGACATATAGGCAAGTAGGCAGACAGCCAGACAGGCAGACGGTCGGACATACCGATCGACCTATACATTTATGTTTAACTAAAACGTAAACTAGACAAAATAACGTTAATCCCATAAATTTAAGGAGCTATGGACTAGTTCCGTACTATATACGTGGAAAGCTATAGTTATAAAACAGTAGTGTATCACCAACGATATTTAAAAAACATAAAAAATAGCCTTAGAAAGAAGTTTTAAACTTAGACTAATGGCAGTAGGGTAAACCTTAAACTGGTTATTAATGTTGTTTATCGTCCACCCAATGGGGTTTTAGAATTATTTTTTGGAAACCTTCTAGATGCTTTAAAAATGGCATAGAATGGCTGAGGTAAGTATTCTGGTAGTTGATTAATGTTAACATGGTTTTCTGTTCAATTGCTAATTAATATATATTGAGCTCATTCATACTAATTAATGATAATATATTATAACTGAGAGAAATGCATCTTTATCCGCGAGTGAGAAATTTGACACTTCTCACGAGTTTCATAATGGCATTTCACTCACGTGTGATATTTTTTCGTTTTATCTTACTCAAACAAGTACCTACTCAAAGGTATACTTAAAAAACAAAACCTTCCCCACAATGTTTTTAATTTTAAACTGTCACTAAATGGTTAACAAAATTGGTTGGTTACTATAGTGAAAGTCACACTGAGAATGCAGTGTGGAGTCTTATGGAGCACACCGTTGCCAGTTGTCGTTATGCTGGGATCGGTCTCAGGCAAATTTCGCCGCTCTCACAGATTCGCTAAAAACTTGTTGGAAATTTGATGATGTTTATATCTTCGCCTTTATTTAAATGTTTTCAATAATTAATAATAATAAACAATAAATTTCAAAATTACAAAAGAATTATTTCAGGCAAAGTTAATTTAAGAAAAAAAACAGAGAATTAATTGTACATTTATAAACAAATAAAATTCTTAATAACACCAAATTTAACAACCGTATAACAGATCACGGTAGAATTTAAAAGTTATTTTTATAGATTTAAAATTTTAAATGACGCTTTGTGAATATGTACATCATATTACAACAGTGCGTTCATGATGAAAGGAACAAATTCGTTTACAGTTCAGGTAATTATTTTGTGGGAAAACGCTCGGACACGTCGATTAGTATTTTTAGTTGCGGATTTTTTGACGTAAGAAAATTGTATACAGTGTGTCTCAAGAAGAAGATATGCAGTCATCATTAATTTTTTTTTTATGAAATACCCTGCATATAATGCCATTTTTAATTGTACAGTAAATTTTGGGCACTTTTTGAATAACGTATCATATCTCTATCAGCGGTTTTCGAAATAATGACGTTTGAAATGTCATAAATGAAAAAAATACGTGTTTTGAGTACTGCCCATTGGCACATTTGCAGCATAGCAACCCGATTCGACTTTGGCCAGCGACGGTTATTTTTCCTTAACGCGCGCGACCTGTAATTTAAATGTATGTTTAATTTGAACAAATACACCTTGAACATTTTTCGAATTAATCGACTCCTTGACCACTTCATGTGGTATTTTGTGGCAATAAAAACCAATCACAGAGGTCCTATTGAGTGGCATCCAAGGTCAGCGGATTTAACCCCATTAAATTTTTTCTTATGGGGTTATTTGAAATCTAAAGTTTATGTGAATAGACCAAATAATCTTGATAACCTGAAACAGAGAATACGCCAGGAAATAAGACTTATTCCACCAGAGGTAATTGAAAACGTTCAACAAACAATCCTTCTTCTACAAAAATGTATTGAAGTAAACGGAAAAAACATTGAACATTTATTATAAGGCAATTGTTATTATTTCTTTTGTATCTTTTGCTATTAGTTCATTAATTTTTTTTCATTTATTACATTTCAAACGTCATTATTCCGAAAACCGCTGATTTTAGAGATGTGATATATTATATAAAACGTTTCCAGAATTCACAGTTCAATTAAAAAATGGCATCATATACAGGGGGTTCTATTATAAATATCAGTGTTGACTAAATATCTTCTTCTTGAGACACCCTGTATACAATTTTATTATGTCAAAAAATCCGCAACTAAAAATACTAATCGACGTGTCCGAGCGGTTTCCCACAAAATAATTACCTGAATTGTAAACGAATTTGTTACTTTCATCATGAAACGCACTGTATTTGACTGTGAAAAATTAGACAATTTCAGAGACAATCTAAAAGAAACGAAAAAAAATATTTGTCCATCACCCAACAAAAATTTTGTTAGTGTATACGTTTCTTAATTTATAACATTTGTAAATAGTATAAATTTTGAATCGTTACTATAAATTATTTAATTAACTATTTATTAGAACCTATCCTTTCTTTGTTAAAAATATTTATTTTGTAAATTTTGTTATTTGTTATAATTTACATTAGACTATCTGTAAGTATTATGAATTAATATTGTTATTATTAATCACATAGTATTACAATATGTAATGGAATATGTTAAATAAAAAAAGACAGGCAGACATATAGGCAAGTAGGCAGACAGCCAGACAGGCAGACGGTCGGACATACCGATCGACGTATACATTTATGTTTAACTAACACGTAAACTAGACAAGATAACGTTAATCCCATAAATTTAAGGAGCTATAAATTAGTTCCGTACTATACACGTGGAAAGCTATAGTTATAAAACAGTGGTGTATCACCAACGATATTCAAAAAACATACAAAAAAGCCTTCGAAAGAAGTTTTGAACTTAGACTAATGGCAGTAGGGTAAACCTTAAACTGGTTATTAATGTTGTTTATCGTCCACCCAATGGGGTTTTAGAATTATTTTTTGGAAACCTTGTAGAGACTTTAAAAATGGCATAGAGAATGGCTGAGGTAATTATTCTGGTAGTTGATTAATATTATCATGGTTTTCTCTTCAATTGCTAATTAATATATTTAGCTGATTCATACTAATTAATGATAATATATTATAACTGAGAGAAATGCATCTTTATCCGCGAGTGAGAAATTTGACACTTCTCACGAGTTTCATAATGGCATTTCACTCACGTGTGATATTTTTTCGTTTTATCTTACTCAAACAAGTACCTACTCAAAGGTATACTTAAAACACAAAACCTTCCCCACAATGTTTTTAATTTTAAACTGTCACTAAATGGTTAACAAAATTGGTTGGTTACTATAGTGAAAGTCACACTGAGAATGCAGTGTGGAGTCTTATGGAGCACACCGTTGCCAGTTGTCGTTATGCTGGGATCGGTCTCAGGCAAATTTCGCCGCTCTCACAGATTCGCTAAAAACTTGTTGGAAATTTGATGATGTTTATATCTTCGCCTTTATTTAAATGTTTTCAATAATTAATAATAATAAACAATAAATTTCAAAATTACAAAAGAATTATTTCAGGCAAAGTTAATTTAAGAAAAAAAAACAGAGAATTAATTGTACATTTATAAACAAATAAAATATTTACACTATTTACACCTGCACGTCGTCGACACAGTCATAATCGAGATCTGAAATCTCATTCTCAGAACTGTCGCTAAAATTTACACTTATTATGAGTTCATCCACGTTGTCTCGGAGGTTATCAGCAGCCCACATTTCTTTTTCCGTTTTTTCTCTGACATGTGCAACGCAATTACTCCAATTGTGTGCAGTGTCCAAATGCTTCATTTATCAATAAACGGACGTGCTCTGTCTTGAAATCGGAGTTCTTTGTTGCAATATAGTGCTTAATCTGATTCCACACCATCTCGATCGGGTTAAGCTCACAATGGTATGGTGGTAAACGCAAAACAGTTACGTCGTATTTTGCAACTATTTCTTCAATTTTATACTTGTCGTATTGGTCTCTATATTCGTTGACAACTTCAAGCAGCTCAGATTTTAAATAGGAGTCGTCAAAGAAAATGTTTCTTTCGAGCAGCCAATCTTTAATTTGGGGTTTGTTCCATGAAGTAGTTGGAAAATTAAATTTACGCGAATGATACGAACCGTTATCCATAACAACAACGTTTTTCCGTCCTTTTTTGGGTAAGGCAGGAATCAGCGACTCTTCAAACCATTGCTCAAAATAGTCGGCGTTCATTTCGTCGTGATAATCGCCATCGTTTTTCTTTGCCAAGAAAACACGTGCGGCGCCAAATAAAAATCCACCTTCATATCCTACATGAATAATAACGAAACGTGGACCTCTTTGTGTAGGTGCTTTGAGGCCTAAAAGCATCTCTACGATTTGTTATGATATTATCACACCATGTATAGTTCACCGTTTGACCCACGTTGACCCAAGTCTCATCTAAGTAGATAATGTTGCAATTTTCTTGGCGATAGTTTTTGATGGCTCTTAAATATCTGTGCCTCCAATTAATGATGTCGTTTCGCTCTAACATTATGCTTTTACGTCCACGCTTCATATATTCAAAACCAATATCTTTAATCAATCTACCTAGGGTACTTAAAGAGAACGATGGCGAATTCTCATTCCCTCGAATAACATTATATACAACTTTGAAAGCTGGAGGAATGTTTTAAAAAAAAAGTCATTGTGCACAATTCTTCTTAATAATCTCTTAAAACCCTCATCGTATGCATATTCGCGAGAATTTGACTGACGTATCGCTTTTTTCTTGCTGCAGGAGATTTTAATTCACCATTGTTTTGCTCTTCCTCTTTCTTGATGGTAAAAATTGTTCTTTCACTGACCCCACTCATTTTGGAAGCACGACTCACCGCTGCAGTCATACTCAATTTTTCATCATTCACTAAATGACGAATGATATTGTAAATTATAATTTTCGCACTCGCATGGAGCATTTGTCCGCGTTTGAATTTCTTAAATTCCATGTTACCGGTAATAAGTCACAAAAAAGACTGAAAATCAGTATTATATTTAGGGTTGTTTGTTTACTTTTCAGTTACATTAAAATCTCATTAAGATATCTTCTCGCATAAGCTTGGTTTGAAATGACGTAAATGCATTGTAAGTAACTTTCTAATTAATACAATTGTTTAACGATATTTAGATCATCTTGAAGATTCATATTTGAGAATTTTGAGTGATTTTTTCAACAAAAATTTTCCGATTTTTTCCAAAATAAGGGCAGTTTACTCTTACGTATCGTTCGCAAAAAATAAAAAAGTTTTTCATTTGTGTCCAACTTTTTGGCGGCACTGTATAATAACTTCAGAGCCGACCCTGTCACAGCCATCGGACAACCTGCAACACAGTGTGCCGGCCTCCTATTACAAATACATAGCCTATACCCCGCCACACTGCATTCTCGGTGTGACTCGCACTATAGTTTCGACAAATTGTCAGATTCAGATCTTAAACTATTGCCAATTATAGAGGATAAGGTTAAGCAATATCTAGATATATTTTGACGTACATATTAGAAGGAAAATTAGAAACTACCTTTTTCCTGAGGTTCCATCAAAGGTTCAAAATTAATAAACAACCCAGTCAATAAACAACAGTGAAACAAATGATGCATTGAAGAGAAACTTATAAGTACGTCAGAAAATTTATATAAACATTTTCCTAAAAAGAGAATATGTCACAAACTAATAACGTAGAACTAGGTATATTAATTACCTAGTTATATTAAAACACTAACATCTTGATAATAACCAATTACGGTCAAGGATAACAATAAATTCAAACCCATGCTGAAATATAAGGAGTGAATTGACAAACACAATGAATTAATCCATCTATAAATCCAGATAAAGTTTTAAATTAACAAAATAAATTAAAAATTAGGCGTAAAACAACCCATGTGGTCGACATCTAAATGAGGTTATGTAGATTAATATTGAAAACCTTTGTGCTAAAATTATGTTCTGAAAAGAATTTGTAAAATAATACTTACAGGAAAAAGTATGGTTTAATTACTTTAAATCAGAATTTTAAGAAATTTTAATAAATTGACAAGTAACCAACTGTTATCTAAACAGCTGTTCCCCAGAGAGAAGTTAGCCACAGCTGTTGCAAATATACATGCTACGTGAAATTAATTCAGAAAAATATAATCTTTACAAAAATTGAGTACTTCATTAAGCCAATACTGAGAGTTTTAGAAATTCATAAACAATTAGATTAGAATTGTTAATTTTGAAACTATCCTTTGATGGAACCTCAGGTAAAAGGTAGTTTCTAATTTTCTTTCTGATATGTACGTCACAACATATCCAGATATCTCTTAACCTTACACTTTATAGCGTTTTAACTATAGTAGCGAACGCACTAATTTATGTATTAATGCACATTTAGTATAAACATGTGTATAAGACTAGTGAGTTTTTGTTAGTTTTCATACAAGATGTTAAATTTGTCAATAGTTTAAGGTCTGAAGATGCCAATTTGTCGAAATTAGTCATAAACCAATTTTGTTAACCATTTAGAAACAGTTTAAAATTAAAAACATTGTGGGGAAGGTTTTGTGTTCTGAAGTATACCATAACCACAACCCCGTTTCGAGTTTGCAACATGGAGTTCAATTTAAACAAATACCTAATATTCGCCTATAAAAATTGTATCGTTGCACCATTTTTCGTAGTTACCAACGATTATAGTTATGAAACAAACAATTCATTATTTTTTTCAAATAGTATTATCAATACAAAATTACACATTTTAATTACAACAGACAGCTATCAAACTTACACACTTGTGAATAATTTTTGATTTCTGTCGCCGAAAACAGTGGTCAATTTAAAAACTTGCATACCACGTGTTATAACTACGAGTAATAAGATCTTCTCTTTATCAATTTAAATCTATTTAAACATTCCGTGTTTCGAATGGAACGGAAAATGTGCAAACCGTGAATGTAATGCAGCATTTGTTAACATTCTTGCCATTTTTTTTTCAGAAATTTGCTGTGTATTATCCACTATCTACAGCATAACGAAATTTACAAAAACCACGACTTCAAGTGGGTAAGTTCAGGGCAAGTTCTAAAAATGATGTTTGTAATAAATAACTCGACAATATAACGCTGCTTTACAATATACAACATAAAACTATAATTAGGGCCACTAACAAAACTTCTTTGGTATGCGCATAAATAATGCAAAAAGCAAACCACGAAAGCTTAAAGGGAAGTTCGCGTAAAGAATGCATAATAGATACTTCATACAATTTAATCAAATTAGCAATTTCTTTCACGTTGCAAATGCATTTGCTCGTTATTTGCAGCAGCACCAAGAGCAGTTGCTAACTAAACATTTCTACAATGTTATAAGCGAATGTATCAAAGGAATAATCTCTAAATAAAACTTATGGGAAGTAACCTTTCTATTACAGATAGACAAAAAGTAATATGGGCTCCTTGTGCTCGATTTTGGTGCTAATTAAGATCCAATAGTCATAATCAAGATATCTCTGCCCGTTATTGCGCAATTAACCAAAATTGAAAAAAAAAACTTGAATAACTTTTTTATTTCTAAATGTATCGACAAACTGTAAAAACATTCTTAGGGCACTTTTTTAAGCAGAATCCGTTAGTGCATTCACATTTTTAATACCTCCTTAATTTAAAAAGATATGACATAAATCTGTATTTTTTTATATGGAAACCATAGTTGGCTATGACATCTTTAAATGACATTTTTTTTGTGCTTTTTACAAATATATAACACCTCTATGCTATTTTAATAATTAATTGATTTTTTTAAATTTTCTTAATAGGTATATTTATTAAGGATAACAGTTGGCTTAGAAAACCAGATATGAAATTGAATGAAGATATCAAAAAAGAAATTTCACTTCCAGTAAAATATTTTAGAGGCATTTTGTAGTTCAAATAAGTTTAATTGTAATATTGTACTTGTGGAATGGTAACAAATTATATAATCTAACGATTGAATATAAAATTTTCAAAAACCTCATGCAAATTGAAATTAAATGAAATTGAATTATAACATCATCAGATATTATGAAAAGCTAACAGCAAATCAATTTTTATACGTATGTAAACATCTAATTCTATAAACGAACAAAAATATGAACACAAAATATCAATATAAAGACACACTAAAATTACAAATATTTTTCAAACTGTGCGCCCTCTTTTTGGATGCAGACTTCGCATCGTCTTCTAGAATTTATAGAAAATTTATAAAAACCACACGAACACTTTCTTTTAACTCATTCACAGTATTATTAGTTCTTTTGTATATAATGTTTTTCAAAACACCCCATAAAAAGAAATCTAGAGGCGAAAGATCGGGTGAACGAGTAGGCCACAAAATTGGTGCTGTCCATCTGCCCATCGAGCTATAGGAAAACGTACATTTAAGCAGTCACTAACTACACGGGAATTATGTGCGGGAGCTCCGCGTTGCTGAAATATGACATTGCAATATTGTGATAAAGGAAGACTCTCTAGAAATACCTCCAAATGAATTCGTAGAATATCGTGATATTTCATTGAGTTTAATGTTTGTTCATATATGTGATAATAAAAACGTCCGTTTTTAATGCAGCACCGCACATTTATTCCAAATTTCCCTTGCCTCCCGCGGACAACACTGGTATGAGCGTTAGAATCTACCCAGTAAGGTCAATTGTGATTATTACAAATACCATCACTAGTGATAAGCGCCTTGTTTAACCATGCAATAGAGCTTGCAAAATTAGGTATATTTTGGCACTGACTTATATACCAGTTACAAAACTAAGTACGCCGGCTTCTGTCGTCTATATTGAAAAAATGTTCTTCCCGAAATCGAAGGGCTTTGCTTCGAGACACGCCTAGGTTAACTACTTGTCTAGATGAACGTGTTGGCTCTGCTTCGACTTGTCTTAAGACGACCATTGAATTTTCTTCAGAATTTCGTAAGTTTTTGACCTGAGATTTTTAAAAGAACCGAATTCAATTAAATTTTAATTTTTATTAACTATACCGTTCAAAAATATTTTTATTTGGCTGCTGCATTTCAGGAAAAGTTTGTAAATATAATTCCGATGCCACATTCTTATCACCTTCGTATAATATAAAACGCTTTAACATGCAAAATTTTTCTGAATTTGTATAATTTAGCCATGCTAACTAAATTGCAAGATCACTTTGTTGCACATTTTTAATTTTTAATTTATTATTTGACATATAGGTATCATTTGTTTTATTTAAATAAATGTCAGCCTCCTATGCCTACTGTGTATTCTTAATATAAAACGTAAATAAGAAAAACTTAAAAAATCAATTAATTATTAAAATAGCATATGTGTTATATATTTTTGAAAAGCACAAAAAAAATGTCATTTAAAAATGTCATAGCCAACTATGGTTTCCATATAAAAAAATACAACTTTATGTCGTATCTTAAAGGTATTAAAAATGTGAATGCACTAACGGATTCTACTTAAAAAACGTGCCTTAAGAATGAATGTTTTTACAGTTTGCCGATACATTTAGAAATAAAAAAGTTATTCAAGTTTTTCAAAATCGCCGTTTTCTCAATTTTTGGCTAATTGCGCAATAACGGTCAGAGATATCTTGATTATGACTATTGGATCTTAATTAACACCAAAATCGAGAAGGACCCCATATTACTTTTTCTCTATCTGTAATATCCCATAAGAAAACATCGAAAATGAACCACCCTGTACATTTTGATACATCTTTAAACGTACTTACTCAATATAGAATCAAAATTATACTCGTTAGCCATTCGTGGACCAATACTAGAATGAATTGTTTCGTTTTTAAAAGACGGATAACTAACCGTTACGGTAAATAATACTAAAATTAAGGCGCACAATATTAACTTAGCTGTAGTGTAGGAGCTATTATGGGATAGTTATTGGGCCCAATTTATGTTGCTGATTTACCTTTTTACGTTAAAGACGGTCATATGGTAAGCTATGATGGCACAGCATTTGTTTTAACTATAGATATCTTACTTAATAACTAGATAGCCAGAGCATATGGGCTGCGCGCTTAAAATACGAGACAAATTGGACATTTCAATAAGGTCGAAAATGGTTCAAAATTTACAAGTTGGGGGTTTCGGACATGCGCAGTCGTATCATTAGAAATGCCAAGTTCAATTTTTGATATCAATTGTAATTGTCAAAAAGCGTTTCTCTAACCTCGGTTTTTCGCGCTTTTAGAGTTTACCGTTAGTAGAAGTGAAATATGTGAAGCTGTATAGTGCCTTTTTGTCAAAATGAAAGCAAAAAGTTAAAAGAAAATCTACAATTTTTCAAGTGAGGCCACAAATAATTATACAATTGCAACTATTTGCCTTCTTGCACACACGGTGGCTTATGTTTACACAATACAGTATTCACTAGTGCGCAATTCCTAATACTCCCATGCGCAGTTTCAATTCGGGTCATACATGGTTTCAAGGATTGTTTATCTAGTTATTAAGTAAGATATCTATGGTTTTAACTGGTAATAGTGAAAGTGGTATTAACCAAAGGTGAATATTTGCATTAAACAATTCTCTGATTGGTGTACGAAAAATAAACTTCTACTTAAAACGATCTGTTTAAATTTCAACAATACAGGAACTAGACCTTCCATATCAATCCAACGTAGCCAAATACGTAGGTGTAGTTCGCCTTAATTGCTTGTTGTAACCTCTTATTCGTTCGTTACTACGCCTTAAACTGATAGTAATATGTGCAACACAGTAACTGCTTGTGGTCAGCTTACTGAATGGAAACATGAATTTGCTTCGCAAAAGCGACTAATTAGGCTAACATTACACCACTTCAATAATGCAGACCATTCTTTATGAAACGTAAAATGTTATCTGTGGGCTTTCTGTGCATAGACACAAATATAATTTTCAACTACTTTACAATAACGACCAGTGTTCTGCACGTCACAGTGGATTATTAGCAATTCCTGAACATCCCACTACAAAATATCAAAAATCACCCTAATGCATTACTATCAATCGGTTTAAGAAATTCAAGGCATCTTAAAAGAATTTACTTTTAACTATAGCCTGTCTGACACGATCAATTTTCTTGTGCAGAATTATGTACATGATTATTTACATTTTTTTATACATAGAACTCTAGTTACTATTTTGGATGACATGTTTACATGAATGCAACCATACAATTTCTTGTATAAAAAAGTTAGTACATGATCATGCGCACATTACATTCCAGATTATTGATATCGAGTCAAGAGAGGTCGCCAGCCGTCATTTTCAAAAGTATGTAAAGTAATTTTCGAACATCTAACTCCAGATTATCTAGTTGTAATATTCATGTTAAACTAATTTTTAAAGTATTTAATATTATAATTTTATACTCCAACAACTGTTGAAATATGGAGAACAATTGCTAACGATTGGCAATTCCGCAGTGTTTGGGAGCATTGGATGGTAGACGTATTAAGTTCAAAGCGCCAAATGATCATTCCATTGTCCTATGTCACGTGTGGTTGAAATTTGCCACAGAATCTTTCTTTTTTCTCTTTTCTCTCGAATTGTAATGTGTTTTGTCGTGTTGGTTTATTGAAGTTTGGATTTAGCGCCCAGTTTGTGTGAATGGCATATATTTTTCGGTTTGTTTGTTATTGATAGATTGGAGTTTTTAAATAAAAATTTGGTTTAGGCGTTGACGATATAAATTAGTGAAAGAAATTTGATAATGGAGTTTAAGATTTATTTTGTAAATAGTGGATATTCCTATTTTTATTTAATCGTTAATTATAGTTAGTTTGAGTTAAAATTACGTTGTTGAAACTTGTTACTTTGTCGTTCAAATTGGTGTTGTTTTGAAAAGAATTTAATGTCATGTTTGATGAAAAGAGTTTTAAGTAACATGATGTTTGGGTATAAAGTTTTTTTTTGCAGTACAGCTGGTAACGAAAGGTTCAGACACGTATAAATATTTCTACAATTTTTTTAAGTTTACCAGTTCATTTTGTGTATTGAGTTGTTAATTTCGCAGATGCTTGCAAATTCAATATAATTAGTGGTCATCCCGAAGTCTCACGGCGTTCACGACTATCCCAACAAATAGACAAATTGCTGTAATTATAACAGTATCGTTTTCATGTGTGGTTATATTAAACCAGGTGATACAGTGATCTAATCAGCTGATATTGACTTAAATAATTTCGTCATTAAATTTGTGTTTATAAGAAAATTTAAAAATAAACTGACAGTTGTCGACTGGTAATGCAGTGCATTGGAAGTTGTATTAACGGAGAGTCACCGAGAGGGTCAATTACGAGAAATACCTACACCGCAGTATTAAGGAAGGAGGAGATTCAGAGTAGCCAATTGATGTGTACGTGTGTACAAATTAAGGTAATTACTTACATACATAGAGTTCTGTGGACAATTTTAATAAATATTGTTTGTTTGTTTATTCATATTTGTCGGCCGGATGAACACGCTTTCTCTGTTTACATATTTTGCTTAGGAACCCTTCAGCTGGTTCAATTAATGTTGTAAAACCCGTATATTAACCAAATTATTTTTATGTTATTGTTTATTTTATTCCGTTTATGCTATACAAACTTACGTATGGCAGAATGTGTCAAATTTAGCGATGTTATGGGTACTCATTTTGGTGTTAATTAAAATTAAGATGCAATATATTATTTTGGGGAATTGAAACTTGCAAGCGTCAACCCACTTTAACTACTACGGATTTTGACTTCTGTATCACGCTGATTTTTTATCCTATGTACTGTTTAAATTTGATCATAATATAGTGTTTATAAATTGGGTATTATTTCTTTACAATTATAATATTATTGTGACTCCATGCCTATTTGTACTAATTACTTAAGAGCAAATTTAAGAGATGAAATGTTTTTTGTACGTGCAAGTCACTGAGTGGTTTATTTATTTTATGGGAAATTTTGATGTATTAAACTAAACAGCGACAACGTTCATTTATTTGTCATTATTTTAGTAAAAGCTTTACCGTAACGATCAATGAGAATTCCTCTATTGGGGTATTTGATCAATATAATTTAATTCAAAGAGAAGTTTTGAGATATAACGTAACGTAAACTTAAAGTAATTAGATCGTTAACCAATCAAATGGATTTTAGCACGTCATTGTTTTGCGGGTATTTGCAAATATTTTGAAGTTTTATAGGAACCAGTTTACCGTCTGGTAATTAATTGTTTCACCTGGATTTGCGTCAAAAGGTAAGCAAGTCTTCTTGTTTGTTTGGGAACTTAACTGTGAACTTTCCGTATTTTGGTACTACGGCCCCTTTATAGACATTTACAAATATCTTGGCACACAAACGATTTGTGACGAACCCCTACTGTGACTTATGTATTACGAACTGTCTTAAACGCTTAAATTAGTACCACGTCCACGCCCTTTATTACCACTGAGCTGCTGGCACCCTTTTCCTTATCTGTTACTTCCGTTCTACTGCCATTTTCGCCCGTAACACCTAATGGGATTCGCTGATGCTAAATATATCGCTTTTTGTATGTTAATGTAGGGGATAAAGGTAGAGTAAGTGGCGGTGGTGTCTTCCGGGAATGTAAAGTGTTAAAGGCAATGATGCGAAACAAATTACATTTTCTGCTCCAATAGCTCTACCTGGCAGAGTATTAAGAGTACCATTTGTTGTTGTAGCTGACGATGCTTTTCCTTTGTTGCCCAATTTATTGCAACCCTATTCACAGAGAGGGTTGCAGAATATTTAATTACTGCAGCTCGGATTTATATATACGAAAATTAGTTAAAATATGCGATTATATATATGCATCTAAAATTTTTAAAATATGCACTTGGTTCTGTAAAATATGCACAAAAATATGCAGAATATGCACTAAATTTTACTAACAATAATAAACAATTATACATTTATTTTTAAAATAATACATATACAATACATATGAAACAATAATTATAATATTATGACTAATACTAATGAGATTAACTAATAGAATAATAAGACAATAAAAAGCATTAATTATTCAGTTTATTGTTATTTACGTTACCAAAACAGTTTATAATTATATATTTTTCTAAATTCTGCATAGTAAACGATTGCCTTCTATCGGAAAGTATATTCTTGTATATAGAAAAACTTCGCTCTACATCTACAGATGTAATGGGCGCATATTTTAAAACAGAAATTATTGCGGGATCTACATTACTTATCACAAATTCACATTGTCAAATTTTTGAAACATTTTCAAGAATGTTAAACCCTTCATTTTTAATTAGAACACCACTAAGTTTTTGTTCAATGATATTTCCAACTTTTCCAGTAACTCCGCCAATCGATTTTTTGAGACTATTAACTAATTCAACTGACTCCGTCAAAGGCATTCCCTGTTTTTCTAAATTCAAAATTGTTTCGACGATAGGGTTATAATTAGCTTTAATAAATGCTATCTGCAGTGGTAGTTCAGAATTCCGCAACAGTTTTTTTGATTCTATAATTGCTACTGAACTATCAGATAAATCTACAATTACTTCTTTAATTTTATTAAAATATTCCGCCTAGAAAATAGCAGCATTTAACCAAGTAGTAAGTAATTTTTCTTTGTACAGTTGTATTCTCAGGGGCGCTTTTTTTAACATTACTATAGTTGTATCCACGAGAGTTGGTGTGCACGTCATTACTTGTAATTGTATGTATTAAGATTAAAATTTGAAGTCAATGTAGCGTCTTTTACATATTTAAGAAATGATGACGTCAGGAATTAAATGTGCCAAATCGTGACAAGGCAGTGTTGCAAATAATACTTTAATTACCCACAGGTAGTTGCGTGTATTATGTATAAAACGTATCTTAAAAAATTAATTAGAGCTTAGTAAAGTTAAATGCGGAATTCTAACAAGTGCAATAAAAATATTAACGTCTGCTGCGATTGAAGTCGTTCTCTGGGCGATACGTTTGGCACTAATGGTATATTGGATAGTCAAAACATACTGTTTTGTGGTTAAAAATATTGCAATTATTTTTAGCAGCATTGATGTTTATTATTACAGATCAACAGACGCTGTTGTGTGAATTATCTTATTGTTTTCAAATGCCAATTAGAATCTTTATCGCTAACCAAATGTCCCCATCTCAGAACTTAAAATCGCAGCATAATTTAAGGAGTTAGTTACACTTAAATGGGTTTATAATTAAAACAATATGTATAATTTTATTGTGAATAGAATATATAGTTTTACTTAACATAATCTGTTTTTCTTGAAGTTCGGCATTTATATATTTTTTTATATATATTTATAGGTAATTAAACAAAAAGTTATCACTTACTCTGAGCATACATATGCAAAGTATTTCTAATGCTCATCTTTACACAATCCGGTAAATCAACTGATTTTGCTTTTCTGCGTGGTCGTTTCCTTCCAGGACTACGCAAAATGGGATTAATTGCACTACGTGCTTTAATCCTTGTCACTGTGCGCAAACTAATCTTCAAAATATCTGCTACTCGCTAAAACAATAACAATGTAATTTGTGGTGTGAAATTATTTATATGTACTGTACCTCTTGCACTGTATTTAAGTTGTTTAGGGGTCCTTTTGATAATTGGAACAAAATAACTGTAAACAACGAGTAAATAAAAGGGCAAAACAACAAAGAACAGAAATAATACGAGACGGCGTAAACTAAAAGAAAACGATGAGGTTATAAATAATGAATAAATTTGACAGATTGACGTCAAATCAGAATCCGTGCAATATTAAGTTGAAGCGTTGATTGAAATCAGCTGTTGGACGTACGGACATACTCACTTCTCTCTTGTTTTCACTGACGATCACCTATACGCATGTCTTTACTTAAAACACATGCAAACTGTATTGCCATCTTTACCATAAACATGTATTAAGCTTTAATGATTGTTTAAAGGAATGTCGTGCATTCATTCGGAAACCTATGACGTGATGACGCCAACTCTCATGGATACAATAATAATTAAAATATTTATAAGTGGAAATTGTATTCTTATTTCTTTCGCTACTCTATTAATCGCGTGGGCTAAACATGTTGTGTGAATTAAATTTTTATAGAATATTTTTAGGTTTTTTTGCTTCTTTAATCATATACGTAGCTGCATCCGATAACATCAGCGGTTTCGGAATAAACCGCTTCGGGAAGAAAAAAATGTATTAAGCTGTCGTTTACAAATCTAGTTATTGTTAAATTATCTACTTTACAGATTTATTTTCAGCTAATTAAATAACATGGGCTAGGACGTACCCCATCTAAGATCCCAAGCATTAGATTAACGATGACACGCCCACAAATATCGGTGATTTCATCTACTTTAAAATAAATATGGTTTTCACCAACACGGTTTCGTATTGTTTTCATTGTACTAATATAAACATCATTAATATATTTTTTTCTTAATCTAGTTTCGTCGATATTTTACAGAATTTTTCCAGAAAAGACTTAAAACTTTCGTTTCCTAACTTTGATACTTAAATTTAGAATCTGAGTACTAACCACTTTTACACAGATCCTTTCCAAGGACAAGTCAAATATTGCCGACAACTCAGGGATTAAGAATGGAACACCCCAAAAAGAAAGGTCGGCAAACAACCATTTCTGAGTTAGTCAAGATAACAATGGGAAGGAATTAGTAATGGGAATAATCAAGACATTTCCATAATCGATTATTTTATTACTATTTATTAGTAATCGAGATATTTTAATTATCGACTAATATTAGTAGTTACTAATTAGTAGTGTGAAAATTTCTAAACTAAAGAATCATAAAAAAAGCTATTAAAGAAATGCAAATTATTGAAACGAGCTTTTCCCCCGCAAAATTTTGCGGTAAACATATGGTTTGAAATTGTTTCTTTGAAAACAAACTTAAAATGTTAGCGTCGGGTGCTAGACTTTTGCAAAATTGAAATCGAATTTGTAAAAAAATTAAAACCTTAAAATCAAATTCTGGCTCCGTTATTTCTTTCTCCACAAGTTTACCTTTATATCAAAAAAAAAAATAAAAAATTAGTAGTTACTAATTAGTAGTGTGAAAATTTCTAAACTAAAGGATCATAAAAAGAGCTATTAAAGAAATGCAAATTATTGAAACGAGCTTTTCCTCCGCAAAATTTTGCGATAAACATATGGTTTGAAATTGTTTCTTTGAAAACAAACTTAAAATGTTAGCGTCGGGTGCTAGACTTTTGCAAAATTGAAATCGAATTTGTAAAAAAATTAA
Organism: Vesta saturnalis; assembly: GCA_036346205.1. Classification (NCBI taxonomy): domain Eukaryota; kingdom Metazoa; phylum Arthropoda; class Insecta; order Coleoptera; family Lampyridae; genus Vesta; species Vesta saturnalis. The sequence continues at coordinate 794,770 of JARFJB010001250.1, forward strand.
AACCTTAAAATCAAATTCTGGCTCCGTTATTTATTTCTCCACAAGTTTACTTTTATATCAAAAAAAAAAAAATCGTCGAAATCCGTCAAGCGGTTGTCTCGCAATGTGCGTGAACTAAATGACCCGATTATTTTAAAATATACGATTTTATAATTTCATTTTCATTTAATTTGTTTGAGTAGGTTAAAAAAACATCTTTAAACTTTTGATATAAGCATTGCGCATATTGCAATTGCTTATTAACATTAAAGTACCCGGTCTATTCACCCATTCATAGAAGGCACATAATTTAATATACTTCCATTGAATCTCCAAAATGGGAAGAAAAGAAAACGGCGAAAAACTTCACGAATGTATAGAATAAATGTAATTTTTCATTTTCATTATAAAAAAAATTAAATTGAAAAAATATGCAATAAAATGCACGCAATGAGTGAAATATGCAAAATATGCACATCACGTAAATATGCAAAATAAAGTTGGTGGCTTATTTATATTATAGAATATGCATTTTGCTTATAATCCGAGCTCTATTAATTACCGTTTGTCAAGGGTGTGAAGAATAGTTGAAAATGCTTTTAGTATTTTGGCCAACAGATTCAGAGTTCTGTTAAATCCAATTCATTTAAGTGCCAAGAAGACTGAACTGATTACATTAGCATGTGTTGTTTTCATAATATCTTGGCAACTCATAATGTATTCATATGTAGAAATTACACCAGAAGAACTTGTAACAGGTTAGAAACATTAATACGGCAAACAGGTCATAGGCCCTCAAATCATGCTTTACAAGATCGTGAAGAGTTTAAGAATTTTTTCGTAGTGCAGAAGGTTCTGTGCCGTGGCACGAAAATTCTATTACCAACATGAAATGTAATTATTGAATATTATACATATGAAAATAAATCTTAACACCTAATTACCTAACACTATTCTACATTGTGATACTTATTTCTAAAAATCTTGTAGTTTCTAAAAAGTGCTTCAGTAATTTCTTCTGCTGTTGCTCTTACATTATCATCGGTAATTGAATTTAAGTTATATGCAACATAATTAGTAAAAGCATTGCTGCAGGGCTATTTATCTGTTCAATAGCTGTGCGAATTGCACTTAATGTTAATGTTTATTGCTGAAAATGTTGTTCTTCCTTTCTTGGAGAGTCGTACCGAATGAGTAGGTGAAGTATTTTCACTGCTGTAAATTCTCTTCGTTTTTAAACTAAAATTGCTAGTAGAAGGACCAGTGTCAGTGACAACTTCTCCATTTCCATTGTTGATTTCCTGTTCATATTAAGATATTAAAATAAACGAGGAAAAAACAAAATCTATGGTAAGCACAAGAAGAAGATTAGATAACTTAAGGGGTATAAGAGTAGGAAGATATTACTTCCAAAGAGTTGAATATTTTAAATATCTGGGAGTAATAGTAGAAGGAAAGAACGAGAGAAGTCCAGAAATAACTGAAGGAATAAAAGCGGGAAATAAAGCATACTCGAACTATCAAAAGTTCTTGAAAGACAGAAACCTTAGTAAAGCAACAAAACTAAAAATATACAAAATGGCCATTAGACCAGTCATAACTTACTCTGCAGAAACAATGTGTTTAAACAACAAAGATGAAGTAAGACTGAGAATATTGGAAAGAAAGATCGTAAGAAGAATACCCGGACCGGTAAGGACGTCGGATGGAGAATTTAGACAACTCATGAACTTTGTAGTGAGAGACTTATTAAAAGGTGAAGACAGTTAGATTTATAACAGCCCAAAGACTCAGATGGTTCGGACACACTCAAAGAAAAGAACCTGACATACCAATAACGAAATTAAACGAATTAAATTGGAAACCAACAGAATACAGACCAAAAGGAAGACCAAAAATTAGATGGCAGGATCAAGTGATGAAAGACATACAAGATATGGAAACAGTGAATTGGAGTGAAATAATAAAAAATAGGAAAGAATGGAATAAAATAAAAAAATAGCACGGGCACACAACAATCTGTAATCGAAGGAAAATACAAAAAGAATATCCGAACCCTCGCACAAACCAGATTACAAGAGCTCAACCGCGAGCTGCCTATACCTTGTTGACGAAGTCACGGGTCTATATATTAAGATTGTTCAATTATATTTATATAAACATTGACATATTTGTCTGACATGATTCCAATTATCAAAATCATGTGTAGTTACAGCAGTAATGTATAGCACGTCAGTAGACTGTCGGGGGTTACAGTATTTATCGATAAATCGCATGAGATCGACATACCAAAGGAAAGGTTTTAAGATCTACGTACACATATAAAGAAACAATAACATGTAACATGCACATTGTATTTTTGAAAAACTTACGTCGTCTGCACCTGCACGACTTTTTTGGGCGGACTCTTCTATATTCGCTCAAATAATTGGTCCTCAGGCCATTCCACTTCGGTTTAATTTCTGCTATAGTGCATTTCTCCCTGGGGATTTAAGGCATTCCACAATTTCTTGTAACGCAACACTCCTGGCGTGTTTATTTTTTGTACAGGGGTGAAACTATCTTGTACATATCCTTGTGACCAACACATCTTTTTAAACTAATATTAGGTTTATATTACCACAAACCCGTTTAAACTTTTTGAGATTGTAAGTATATGTTTACGTTTCAATGCGCAATTTTGTACGCATTTATAATACAAGATTTTAAAGCTACCCCTATTTTCTTATATTGAATTTTTTGTGAACAAGAAATGTTATACAAGATTGCGTATACAACGTTATAAAAAATGTAATACCAAATCTTGTAACGAATCACGAACAAGAAAATTGATCGTGTCACACAGGCTTAAATGTTATTATGCACTAATTATTGTTATTTATTTTATTATGTATGTATTTGACTGTGTGTATATCACTCTGTGTGATTAACGGCAATAAAGAGATTGTTATTACTATTATTATGTAAGTTATGTACTAAAATAATTCATGTAATCGAAAATGTAACAGTACCCATTTGTCTTATTCTTCAACAATCAAAGGTCTGAGAATTATTTTTTCAACAGTCATCAGTCAAATGTATTACACCTCACAGTTATAAAAAGACTAACATTTAAACAATTCATACTACCTATTGTTTTACAGTTTTCCTTTACGATCGGTTTTTTATAACACGTTAGCTTATTATGAATAATGATTAAATCGCCTCCACATAACTTTTATCATTGTTACTACTTATAATCTGCGTATAATTGTAAAATAACAATGAACTGTTACCGTTATTTTCACACACATCTTTAGAACTTGCCTTTAACATATAAGAGAAGATAATATTTCATAAATAACAAAATTTTAGGAGAGTAATTTTATTCTATTTAATTTGATAATAAAAATATATAATAAACAGCTCTAAAATATATTTTGGGCTGCTTCACTCACAAATCACGTTATTGTTGTAAGGTTACTATGCTGTAATTAACATCAAAATGATTTGCAGTGGCAAAGTACAAACTTCAAATGTAGCAAGACCTCGACTTTATAAATGAATTTCTATTGCAACACAATTATAGTATCTGGTAATTAAAGAACAAAATCAATTTGCACTTCATATCAACGAAATAAGCGTTTAATAGTATATTATAGCATATACCAGCGAAAAAGTCTTGTATCGAATTAACATGTAAACCTGTAAATACCTATTCATAATTTTAATCTTTCTTTTGTAGTAGTACCTATTTAAAGTATTTCACCCAAAACTAGTACTAAACAAAATATAAAGTGTATACAATTAAGCCGAGAATCGGATACAACTGGTTCTTATGTGAGAATCTTCACTATATAGCAGTTCTAAAATGTTGTGCACTTACATTTTTTTTTATTGAAGTTTTACGCCACAGCACATACATAGAAACAAAGCAGCACCACTAACTGGTGTTATTTAACTCTTTTTCTTTGAAATGACAAATAATATTTTAATTATAATTTTTCTGTTTCTACTAAAAGTACGTAATTAAGGGTAATTGATTTTTAATTTGACAATTATTTATTATTGAATTACTTTTAAACTGCTTATATTATGCTATACAAAATTAACAAATGAGAATGATGTTAAAAGTTGAAAAAATTAACAATAAACAAACAAAATTTTATGACGTCGCGATAAGTTAGTGGTATTGCTTCAGCAAAAAAAGTATGTAAGTGCACAACTTTTTAGAACTGCTAGTGAAGATTGTCGCATAAGAACCAGTTATGACCGATTCTCGACTTAATTGTATACACTTTATATTCTGTTTAGTACTAGTTTTGCTTGAAATACTTTAAATAGGTACTACTACAAAAGAAAGATTAAAATTATGAATAGGTATTTACAGGTTTAATGTTAATTCGATACAAGACTTTTTCGCTGGTATATACTATATTACATAATACGGGTGGTATGTCGATCACAAGCGAGCGATGTGAGTGAGTGTCGTAATTTAAACGAGTGTGTAATAGGCATCACCATCCGAGTTGTGTACTATGCTTTTCTACTCCTATAGAGATAAGAGAAGTAACCTATACGTATTACGAACCTAAACTACTTAGTAAGTTTTTTAATACCTTTGAACGTTTTACACACGTACATAATTCTGTAATGAACGATCCAGTAAAAAAATAAATTACTGTATAAGTGTATTACAGGATTTTATTGTTCATTTCAATTCCCACATTAAAAGTTAGAACTAAAAAATTAAAACTAGTGAAGCCACTAGTTTTGTTAGTTACTAATAAATTAAATGATTTTATTAACAGAAGTTATTGCTCTAAAGTAATGTTACTCATATAAAATTACTAAATAAGTAGTATCTGTGAGTTAAAGGTGATACTGATATATTTTTGTATTTCGAACTATATATTTTTCTATGATTTTTAACATTGATGTAAATCGCACAAGTACATTGGCGGATTTTGATGTTGACGAAGCCCCTAAGCATAAGTGGTACGTTCAAATTCACCAATTTTAATGGATTCTGTGTACAACCTGTTGAGCCTTTATTAAACACAGAATTGTCAATATGACTTTCTGTTACGTGCTTTAAAAATCAGCAGATCACTACATGCATCGATTACAACGGTGGCAGAAGTAATAAACACAAGTTAAAATTCAGTTATGACATTATTAATATATTTAAAGTTAGCCTTATTTCAATAAAACAAAAAGTTGCAGAAACAATATTTAATGAATAACATTATAAATAATTAATGCACCAATGTATCTACTTATTTTCAAAATAACTAAAGTCATAAGCTAAATCATTTTGACGTGTGCTGAACTAAATCATATCCAAAGTTATTATCTAATAGCCTATTCTATATTTATTAAATCAACTGCAACATTCAGCATATAATGCAAAATCAAATATAGTGTGTTTGTTTCACTTAATTTAACTTAACCTTCACGCTATTCCCTTACGGGGTAAGCAAAACTACCCGGCCTCTTATTTATTTTTCATTCACAACCTTTCTCTATGCTTTCCTATCTCTGCATACTCTGACATTTCCTTTTATTGTTAAAACTCCTTATCTTTCTTTCTTTTATCATACATTCTACTTCATTCAGCTACGTTTTACGCGGTCTACCAGGCCCGGCCTTACCTCTAACCTCACCCACATGTATTTGCTTCATTATCGTCCACATACTTCCAATCACTTTCCTTCCAGCATTGACCCTTCCTCGAATCTCAGCATCCATTGTACCATCTGCAGTAAATACTCTACTCGCCTTTCCACCTTCCCGATTGAACACCATTTGTATCGGTACATGCTTGCCTAACATAGTTATCCATGTGTACATTGAACAACCTTGTCGCACTCCTTGCTCAATATTAAAGTATTCACTCACACCTCCTCTCACCCTAACACATGCACGACTACCGTTGTATACTGCCCTTATTCCGTTTATTAGACCTTTGTTTACGACATATTCATTTAATATTTCTCACAGCGTCTCCCTATTCACTCTGTCGTATGCCTTCTCCAGATCTACAAACGGACAGTACAGCTTCCTTTTTACACTTGAACACTTTTCCATCACCTGCTGGAGAGCAACACTTATACAGTGGTGCAATGATTGCGCTCTTCCAATCCCTCGGCACTTTTCCACCCTTAAGGCATACATTGAATAATTCACACCATCTTCGTATAAGCTTTGCACCTCCCATACTTTAGCATTTCACTAGTGATTTCGTCTACGCCTGCACCTTTACCGTTTTTCAACCTTCCCACCGTTTTCTCTACCTAATTTATCCCAATATCCTCACTACTGTACAGCTTTCCGAAATATTCTTGTCAGAATTTCCGCACTTCACAATCGTGCCATACTATTTCGTTGCTCGTATTCATCACTCCTGCATCGTTCTGTTTTGGGTCACGTTTTGTATTTTTTCCCATTTCCAGAAGAGTTTTTGTTTCCGTCAAAATAATTCTACATTTTCTCTCCTTTCACAGCCAACACTTCCTCTTTACTCATTATCACTGCCTCCTTAGCTTCTTTGTGTCCTAATCTGTACACCCTATACAATCGCTTTTTCTCAGTCTCATTTTTTGTAGCATTCATTACCATGCACGCATCTTTTTTCTTACATACTGCCTGTTTTACCGACTCATTCCACCAAGCACATTTTGTTTAAACCTACAGTCGCTCTTCCACATATCCGCACGGCACAATTGACAACACAGTTTTTCAAACTTATCCATGCACTTTCAACGTCAGTGTCTTTTATTTGTTCGTTCCACACTGCTTCATTCACATTTAACTCTTTACTAACAGCATCTGCGTATTTCATTCTTGCATTATTATCTACTAGTTTGTCTACCCTAATTCTGGACGTTCGCACTACGTTTGCTTTCCTTCTCGAGACCCACTTTTGCTCTAAACACACTCTCGATACAACCAAAAAGTGGTCCGATCTGCGCATTACTTTTGTGTCTTTCACCAGATTTCTAAGTCGTTCATCGTACACTATCAAGTCAATGATACTTTTAGATTCAATTCCTAGCCATGTATACATATGCACATTTTATGTTTAAACCACGTATGAGAAACAAACAGTCTTCTCTCCACCCAGATGTTCACCAGGCGTTCACCATTCTCATTGATTCTTTGGTCTCCGAACTTTCTTAGAACGCGTATAATGTTTCATGTAAAATTTACATACTTTTAAAACAAGTTATATTCGGTACTTCATAAGTTTCTTTTTTTAAATTTGACACTCAATTGGCAAGTTCACTGTGTATCAAGTAATCGCATACACCATAGATAACTGGAGTTTCTGATGTTTTTTCTTATATCCTTCACTTTTCTAAAATGAAACAATTTATACGTAGGGAGTGACAATATGTTCTTACTCGGTGTTTAAAATTTCTTTAAGTAACAATGTCAATGTTTACTTGACCTCCCAGTTTAAAACATCAAAACATTGATTTGGATGCTGGATTAATAGAACAAATCGGCTTGAACTCCAATTAAGTGATTGATTAGTTTACTTTCCTGTTTTAGGTAAATTATTAGGTCGTACTTGTGACTATTTCTCCCCAAAAAATTTAAGCAGGTGGCACCAGTTTCTCGTTTATTTTCCGATTATGACGCTTTTTGCGTCATACTAAGGCCGGCCGCGCACAGGAGCAGACATTCTTTTCCCGACGAAGATGTTTTGTCTCAGACTGATAAAATCTGTCTGCTGGACACAAGTCAACATGGTTTCAAATGAGAGTGCCGCACACAGCACGCGACACCCGTTCCAGACGCTTTAAACTAACTGCAACAGTATTTTATTGTCTGGCGACGACTCTTGGCTTTTCGTTTTTGCTTTGGACTAAATGTAAAAATTACTCTCCGCTTGCGCCGCGGAGTGATACTACCACGTGTGCGGTCTGTTGAGAGCTGAATGTTATTGTAAACATAACCTAAACTATCTGTTTAGTGATTCACCGATCTGTTAAAGTGTTTTAGTTGAAAGTAAAATTATCGTGGTTATGATGAGTCTGCAGGTAGCATATAATGAAAGCCAAGAAAAGGAAGGAGATGTAATTGATATTGACAGGTTGTTGGTATTAGTTGAAAGTCAACCTGTAATTTATGACGTGACTATAAAAGATCACCATTACCAGGACGTAGCCATGATACGAGAGTCGATAGGCAGATCGCGTTTATGGTAAATCATAATAATAATAAACTGTTATTTTTATAACAACTACAAACCGGACTTGTGTTGTTATCACAACACAAAACCCAGCAAACATGGAAGACGAAGATTCGGACGATGAAACACTGAAAAACGAAGACCTACTTCGCATTCAAGTAAAAACATACGAAGCGAAGGTCGCACAACTAAATTTGAAAATTGAGGCACATGAAGTAAAAATGGAAGTACAACAATGCCAAATAGATAACCTAAAAGCAACAATTCAAATCCTCACCCTCCAATGCGAGACGAGACCAGAAGCCCCATAGCGGCCCCAACCGAAGACGACAAGGACGAAGCAACCGACGTCCCCAAAGAAAAAAGAAAAAGAAGCGACACAATAAACAAGAACGCCTCGAAGAAGAGATGGACCACGAAGAAGAGAAAGAAGAAGCAACCACCTCTCAAGCAAAGGGAGCAGATGAACCCCTCTCGGAAGAGGAAGGTTACAACAAAATTATCAAAAAGGCGGAAATAAATGACAACGCGTCGACGACGTGGAATCAAACGAGGAAGAAACTCAGACAAGCAAGGAACGCATCCCGCCACTCGTAATACATAATCAGGAAGACTACACGAAAGTCAAGAACAAACTATCGACGGCCGGGATAACCCCACGGACCACCAAAACCACCAGGGGCGGCGTTAACGTAATTCTCAATACCGCGGAGATTACAGAAACGCCACGAAAACATTAGACGACGCAGGAATACAGTTTAATGTATACCTACTTACCGAACAAAAACCCATAAAAGTAGTGATTAAGGGCATACCGCTGGACGATGAAATTATACACATAATTAAAGACGGCCTCCAGGCAGCTGGATTCGAAATACAAAAAATAAGCCGCGTGTTTGCGGGCAGGGAAAGAAGGAAAGCGTCAATGGTGCTGGTCCATCTAACAAGGAACGAGAAAGCCAAGGACATCTATAATATACAATCAATTGGATACTTATGAGTTAGGATAGAATCTCTACATAGGAAGAATGACTTTGGGCAATGCTTTCAATGCCAGAGATATGGGCATACATCTAGCGGGTGCCACGCAGCACCGCGATGTGTCAAATGCGCGGGCAGCCATCAAACCCGCGAGTGCTTGAAAACACGGGAATCGGGAGACCCCCAATGTTGTAACTGTACGGGACAACACGCGGCAAATTACCGCGGTTGCCCCGCCCACCCACACAATCAAAGGAAGGCAACAAACGCCCCCAATCCAACCATAAGGAAACAAGAGAGGACCATTGATCCGGAAACAAGCTACGCCCAGGTGGCCGCCAGCAAAACAAATCAAACTAACATAGAAACAGAGAAAGATGATGACTACGAATTAATTTTAAAAATACTAAAAGCAATCAAAGCGACAAGAAACTAAACGCGGCCGCAGCCAACCAAGCGGCCACCCCAAAATTAAATGGGAACCCGGCCCGAAAGCGGAAACACAAATAAACAAAACAGGCATTTATAAAATAAATGCCATGGAAACGCACCCAGACGAAGGTATAGGGGGCTAGAAGCCCGAAGTACCGCGAACTAACCATGATTGCTCGCAAATACAGTACTTACTGTTATAGGCCTACCATTTTATTTTAAACAAGTGTAAAATTATATTTACATGTCTTCAGTTTGCTCCAGGTGTGTCACTGTTAAAAAAATAACCACGTAACATTTGCAACCGCAAGCGAACATGATGTAAACATAGCTGTTTTGCAGTAATGTTACTATAATTAATTGTAGATGTATGAAACTTTTAATAATTATGTATTGTGTATTATAATAATTTACATATCATATTAGATTTTTAAAAATAAAAAATTTATAACTACCATAGAGTCCCGCAGATATAGGGTAAATAATAAGACCTTGTATGCATTAATAACGATTTACTTATTTATAACTTAAGGAAATATTGAAAACTATTGTAGCTCTTATCACATTAAAAGTATTATATAAAATTGACATTTTTCAAAAGTCTGGTACCAGACTCAAACAAGCTAAACGACAGGAGGAAACGTAGGTTCAAAAACATTGTGCTGTTACAGCTGAACAATTTGTTGGACGAACAAGAGGATGAGGTAATGAATGCAGCTGTAGGCCAGATCTCAGTTCCTTGTTCCCGCCCGCCATCTGCAAGTAGTGCTGGAAGTGCGCATAGCTCCTATTCATATCATAACTTACAACCACTAACTTCTATGCAGCCATCTACAACGCTGCATTTTTCGGCATTTTTTCCGGACTTTAATTATATGTAAATGTTTAGGGTCAGTGTGGGTTACTACGAACAGGGGTGATTGTCGGAAACACCTGTATCTTTGTTATTTCTAAGTTTTTTGAGAAAAAAAGAATGTTGTATGCAAATTCACAGTATCATAATTTTACACTAATATTTCAATAACATTGTTAATGTATTATAATACTTTAAATGTAGTATTTTTCTTACTCCCTAAAGATTTGTTGTTACACTTGATATTGCTACGTACCTTAAGGTTATAAAGAGTCTCTCCTCTGGAGTGATACTTTTTCGCCAGTTGGCATTCTATTTTAGTATCTTAGCTTGGATTAAGTCACATAAATAATCAAAAGTTCTGATGGTTGGCTGGGTATGCTCTTAGCTCATTAATGGATTGATTAATAGGATATACCCAGTTTTCTCTTTTAACTTTCGCATCAAGGAGTTGAAGAAAGTTCCACAACACCACAGGCGTTTCGTCCACTTCAACTACCATTGCAATTTGCACAGGTAGCACCATTATAGTACTAAAACAATAATAGTTTAATTTTGTGGAAAACTAACGAATTAGCTACAAATGTTAATTATCTTAACTTAACTTGACTTAACTTTCACGCTATTACCCTTGCGAGGTAGGCAGAACAATCCCTCCCTCTTATTTATTTTTCATTCACAATCTCTCTCCATGCTTTCCTATCTCCGCATATCTCCCTAGCTTCCGCAAGATTCATACATTGTCTCTGACATGCTCTTTTATTTTTAAAATTCCTTATCTTTCTTTCCTTTATCATACATTCTACTACATTCAACCAAGTTTTACGCGGCCTACAAGGCCCGGCCTTTCCTCTAACCGCACCCACATATATTTGTTTTGTTAATCTTGCGTTGTTTATTCTCTCAATGCGACCAAACCAACGTAATGTACTACTTTTATATCTATCCATCATCGCCTTTTCCTCACCACACTCCGTCATTATGCATTCATTTTGTATCTTGTCCCTTCTCATTTTACCACATGCGCTTCTCAGGAATCTCATACCCACGGCATTTATTTTTCTTTCGTGCTTTTTTTGACATACCCATGTCTCACTTCCATACAGTACTGACGAGACGAACACGCCATTATAGATTGCTCTATCGCAGCTAGGCTCATGCTTTTATTTCTCATTATCGTCCACATACTTCCAATCACTTTCCTTCCAGCATTGACCCTTCGTCCAATCTCCCCCTCCATTGTACCATCTGCAGTAAACATTCTACCGAGATATACCAGCTCGTCCACTTGCTCCACAATTTCAAACTTCCTCAGAGCGGTTTGCAGCTCATCCGCACTGTCACATAAGACTTAAGACTGTGTCATCTGCATACACCAGAAGCCGTACATTTACGTCACCAACCATTATACCTTTTGTATCGGTATATGTTTGTCTAACACATTTATCTATGTATACATTGAACAATCACGGTGACATCACACAGCTTTGTCGCACTTCTTGCTCAATACACATGCCCGACTACCGTTGTCATTACATTTATTAGACCTTTATTTACGCCATACTCAATTAATATTTCTCCCAGCTTCTCCCTATTCACTCTGTCCTATGCTTTCTCCAGATCTACAAACGCACAGTACAACTTCCTTTTTACCCTTAATGCTGGAGAGTAACCATCTGATCGACACATCCTCTCCCTGGCATGAAGCCACCTTGCACATCACAAATCTTAGTTTGTGTAGTTTCTCGTACTCTTTCACGGTTCGCGACAATAATAAATCAGATTTGATAAATAAATATTAAATGACAAGTATACGCTGGATTAGTTATATCTTTCTTGACTCTGTCTATATTTCTACTTCTTACTTCCTTACATGTCGTGGCAGTAGACAAATAACTGTCCGGTAGTAGGACGATACCGTTAGTAGGGAATGCTACATCGTCCGGGGCGCGATTTGGCCAGTAACTGGCCCCGTTGCTGACGACTGTGCAAGGAATGAATGGCGAATCGGTACGTGGAATGTTAGAGGTATGCATGGTAAATAATTTGAATTTGCGAATGTAATATACGAAAGATACCTTGATATTCTGTGTGTAACGGAGACAAAGCGCAAAGGAAAGGATGCTGTGGAGATGGTGGATGGCAGCCTAGCACTATGGTCAGGAGTTGGGACTGAAGTGCATGGCGCAAAAGGAGTTGGAGTGATCATAAGTGAAAGAGCGAAAAAATGTGTTAAACAGTACGAATTGGTATCTCCCCGAGTAATATGGGTTAGAATGAAAGTAGAGTTTCGAAGAATTTTTCTTATCGCATGCTATGCACCGGTGAATGGAGAAAGAGACCAGGAGCGTGAGAACTTCTGGAATGAAGTAGAGAACGTTTTGAACGTATGTAAGCCAAACGAAAGAGTGATGATAGTGGGGGATGTGAACGGATGGGTGGGTGTACAGAGAGAAGATAGTGAACGCGTGCTAGGAAAGTTCGGAGACCAAAGAGTCAATGAGAATGGTGAACACCTGCTGAACATCTGTGTAGAGAGAAGCCTGTTTGTATCCGTGGTTTACGTGATCTAACATAAAAATGTGCATATGTATACATGGCAAAGAGTTGAATCTAAAAGTATGATAGACTTGATAGTGTATGATGAACGGCTTAGAAACCTGATGAAAGTCTCAAAAGTAATGCGCGGTTCGCAGTGTGGATCGGACCACTTTTTGGTGGAGAAGGAAAGCAAACGTAGTGTGAACGTCCAGAATTAGAGTTGGCAAACTATTGGATAATGGTGCGAGAATGAAATACGCAGATGCTGTAAGTAAAGAGTTAAATGTGAACGAAACAGTGTGGAACGAACAAATAAAAGATGCATACATGGCAATGATTGCTACAAAAAATGAGACTGAAAAGAAACGATTGTATGAGGTGTACAGATTAAGAAACAAAGAAGCGAAGGAGGCAGTGAGAATAAGTAAAGAGGAAGTGATGGCTGTGGAAGGAGAGAAAATGCAGAATGATTTTGAGGGAAACAAAAAACTGTTCTGGAAATTGGTCAAAAATATAAAACGTGCCCCAAAACAGAACGCTGCAGAAGTGATGAATATTAGCAACGAAATAGTATGGGACGATTGTGAAATGAGTAAATGCTGGCAAGAATATTTCGGAAAGCTGTACAGTAGTGAGGATAGTAAGACTGAAGGGTTAAATAAGGAGAATATAGAAGGAATGATGAATGGAACTGAGAGGGATATTGGGATAAATGAGGTAGAGAAAACGGTAGGAAGGTTGAAAAACGGCAAGTGAGCAGGCGGAGATAAAATCACTGGTGAAATGCTAAAGTATGGTGGTGTAAAGCTTATACGAAGATTGTGTGAATTATTCAATGTATGCCTTATGTGTGGAAGATTACTGAGGGATTGGAAGAGCGCGATAATTGTACATTAAATACAAAAGTTTCTCAAGAGAATAATTAATTTAACATTCTTATTATAAAGATCACTCCGGTCCACTTTTTTTAATAATGTGAATATCAAACGGCGATTTAAGTTCATAATTATATACATCATTATTATATTTATCTACAAACTGTATACGTTTCGACAGCAATTGTAGCTATTTTCATAAGTGAAGTGAAGTAAGAGCCACAAACAAATGTATAAGATGTGAACATAAAAGACTACGATTGAATGCTATTTTATTTTATTAAACAGAACTAACTAGATCTTTGTAGATTAAAAACCATTAATTAGAATGAATCTGAGTTAGGGTCAGGTATAGAGAATGATTTTCTAATAACAAAACAATAATTTGTTTTAATTAAATAGGTCTATTGGAGAAGAAATAATTTCAAGAAATAAAATAAATTCAAGTGCATCGATATAATTCATCACAGTAAGGACGTAATAATCTCTACAATATTTAGGAGCGTTCTTATTAGCGGCATTAAACAAAGAGTAATCAGTAATATAACTTCAATTGGTCTTTATTATTAATAAAACTAGTTTTCCATTAACTGGGTGATTAAGTTTAAGAAACACGATATACAAACCACAATCATAAATTACACCTTCAACTTAGCAAAACAGGAATATTTCTTGTACGGGTTATAGTAAGAAACGGTACAGACAATCGCTAGCGGCACACAATACTTCCTAATTAGGCGGTGTAGTTCTGATCATCACGTATAGCATAATTACCACATATTGTATGGAGAGGAAAGTGTCGGGTCGCACCAAGCGCTCCTCTTCATATATATTCAACTTCCATGTATATTATCGTCATTAGACATGCTTGCACACTCAACCGTGTTATTACATTACTATTTACTAGATTATGAAAATTTACTTTTATATTATTAATTCTTCAGTTTTATTGTTACCTTAACAACCTTAACAAAGCGTGGTATTATTAACATAACGTTTGTTTTATTTTCCTTTTTTTGACTTATGGATTAAGTCTTTTGGCTGCGCTTTTTAGAAATGAAAGAAATTTTTTTCGCATGTTAAACTAAGAGAATTTAATAAAAATCGATTAAAAAGCAATTAGTTTCAGTTCACCTAACACAGTGGAGGGAATGAATTATTCCAATAGACATTTAACGAAAGATGTCTAGCATTCTGGGAGGTAGATGTATTGACAAATTGTATTACACATTTTTTACATTCTACTAACCAATCAACCGTTAATATACTGTCGCTAGTATATGATTATGTGTTTTTTGATTAAGTTATTATCTTTTTAACAATAAATATTTTATTATTTTAATTATTAAAGGTAAACCATAAGACAGTTTTACCTTGTTATAATACTACTACGCTATATACCAATACTAGAATTGTGTTAGTTGCTAAGATCGAGAAGGATTAAATGATAACTAAGGATTAATTTATTTTTAATTGAACACCTTTTTGGAATCGTAACAGACGTTACATTATGGGCCTCGGTTAGCTACCTACACTTGCATTCCTAAAGTAAGCAAATATAATTTTGTTTGTGTTTAGGTATTAATTGAGCGTTAAAGCAGCTTTTGAAAAATAGCAACACATAAGAACCAAAACTTACGTCTTAATTCCTTCCGTCAATAAAAATTTAAGCAATGTTCTAGAATATTTGTAATCTTCCAATAATCCGTTTTAAAGCTTTTAACGATATTTTCACTGTTCAATGAGTGCTTCGCTAAGAAATCCATAATTTTTAAACGATAAACTTTTAGCTGATTATTAGAAAACCGCATAAAGTTATCAATAAGGGAATTTCATATAAACGAACGTACCAAAAATAGTAATAAAACCATTAGGGGGAGAGGAGTGAAAAAAAATGTAGTTTTGATGATGGATTTTTTCATAATTTTGAAAAAGTGCATAGCACTTTGACTAAAATTGAAGCTAAAAACAAAATTTAAAACTGTGCCCCCTTTTTTTAACAATCGACCACTTCAGCCCCCCCCCCCCCGCACCCTTCTGAATGGGATGTTGAACCGGTTGTTTTACTTCTAGTGTTTTAATTTCTTTAATTTTTTATGTTAAAAGGGTTCACCAGTAACCGTATAAGCATCTCCCGTTTTGAAATTATATAATTTTTAAGGAAACGCGGTCTTTAGAGGAAACTGCAACATTTTTTTTGATTGATTATTAATATATCATTAATATATCATGTGTTATACAAAATTGGTACACACAGTCTGTGGAAATGTTTTTTCTCTTGTTAATCTAAATTGTGTGTACAGGGTGGTTCATTTTCGATGTTTTCTTATGGGAAGTAACTTTTCTATTACAGATAGACAAAAAGTAATATGGGCTCCTTGTGCTTGATTTTGGTGCTAATTAAGATCCAATAGTCATAATCAAGATATCTCTGCCCGTTATTGCGCAATTAACCAAAATTGAAAAAATGGCTATTTTGAAAAACTTGACTAACTTTTTTATTTTTAAATGTATCGACAAACTGTAAAAACATTCTTAAGGCACTTTTTTAAGTAGAATCGGTTAGTGCATTCACATTTTTAATCCCTACTTAATTTAAAAAGATATGACATAAAGTTGCATTTTTTTATATGGAAACCATAGTTGTCTATGACATTTTTAAATGACATTTTTTTTTGTGCTTTTCAAAAATATATAACACTTCTATGCTATTTTAACAATTAATTGATTTAAGTTGTTCTTATTTACGTTTTATATTAAGAATACACAGTAGGCATAGGAGGCTGAGATTTATTTAAGTAAAAACAAATGATACCTATATGTCAAATAATAAATTAAAAATTAGAAGTGTGCAACAAAGTGATCTTGGAATTTAGTTATTAACATGCCTAATTATACAAATTCAGAAAAATTTGGCATGTTAAAGTGTTTTATATTATCCGAAGGTGAAGAATGTGGCATCGGAATTATATTTACAAAATTTTCCTGAAAGGCAGCAACCAAATAAATATATTTTTGAACGGTGTAGTTAATAGAAATTAAAATTTTTGTTAGCTCAAAACAATATCTTAATTAATTTTAGGTTACAGAAAATTTTATTGAATTCGGTTCATTTATTAGGCCAAAAACTTACTTTAAACGAAATTCTGAAGAAAATTCAATGGTCGTTTTAGGACAAGTCGAAGCAGAGCCAACAACTTCATCTAGACAAACGGTTAATCTAGGCGTGTCTCGAAGCAAAGCCCTTCGAATTGTAAAGAAACACAAATACCATTGCTATAGATTTCGGAAAGAACATTTTTTGACTATAGACGACAGAAGGCGGCGTACTGAGTTTTGTAACTGGTATATAAGTCAGTGCCCAAATATACCTAATTTTTCAAACTCTATTGCATGGTGAGACGAAGCGCATATCAGTAGTGATGGTATTTTTAATAATCACAATTTGCCTTACTGGGCATGTCAGTGTTGTCCGCAGGAGGCAAGGGAAATTTGGAATAAATGTGTGGTGCTGCATCAAAAGCGGACGCTTTTATTATCACATGATTGAAGGAACATTAAACTCAAAGAAATATCTCGATATTCTACGAATTCATTTGGAGGGATTTCTAGAGAGTCTTCCTTTAGCACAATACTGCAATGTCATATTTCAGCAAGACGGCGCTCCCGCACATAATTCCCGTGTAGTTAGTGACTATTTAAATTTACGTTTTCCTAATAGCTGGATGGGAACGACAGCACCAATTTTGTATCCTGCGCGTTAACCCGATCTTTCGCCTCTAGAAAAGAACTAATAATACTGTGAATGAGTTAAAGGAAAGTGTCCGTGTGGCTTTTACACAATTAACACCATTATCTATGTATAACTCTATGAATTAGAATTAGAAGACGGTGCGTAGTCTGCGTTCAAAAAAAGGGCGCACAGTTTGAAAAATATTTGTAGTTTTACTGTGTTTTTTATATTGATATTTTGTGTTCATATTTTTGTTCGTTTATAGAATTAGATGTTTACATACTTATAAAAATTGATTTGCTGTTAGTTTTTCATAATTTCTGATCATGTTATATTGTTCACTTTCATTTCATTTCAATTTGCATTTGAGGTTTTTTGATAATTTTATATTCAATCTTTAGATTTTATAATTTGTTACCATTCCACAAGAACAACATTACAATTAAACTTATTTGAATTACAAATTGCCTCTAAAATATTTTACTGGAAGTGAAATTTCTTTAATTTATTTTTTGAGTAGAACATCTTCATTCAATTTCATATCTGGTTTTCTAAGCCAACTGTCATCCTTAATAAATATACCAATTAAGAAAAACTTTAAAAAATCAATTAATTATTAAAACAGCATAGAGGTGTTATACATTTTTAAAAAACATAAAAAAAAACGTCATAGCCAACTATGATTTCCATATAAAAAAATACAACTTTATGTCATATCTTTTTAAATTAAGGAGGTATTAAAAATATGAATGCACTAATAGATTCTACTTAAAAAAGTGCCTTAAGAATGTTTTTACAGTTTGTCGATACGTTCAGAAATAAAGTTCTTCAAGTTTTTCAAAATCGCCATTTTTTCAATTTTGGCTAATTGCACAATAACGGTCAGAGATATCTTGATTATGACTATTGGATCTTAATTAACACCAAAATCGAGCACAAGAACCCCATATTACTTTTTGTCTCTCTGTAATAGAAAGGGTACTTCCCATAAGAAAACATCGAAAATGAATCACCCTGTACAGTATATGGAAACACCATTTTTCGGCCGAATAATTATGTATCATAAAAAAAAACATTTTAAACATAAATACTGAAAAGCGCAAGCGCATCAAAATGATTTAACTTGAAGAGTTTCCTTCAGGGCAAAACCAGGACCGTTCTTCTCACTGTTGTTTCTGTAGCAATTGGTACATCGTCCTCTTGGCTCTCTGTCTACAAGATAATTATACTTCTGACTCTCTAAGTCTCCCTCACCTTCTTGAGGTTGTTGTCGTTTCTCAAAAATTTTTAATGCGACTTCTTTCCGAAACTGTGTAATCCCTATGTTTTTCCCCGAGACTGATCCATATGCTATGTGGGCATTCACAATTGCTGTGTTTGTGATTAGTTCAATGGCTACCTTTCGATACCATTTTGCGCCACGACGAACTGAAAAAGAATAATCTGCTTTCTGATCAGATACGTTAATAAACGATTTTACGTTGTTGTATTGTTTTATCGTATATGGTTTTTGTTTTTCACGCCGTTACTACATTTACCAGTTTGGATTCTTCAGTAGTAGTCAAAATTAGCACATCGCGCTTATCTTTACATTTCCCCACTATAACATGAGGATTACTTTCACGAGTAATCAATTCTCCTTTTGTAAATTTGCTCACTGGTCACTGGTTTTCGATTATGTTTTCTGTTTCTACGCAGAGTACCGATCAAATTAGTTTTCCTTTCCAAAATCTCGTGGGCCAATCCGACGCTGGTATAAAAGTTGTCAGTACGTAATACTCGGCTCTTGTCTAACAATGGTTGCATAAGGCTCATCACAATACCGCTCGCCAGAGGATGTTTGTTAGCGATGTTTTCCTTACCCGTGTAAACTTTTATATTATATGTGTACCCTTTTTCCTCACACAACTTGAATAATTTTATTTCGTATTTATGCCTTTTTCCAGGAATGGATTGCAAAAAGGACAATTGTTCTCGAAAGGGAATCATAGTTTAACCTATTCAAACCTCCTCCTTTGGAACAAACAGAAGTGATCAGCTTGTTTTCAAATTATTTTGTGTGCTTCATTGTCGTAAAATTGTATGTTTGAAAATATAATTCACATGCCACATTTTTATTACTTTCATTGGTTAAAATACAAAAACAAAATCGCAGAATAGGCTATCAAATTGATGATAATTTAATCGCCGCATGTTGACTGTCACATGATTTTATTGAAGAAAACAGTTTACTGTTTACTGTCGTTTAAAATTGTAGACTTTAAAAAAATATATTTTCTATTAACGTTCATTATATTCTCTTGCAAAATATAACACGTGTTATGATTAATAATCGATGATAATCATAACACTAGTTACATTATCCCCGATAATATAACTCATCTCAAAACGCATTCTGGAGATTCCGACAAACCTTCCGATATTGTCAGTGTGTAAAATATTTTTTGACAAATAGTCTTTTAGTGTTTGATTTTTGTCGATGCCCATCCACAACAGCATTCCAATAAAAGTTAAGATTTCGTGTATATCAGTGTCTTTCTAATAAACTAAAAGCGAGTTTTTTTGAATGGTTTCATTTTAATTTTTTGCTCTGCATATTTGGTTTCATCAACAATTAGAGCTAAAATAGGTTCGATGAAAAGCGTCAATTGGTTCGTTTCCTTTCCTTTTTGAAAAGAATCTATTGGAAAATCCTAGGTCTTGATAAAACGCAAATTATTTCAAATTTCCTACCAAAAACCACAAAAAAAAACGTCAACATAAAAAATTATGAAAATGGGATTTTTGCCTCTGCGTTCAGTCCAAATGACATTTGTGTTGGGTATTAGTGCATTATCTTCGATTTCACCTTCTGAGTCGCATAGATAGCGGCACAGAGCGCGCATGCGTGTGTGCGCGCGCTCTTGTTCGTATCCGTGTGCATGTGCGTACGCGTGCATGCGTGTGTGTGCCTGTGTGCGCATGTATACGTGTGTACCTGTGTGCGCGCGTGTGTGTGTAATTTTATTATATATAGTTCTACGTAATTAAAGTCTATACATCTTAAATTAAAAGTAATCATGAAATTGTGTTAACATTCACCATTATGCATTAATAGTTAGGTTTTACCTAATACATCTATTTGATTTTCTCTAGTAGTGCAGGTAGAGTACACTCTAAGGGTGGTATTATGACGTCGCTATTTTGGTAACGTAGAACTAAAATGAAGAGTTTTAGAAATTTTAGGGATTCAGTAGCAAAACCCTCAATTCCACTTTTCTATTTAAGCGCAGGCATGTGAACATTTTTAGAGAAATTAACCTCTTTTTGACCCTTGGTTTTGCTAGTTAAACCATGGATTAACACTTTTTTATCGAATCCAACGCTTTTTGCATATTAACCTTTTCGGAGTCAATAGAAATGCACAACGGACAAAAATGATATGACTACATTCTAACATTTTTGTCTAAAAATGAATAAATTTATTCTTTACTATATTTAGGATATATACGTTTATCAAGCTGGTATATAATAGTAGGTTTATGTTTGCGTTTTCATCTTTTGATATTTCATAAAGTTGTTATAACATCTCGAGTAATTCTTATAGATATTAACCATTTACTGAGGATCATAACTGTAATTGTTATCGAAATGTATAAATTTATATTAAAAATAAGTAGCAAAATACCCATTTAAAAAACCCAAAAACTAAGTATTTTAATTATGTGTAATAATGGTGAAAATTTACATTTTCATGAACTAAAAATTATAAAACATTTCTGAAAACCATTGGGTTAAAACATGGAAACATTTATAAAAATTTCACTCTTAAGAGACTGGTACACTGCTGTAGAAATTAATAAAACGCATAGAACATGCACAATAAAATTAACATCAACATTATAACGTATTAAATAACTTTTTTTTGGGAAAAATGGTGTGAAATTATTTATTTATTTTGCAAGCTTTTAGATAGAAACTTTGTCTTTCGTCAGGCATAATATCAAAGTGACAAATATTGATAAGGTCCAACTAGATTAGAGAATTTAAATTAAATCCCTATTGAGGACTGTATAACTTTCACTTCTTGAAAATAGACACCAGGTATCGCACAGTTCATATCCATTATCCTTGTTCAAGTTGTTAGACTGTTTCAGAATTTCAATAGGTTCTCGAATCTCAAATTCCTATCGTTAGCCAGAATTCTTGTGTTTTCCAATTTTATTTTGTGCAGAGTGTTTAAGGCATGTTCAGCAATTGCTGATATAGAAGCTTGAAGTAAGCGTAGGTGTCTTATGTGTTCTGTAAACATGGTGTTGGTGTTTCTTCTAGTTTCACCAATATGTAGACTTTATCACAAGAGTGTGGTGCTTCATAAATACCACATGGTATTTTAATGATATTTGCTTTAACAGAGCACAAAAGACACTTACGCTTACTTCATCTTACTAAATCTGCAAGTGATGAACCTGCACAATATCAATTTTGAAAACACAAGAATTCGAAAACCTTTTAGAAATTCTGAAACAGCCTAACAATTCGAACAAGGATATGAACTGTTTGATGCATGATACAATAAGTGTGTATGCATGGTGGGATTAAGGATAGGTGCGGTCAGGCTAGGATGGGAATGAACAGAATTAGGGTTCTGAGAGGGCAGATAGTATCCCAGCGTTCGCCTAAATAGCCCACATTATGTGTGGATACGCAGTAATCATCCCGCTCTATATGTATGAGGAAAACCCTGCAAATATCTCATACAAGCTACACGGTAACGGGGATCGAACCCAGTACCTCCCCAATTCTAGCAGGCCACAGATCCAACTATCTCGATGTTTTTAAGGGAAAAATGCGCTAAAAAAAGAAAAAAACATTAACTCGAAAACGTTTACGAAAACTTGAGACTTTGAAGAATATTATACTGCAGTAAAACTAAATACAGGAGATAAAACATGCACAACCAGTTGGCGCTAATGAGTTATGTAAAATTTAAGGAAACAAAATTTAAAAAAAGTAATTAAGAACCAGGAGAACTTTAAAACTAAAACTGGAGATTGTTACCCTACAGTGCAGACGATATACAACCTACTCATATAATTAACACTGACTGGAGTAGAAATGGACTCACAATGATAAAATGCATGCAGTAAGTTGGCACTGGTGAATTAAATTGCACTAAATGCTATAATTGAATAAAAAGGATAAAACGGGCACAATAAATTGTCACTAATGATTTTTTACGAAACAACCAATAATTAAACACTTTTGTTTGGAGAATGTCATACTGCGGCGAAAGAATAAAGTATGAGTAGTTTATGGGAGTCTTCTACCACATGGGTTACAAGCCCGGAATCCTGAAAATAGGGGTCCTACCAAAAAACAAATTTTTTTGGTAGGACCCCTATTTTCAGGATTTCGCGTCCTTTTGTCTCGAAACTTTTTGAGTGGTTGACAGGGAATTTAACACGAATTCCGCTTGGTATATTTTTGTAGAGATCTCAAAAATGTTATAGGGTGGTGAATTTGGTTTCTCGCAGCGGGGTGTACATGGTACTTATTAGAAAAATAATCAGTTAGAAAATTTTACTAAAATTATTTTTTATCGTAAAAACATTAAATATTTTAAATCCGTTCACATTTGTTAGACGAATTCGGTTTGTTTTATGTTTTTCAATTTAAGTAATCGTAAATATCCGTGAGGCTATTTAATGTGTTTTTCCTTTCTGTTAAAACCAGCTTTGTGAATTTCCTAATGTGTTTTGAGCTTTCTTGTACTTTTTACGTCTACTGCTCTTTTATGGTTCATATGTTTACAGTAATTAATATATTAGGTATCTTTTTCTAAAGAACGTATGTCATAAAAAAAAAGTTTAAGTGAATATAACCTCGTATATAACTATTTTATGAAGAAAATATTCTCATAGTGAAAAATAAATCCTTCTTAATTTTTAAATTATATTTATGTGAAACTTTCTTTAGAAACTTAACGTTACGTCCTTCCAAATGTTTAGTATTTATAATTGTCCGTGCACAGACATTTAAGTCGTTACAGTCTTCAAGCAGTTATTAAATTTCTACGCTAAGCCAAACTAATTTATGCTAAAGATATCCGAATGTGAAAAATGCTCACATGCCCGTTATGCAAAATGTACACTTAGTATTCTTGTAATAATTGACATTTTTTATGGATTTTCTTTGATTCTAACGTAAGTTTGTAAATAACGATGACATGGTTATTAAAACCTCAAAAATTTAGGTTAATTCAATGAAGGTAATTAATATATACGTAGGTTTGAAAAGTTAACCTTATTTTATTTATAACATTGAGAAAATCACTCACACGTCATTAATCATGGTCTTAAGTGTAATTAATTATTAATTATTAATAAAGGATTAAAAAATAGAATATACTTTTATGACAAACATTATATAATAAAGTTACATATTGGTTTTCACGCAAGTACTTTCGATTGTACCGAGGAGTGAACAATGTAAATGAACAGGTTATATTTTTAAATACAGAAATAAAGTGCCGATAAATTACTTATTTGGGCACGCCATACCTTTTATTTATATTGTCGACAACTGGTAATTGCAGTCATAAATCAAATAAACTCAATTAAATATATAATAACTAATTATTCGTTGATAGTTACGTATTTTTTCTTATTAATAAAACAATTCAATAAACAAAAACCGCTGACAAATAAACTGCCATAATGCTTTCTCATATACGTAAACAAATATAATACAGGCTTTGGTTCTGAAAATTAAGTGTGAAAACCAAGTATCTGTACCAATACAATCAAATAACATAATTGTAACGTCTAATTGTTTGTTTTAGTTAAATAGCGCGGTGTCGCGCGCTCTTTAAAAGACACTCAAATTCGGCACTGGTAAAGATCGGTTTTCTATTAACGACCCAAACAACCCCATAACCAAGTTTGATAAATTCAACAAATCCGGCATATTAGATTCCTTAATTGTAGTTTTTAAATTTTTACCAAGAATTCGTAATCGGCAATACCAAGAACTCCGAACAAGCGAATTAATTCAAACAAGAACAAAATTGGTGAATAAATAAGAAAATCACCATTTGTGATCCGCTATTTTAAAATTTTAAATTTTGACAAATATTTGTAATAAGCAACTTCAAAGCCTCCCCCGTCCCTTAATTATAATCAAATCGGCTTCTAAATAAGATAATCCGACATTTTAAATTTTACAATTATGAAAAATAAAATTTTATTTATCGACCTCAAGAACCCCCAATTTTCGAGTTTGGAGCAAATCGGTTCATAAATAGAAAAATCCGACATTTTTGATCCGCCGTTTTGAATTTTTTAATTTTGACTAATGATTTATACTTGCGACCTTAAAAAACCCCTTAAAACGGTGGCGCCATTGGTTATTTTTTTTATTTTGATATTATATTAGAAAGTGCTAGTTTGGTGTTTGAATTTTGTAACTTTTAAAAATTTGGAGCAATGAATTTTTTTAATTTTCTAAGCCCCTAAAAATGCCCCCCCCCCCCCCACTGGTTGGATTTTGCTGATTAACGAACTTGATCTAGATTTTGTGGCAAAGAATTTTTGAAGCAAATTTCATATCGATGGTTCAAAAGACTTCGTGCATGCACCCACACACACACACGCGCGCGCGCGCGCACACACACACACATTTTCTAAAAATGTGTTTTTTCATGTTGTTTAGGGCATAAAACGTCGAGAAATCCCAAAAAAATTGGGAAATTTAAACCGATTACTGTCTTTGTACCGGGTGGCCATATCTCAGGAATGGATTATAGCACAGGTTCGGGAAAAAAATTTTTATAACAAAAGTGGTCTCGAGAAACGCTTGGAAATTATTTTCAGAATTGTAGGTCCACCGCTAGAGGGCGTATTTGACAGTTAAAATTTTAAAAAGCAAAATTTTTCAAAATTTAATCAATTAAGGGGCATATTAAATATTATAATCAGATTCCTCGACAAATTCTGCATGTTTTTTATTTGACAAGTTTTAGTCTATCTCTTCAAATAGGGGGGGGGGGGGGGTGGGTGGGAACCTTGTTACGAAAAAACCCCTTTAATTCAGGTTCTGCTTGACCGATTTTAATAAGCTTGATGTTGTTTGAAAGAGCTTTTGTTAAACAATAGAAAATTTGTAAATTTGAAGCAATCTGATTAATAACATAAATGCTAGAGGGCGCTGTTTAATATTTTTTAATATTGTGTTTTCTCTTTACAATTTTAAATGGAAGCATTTAAGTAGGTCTTTAAAAAGTAGACTAAATTAGTAATATAACAGTGAAAACTGCAAGTCGATATCTTTTTCCTATCCTGAGATATCGTAAGAAACAGGTAAATGGCGGGAATTGTTCTTCCAACGTCTAGTAGGCTAGTTCGCGTTAACGGAAATTATTAAATTTAGCCTAGATGAAAAGATCTTACATTGGTCTGCAGTAATTTAAACTGTTATCATACTAATGTTATGGTTGCCGTTAGATTACCTAAATGTAATGCTGTCGTTACTAACAAATTATAAAATAATAATGTGATAAATCTAACAATTAAAAACTTAAATAAATAACTACGTAATTAGTGTCGCCCTAGATGTTGGAAATGTCGTCCATCATTTTCAATGCATGAAATCAATCGCTGACGGGTGGAGAGAGCAGCAGTTTCAATTTCTGCCCTAGAAATACTTCGTATTGTCTGTCGTATTCTTTCAATCATGTCAGCTCTTGTTGTGGGTCTATCGGCATAAACGAGATCTTTTATTCGCCCCCACAAATAAAAATCTAAACAAGTTATGTCTGGAGACCTTGGTGGCCAAATAAATAAACTTCCACGTCCTATCCACCTAATGACGTTAAAACAATACAATTAATTAGCCGTCATCGTTTTAAAAAGAATAATTAAGAATTGGTTACAGTTTATCGTAGCATTCAATATCGCAAGTATTTCGAGCTATCAAATGGTAGATACAACACAAATTAGAAAAAGACGCCAACAAGGACTAGTGTAAGTGTTTTTTTTTCTTGTATTAAAATTTGTCACTTTTTGTTAATATAATACAATATTCATATTTGTTCAAATATGAATAATTTATTTAAAGTAATAGTGCACAAATGAAAGCAAGTATATAGAATATAGTCCACTTACTGTAGATAGAAATAATTTGTTCCGTATTTAATGAATTAGCATTTTGATCGATCGCATTTTTTGGTAAATATAAATACGTCAAAACACTCGTCATACTACATTGTTATTTTTACAAAATTATATATATTACCACAGAAAAACAAAAATCCAGAGCATACCATAATCAAAAATGTTGGAGTTGATTATATTATAACTTTAAAACAAATATTTTTAAGAGTTGCAAATAAACTGAAAATTATTTACTTCTGCACTAAAATACAATTGGTGTCAGACTTAGGAAAGAATACTTATTATACACCATCAAAAAGTTGAAAAATAAGAGTAAACCAAAAACTAAAAATGATGTGAAAAATCCAGCTTTGCCATACAAAATCTTGTTTATTCCTCATAACATAACCTACTATTTCATGGCCAGTGGAAGTTGGCGTATTACCCATTGCATTAATGCTACCGAATTTTGAAAACATTCTACAAATTTCATGGTGATACATTTCGAATAGGTTGTAAAGTTGAATCTTATTTTTATTTTTAACGTACTAACCTTATGGAAACACATCTTTAGGTATTAATAAACTAGCAGTACCCGTCGCGCTTTGCTGCGCTCAAATATGAAACACATACTCCCCCTCCCCCGCCCTCTCCCCCTCTTTCACGGCGATCGGATGAATTAGTATGCATGAGGCCCCCCCTAAGAGGCCTATATTTAAAAAAAAATGTATGCCAGAAACCTTCGCGAGAGTGTACTCTACAACTTTCCAAAGTTTCATGGCGATCGGATGAATGTGGTATTATGCATATAAGGCCGCCCCCTGGGGGCCGATATTTACAAATTTTATAATTTTTAATTCGCTGGAATGTACTCAATAACTTTCCAAAGTTTCATGGCGATCGGATGAATAATGTAGTATGCATATGAACCCCCCTGGAGGACCGATATTTAAAATTTTTATGCTAGAAACCTTTGCGGGAGTGTACTCACCATCTTTCCAAAGTGTCATAGTGATCGGATGAACGCTGTATTGTGCATATGAGCCCCCACCCCCTGGTGGGCCGGTATGTCTATATCCTTCGCGCAAGTGCAAGCAATAATTTGTCAAAGCTTTATCGCAATTGGATGAATGGTACGGCAGCGCATAAAATACAAAGAAACAATAATTCATTTTTGCAATTCATTTATAAAGTTTTATTATATATTTTTTAATAGCAATTACTTTTTTAATTTCATATTGTAAATATTATTGATTGTCAGTATCTAAGGTGTTTAATTTTCAAAACAAATAAATTATAAATAACACAAAATGTTTGCAAAACATCAAAAAATGTCAATAAATCATGGTTATAAATTAGTGGAAAAGTGGATTTCAAAATTTTAAATCAATAAAATTTTGTATAATATAAATGTACTCGAGAGCATAAATCTACGTTTAGTTGAAAATTATAAATGGTTACCTTACGGGAATAAATCTTGTATTTATACATATTATATTACA
The DNA here is from genome assembly GCA_036346205.1 of Vesta saturnalis. Taxonomy (NCBI): domain Eukaryota; kingdom Metazoa; phylum Arthropoda; class Insecta; order Coleoptera; family Lampyridae; genus Vesta; species Vesta saturnalis. Next base: position 822,976 of record JARFJB010001250.1, read on the forward strand.
ACCTTTCTACATTTTTGTTGTATACTTGCATTAAAAACCTTACTACTGAATGTTATTTTATTCTAGTAACGATAAATAGCTTGATTTTTAATAGATTTGAGTGTTAAACCGTCTTGAAACTCCCTACAATCTATAATACTATCGATGGACGAAGAAAATTCCACAAACACAATTTTAATCAAATTTGGTTAAATTTTAATATGGGTCTATAGTTGTGAAATACTGTATATGAAAATAGTGAAAGCATTCACAACTAAAACCTGCACTTATTAATTAAATATCTAGTGAAAGTACTAACAATATATTCTTGGATATTGTTCGATTTTAGTTATATGTAAAATTATTATTATTATTATTATTATTATTATTATTATTATTATTATAAAGCTAAGGTAAAGCATTAACTTCAAGATTTAGGAAAAACGGAAAAAATCTTGACATACCAAAGATTAGGATATATTTAATTACGTGATGTCAAAACATAGTTCAATAGGAGAATTTCTTCTTGTCTGGTATTCCGTTATTCCGATGTTTATATCTCAATAGCTTACCGTTGTAAACTAATGCCTTGAAAAAATTTCAATATTATCCAATTTTGTCATGATTTAAATTGATTGAGACATATTTAGCTACTGCACTTCTAAAACAACATTAGACTAGCTCAACTTTTCCACTTAATAGAAACATAATTTACACTAAAAAGGATACGTACTTTCTTGTTATATAGTCAAAATAAAGTTAATATATTAATATGAAATGAATTGCTCTCGAAAACGTCATTTCTTGACAATACTATAAGGCAAAAAATCAGGTAACGTAATTTCCAGCACTTGTCAATTATATAAAGGTAAACATAATGTATTTTCGAGCCAAGGTAAGCAGCACAGATATGTTATGGCTGCTAAAGCGTGATTATCTAACACCATGTGTAACTAACAGCAGACGTAACGTTGCCTGTCTCCATATTTAATGACACAAAAACAAAAGGTATCTCCAAATCAAACTTTTCTTCAAGATAAATTATTGTATCATCATGCACGCCATTTTGACCTCGTCCTTCAACGCAATTTAAAACCGTACACACGTTTCGTAATACCTAAGAGGGAGTTTCCCTATTAGGTATAATAAATAAATATCAAAATGTAATTAAACGCACTTGAATACCTTATGCAGGGAAGTGACTTTAACATACAACATGCATTGGGATTCAGGAGGAACGAAAACGAAATATCAGCTTCGCCTTGCACATGAAACAAAAATTGTTGTGGCTCAATACCTACCCATTATAGACGATAAAAATAATACACGGTTATTCGTAATTGTATACACTAAGCAGACCATATCCACATAAATGTTAATTCCTAGAACAAAATATCTGGTGTGGAACAACATACCTACAAAATGGAAATTAAAAGAAATGAAATAATTTTAATAACAGTTTTTATGGGATAATTATGCAGCCTCTTTTATAACAAGTCCATTATGAAAATAGGCAACATTGTAAAAAAAACCTATGCCAAATAGACGTTTAAAATTTCATGTCAGATAGAGGTTAATAGACACCTAGATGCTAACTTAAAAAAATTCCAAAGCTGCCACTTCTATAAAAATATCGATAATAGAGCTTTTAGCATTTTCAATCATCTTTATTTAATTTTTACGTTTATTTTAATTTACATTAAAAACTTTATAATGAAAAGTTATGTAAAATTAAGTTTTCTTTAAAACATATGTTTACACATTTTCTTATAAAATTAATCATTATTCAGATATTGATACAATTTGAACTAACGCTTAAATTTTACCTTAGGAATTTCTTGCCGCTAATTACACACTCGCACTCACACTCACGAGCTCACAAGCACGCACGCACGCACGCGCACCCAAGTCAGCCCTCCAATCAGAGTCTGGGAGCGGCCGGAGTATACGGACCAGAATCTAGTAGTGGGGGTAGCCTCTCCTTAGGCCTTCAATCATAGCGCGCAGTCTGGGACAGTGGGCGCGCACAAGAACTAATCAGGTGGAAAGGCGACTGAGGTTACGTACTTATAAGGAGCTGGACTGCCAAAAAGCCTGTAAATACTGACAAACGGACCCTAACTATGGGTGACAGAAAAGACCATAAATACGTCACCAAGGGGTTGAAAATTACGCCGGGAAAGAAACCGACAAAGAAGGGGTCGGCGAAAAGGACGGGGTCAAATGGGGAGGAAGCTACGGCACCAAAAAGTGGTGGGGGAAGTGTCGCTGTTCTACATATACTACATACCGTTTGACAACACAAACAAAAGCTACATAGTAATATTCTTGGCAGTAATCAGTATAATAATGCTATTTTTCGAGTATTGTCACAACTATCATTTCTGAACTACTGATACAAAGAACTATTTTGCAATTACAAAAGTTTCAAAACTTCCACCACGCTTTTCTGAAGTTAGTGAAGCTTTATTATAGTTGCTATCCATGATACAATATAACAAGATATGATCTTGCGCATGTTCCCAATCGTTGTGACGTCACGCGCTGGTAAATTTCTATAACACCGGTTATAGACCGTTATGGTTTGATAGTTTTGTTATGTGTTTTTGTATGCTGTTTTGTGTTTGATTTGAGACATATTATATGATAAGAATTAGCTGTTTTGTAGTGATATTTGTGAATAATAAACCTGCTTTTAGTGTGCCTTTTAATAAAATACATTATAATACTCATTATAATTAAATACATCAAAATTATCGTGTCACCTAATATACACCCACTTTTAAAACTTTGATCAACCATTTCTTATAAAATTGTGTTCAGAAGAGAGTTTTATTCAATAATTCTACAATCATAACCTGATTCTTAAAAATATTTCTAAGTTAGTAGGTATAAAAAGTATGCCGCCAGTCTGTAGGCCTCTTTTATTTATGCTTAAAATTTAAACAATTCCTAAAATATTACGTTGAGTTAAGTGACGGTTTACAAAATAATTGAGAACAATTATAAAATCTTACAATACTCTATTTGGTGGGGCGTAGGCTACGTATTTTTTGTACAACCTGTATTAATAAATCTTAAACATTTATTAGTATTTACATACCCAAATGTAACCTAATAATTTAAAATAAATGTAAAAAAATAGGTAAAATTAGCTTTATTACACCCTGTATATCGCCGAATATCAAAAAAAGACTTTTTACTCTTTCAGTATAAAAAAAAGTATCACATTTCCTAATTTATTATTTATTACAATAATTAAAAACGAAAGCTCAAGAGTTTTTAATATTCCCCTTACGCTGTCAAATGTGTAGATATGTATATATTGTTAATTATATAATACATTAACGAATTAACTAAATTTTTTGCTTTACTAATTAATGTTTTTATTAGTTTCGCAAAAAAATTGCCCAATACAATCTATAATCTTAATATACAACATAATATTGTCAAATATGCATATACCTTTAATACGACGTGTATAACATTTGAATTTTTTACCTCCGCGTGACGTAATGCGCAGATGGGACGAATTTTGAAACAACCATCGATCATATCTTTGTATTATTGTATCATGGTTGCTATCCGTCCAACTAGGAATATCATACATTTAAAAATAGGGAATATTGAAAAAACTGATCATGGAGGTCAGATTTGTTTTGAAAGAAGTAGTCGACAATTAGATTGATAAAATCAACTAGAAGTTCATACTGCTAACAGTAAAAGGCGTTTTAGGAAATCGTACTATCGATGCTTCAAAGAACAAAAAAGAAACACGAGTACCAATTTCTATTTCACAACCGAGAAGCTTTTTAGAATCTTGGATTGTGTTTTTTGACAAAATTAAACGGTTTGAATAATGAACACAAGAAACGTTAAATCAGACCTCAATTGAATATTTGTGATTACGATACAACTAAGCAAAGAAAATCTATTTCATTTCTACATTTTAAAAATTTTTTACAGAACTTGTCCCATGCTGATGACCTACCTACGTACATAAAGTTGACAACCAATTCAGCGCCATACAAGGAAACCTACATAAATATTTAGTGCTCTTTTGATACTACATAGTATCTCTATTGCGTATTTGATTACTCCGCCCTTTTTCGAAATACCAATGAGTGTGCTGACTTAAGTCTTAACTCAGTCACTCGAAAAAAAAATCGAATAAATAGAAATCAATTGAATAATCGTATACTAAAAACTTGTGACTAATTAGTTAATCTATTGCGGATTTTGTTGCTCGTCATATTGACTAATTCAAAACTCAGCACAGCCATATGAAAAAAATATTGTTGGAGCAATAAAATATGCATAGAGCAACAAAAGAGCACTAAATATTTATGTAGGTTTCTTTTTATTGGTCTGAAATGTTAGTTTCATAGATGTAACATACACAACAATATAGCTACTGAAGTGACGCAACAATTGTTCAACTTCCTTTCGGAAGCCAACTTAAACAAAGAGAAATGTAAACTTTCATCATTATTATGAAAATTTAAACTTTCACCATTATCACACGTAATAAAATACTTATCTTTTTTTGGGTTTTTAATGGTGTATTTTAAATTATACAATCTAAACGTTTCGATAACACTTACAGTTATCTTCGTCAGCAGTAAAATCTAATAAAATTCTTCAAGATGTTGTAAACAATTTTGTCAAAGTTGAAAAATTAATTTGATTAAAAAAGATAAGTATTTTGTTTCACCATTATTACACATATTTAAAATACTGATCTTTTAGGGTTTTTTATTGTATATTGTTGTATTTAAGTTATACAAATCCAAACGTTTCGATAACACTTCCAGTTATCTTCGTCAGTAGCAATACTATCTTTCATAGATATTTAAGATGTTGAAACAATTCTGTATTACTAGTGACGAAAATAACTGTAAGTGTTATCGAAACATTTAGATTTGTATAACTTAAATACAACATTGCACCATAAAAAAAACCCAAAAAGGTAAGTATTTTAAATAAACAAAGAGAACTTTTCACTTATATAACGTATCTGATGTGAAACACCACACGACCTTCCAACCTACAAAGTGAAATGAAAAGAAATGAAATAATTTTAATAACATTTTTTTTAGAATAATTATGCAACCTCTTTTATAAGAAGTCATTACGAAAATAGGTAACATTGTAAACGCAAAAACAATAATCTATGACAGACGCTTAAAACTTCATGACAAACAGACAGACATCTAGATGCTAACTTAAAAAATTAAAAGAAATGAAATAATTTTAATTTCAATTTTTTTGGGATAACTATGCAATCTTTTTTTTATACATTCATAACGAAAACAAGCAACACTGTTAAAACAAAAACAATAATCTATGTCAGAATGACGTTTAAAACTTCACGTCAGCTAGAGATTAATAGATATAAATACGTTAAGGTAAAAAAAAATTCCAAAGCCGCCCGCTTCTATAAAAATATCAATAATACAGCTTCAGCATTTTCAATCACATTTATTTAATTTTTACATTTATTTCGCTTTACCTACATCAAAAAACTCTATCAATAAAATTTATGTAAAATTAAATTTTCTATAAAAAAATCCTCCACACTTATTCTTATAAAATTAATCGTCATTCAGATCATGACAAAAATTTGAATTAACACTTAAATTGTACCTTAGAATTTTTTCCCGCTAAATTACGCGTGATATCAAAAAATTGCGTAGAACATAATTAATCAATATATATTTAAGGTCTATATCTAGGTATTTTTATATCTTTGAAATATGCAGCTGTTTTAGAAATATTCGATAAAAACCAAAAACGTCCTAATAAACACCCTCGCCGCCGCTGGATTTCCACCAAAATCTAATTAGCTCTAAGCCAAATGAAAACAAGATTAAATGCAAACTTTGAAGTACGTAGGTATTTTCGTTCTGGAGGTATCATGGGTATTAACTGTGACGGTCTTTTTGTCAGCCCTGCTATTGGGCACCATTTTGTAACGGGCGTATTACCTGCGACTATTACTTTGCTTGCATACGCCTAGCTACAAAGAATAATATCTGGGGTTTTTTTTCAATCTTTTATAATTTCAAAATCGTTGAGTAAAAATTTTATATTGTTTTTATGAAAATGTGAAATGATTACCTTTTAATTTTAACTAAGTGGTTTTAAATTGTAAAAGTATCGTTCATTAACTAAACTTTACTTTTATTGTTATCACATTTCTGTTTGAATAAATGAACTTTAATAATTGCTTGACAAATTCCTTTTTCCTTTTATCGGGACGCTCCAGCTAGCTCAGTAATATAATAAATGGTTATTGTTATCATATTAAAATTATCCTCAATCTGATGTTATTAATTACATATATATTGTAATTAATTGAATTTACTTCCTTCACTATTTACACATTCAAATTTAGTATAAGTTTTTTAATATTTGTAATAGTCAATAATATAAATGGATCAAAAGTGATATCCATTTAATTAAACCAAAATTCGAAATGCAGACTATTTTGTTTACAGTATTATATAAAAATTTATTCTAATTCTAAGTTAGTATTTCTTAGTAATAACATGCAGAAACAATCCTTTATCAATGACGAGCGAAATATATTTCAGAAATGGTATTTACATATAAATTCAAAAAGAAATAAAACGCAACAAAGTTTCGTTTATTTACACTATAAATAAATATTAGGTACTTGTTTATCACTTCGTTCGAGTTAGTGGCGGAACTCTTGCGTTTCCGGCTGACAATTTGAGGCCCCGTGTAGGTTGATGACGTTCTGTGTCGCCGAGCTAGAGCCGCTCTCCTTTGTCCTCTCAATCTCTTTCTATAACTTTGTTATGGATGAACACGATTCTAATTTTCTTTTCCACAATTTAGTGATCTTTGTAAATAACTGCTTGATATATTTACAATTTCTAATTTTTACTTAATTGTTCAGTTTTAACAACACACGGCGTGCGCGACAAACTGCAAACGAGCTGCGAACGGCCATTCTTTTAATTGTCAACGTTTTCTGGTTATTGTACTTTATATATATATATATATATATATATATATATATATATATATATATATATATATATCGATCTATTACACTGGATCGGTTGTCTTATTTTACTTTTATCGCTCGCTATCGAAACACTAACTTGGAGCACATAAAACGCGATTTTAAATCATTGCGTAATCTTTTTTATTATCACCAACTTGATATTTACACTTTAATTTGCTTTGCTACAGCGTAACTTGTGCTGCAGCAATCTATTTCTAACCATTTGGTTACTTTCAACCAACTCTAACCGCTTACTTAATGTGACTAACTAAAATATACACGTCATTATAACAGTGTCTCTATTTTCTCCCTTTCACAAAAAACTGAAATTCCCCGCAAATTGCCACGTTTATTTAAAAGCTTTCCTATTTAATATATAAATACTCGTCGGAACAAAGTCAAGCTTTTCATCTTAATATTAATTATATTCACACACAATTAACCAACAACCATTTAATGTCACATAAGAGAACGAAATTAGAATTTCTAATACATCCATTACATAACATACATCCTCACACACACACATGCGCACGCACTCAGGCAGACATGATGGTCAACCTTGGTGAAACTTGGCCAAAAGTTGCAAAATGAGCTAATAAGTCGATTTAGAGATAGTTAAAAAAGGGTAAGTTTGCACCATGGCTTAGTTCATTACATTACTTACAAAACTTACGGTAAATTGAGAGCTTTTTTCTTTATCAGGTTGTAAAGGAGTTAGGGATAATATCCATAGCTATAATCCAGATAAAATCAGAAAGTTGTAGTTTAATACCACACGTAATCTTAACAAACTACACAACATCTGTATTTATTTGTATATTTAATAAAACTATGTAATATTCGCTGATTAATTTCTGCATAAAATCAAATAAAACTGTACTTAACTTTTCGCTAAACTTTACGATAGCAAACTAATTCTTAATGGGTACATAAACTATAAAAAATGCAAGATGATTGAAACTATATAATTTCAAAGTAATAATAAAGTTTAGTTGTCAACAAAATACTACTGATCTAAGGTTATGTAGTCGAATGCTTTTATTTTAGAAAACACTAACCGAAGTCAGCTGTTTTTTTTTCATTACAACAGCATTAAAACTTCCGAAACAATATTGGACTAGCTTTACTTTAACGTTCGTAAATCAATTCATCTAATTTGTCCACTTAATATACGTATGCCATTTTGACCGCATTCACCACGCTCCTTTCAACGTAAAAATGGAACCATGTATCTTCAATTACAAATGGTAGGAAATTTTCTTAATTTAAGGGAAGGTTGTTCCCCTATTAGATATAATAAATTAATATAAAAATGTAACAAACAAAATACACCCACGTAACACAAAATTAAAAAACACCGAACGCGTTTCGTTAGCTGCGTTATCATCATCAGCCGTCGACTAGGGTGTATTTTGTTTGTTACAGATCCTGCCGCAGTTCCAGTGTTCCAGATTTTTCCAACAAAAATGTAATTAAAAGCAGTTGTGTACTTTATGCAGGGAAGTAAACTTAAGATACGATTTACATCGGAACGTATCTCAGCTTCGCCTTGCTGTGGCTAAATACCCATTATACACGATAAAAATCTATATACGGTTATTCATAATTATGTACACTAAGGGGAAAATATCCACATATTCACTATAATTTAATTATTGAAAGAAAAAATACTGCAAGATGCCTAAATATGTAGCTATATCTACAAATCCAAAAACTTGCGTGCGTTAAGGTAACAATAGCCAAAAATGGGCACGTTACAATAAGTAACGAAAATAAGAAGGAATTTTGTTTCCTTATAGCTTGCTTTGTTTAGATAGTATACCCATCAACACTTTGGTGAAGATGAACAATGTCTAAAGAAATAGAGAGAAGTATATTCACCTTAAAACTCAATTTACACTCTGACTTTATTTACACTCATTTATGCTTGTGATCCTTCAGTTCAGACCAAGTACCTAGTGTTTTACAGGTGGGCGACATGTGTATCCCATGCCAGTAGGGGAGGTACCACCACACTTACCATGGACTTCTTAATATTGGCTCTCCAATTTTCTGAGCGTGGTAAGGTCTGTCGCTCACCTTTTCTTCATCCTTGATTTATTCTCATCCTCGGTGATCGAAAATTCTAACTTTCTGATCCACTATTGCAACATCCGCGATATCACGTCTAATCTTAATGCTGTTCAGCAACATCTTGAACAATTACAACGTGACATTTTGTTTCTATCTGAAACACAAGTCGCCTCCGATTCACCTAACTAATCCAGTTGGTCATAGTACAGAAACATTTGCTATTGCTTGTGATCTCAAACAAATGATTTTTGAATCCCTGATAACCCTAGCCATACCCCACATCTTCTAGATCTCTTTTTTACATCAAACCCACTTGTTTATAAAACTTTCGTTTTTTCCCCTCTAGATCTGACCATTGTCTAATAGAAATAATTTCTACGGCTCCTAAGTCCGCTGTTGTTCGCAACACTAATAGAACGTTGTGTTAGCTAGATGGAGTGATTTATGAGACTTCTTTGCAACCTTTCCATGGCGTGAATATTGTTTTAAGTCGTCTTCTTCTTCGGACATTGCTCTTTCAGTATTTGAAATCATCCCCATTGGCATGTAGTTATACATTCCCAAAAAATAGAATCGTATAGGTCATTCACGTTCGCAACCCTGCTTCAATCAGGCTTGTGCTGATGTAATTTCGTTGAAAAATAAGTCTTGTATTAAATGAAAATTTAATAAAACGGCCGAGAGTCATACAGAATACGTTGGTGCTAGAAATATCTGCAAAAGTGTTATCACTAAAGAAAAATATTGTTTGAACAACGAAAATGCAATGAACTAGCTACATCTCCTTTGGGCAGTCGTAAATTTTGGTCTTTAGCTAAACCCATTAGTAAAAACTTTGGTACATCTTTTGACGGATCTGTAGTTGCTGATTCTGTAGACAAAGGCAATGTTTGTGTGGATTTAATTGCATCTAATCTCGTGTCTCAATCATTCTGGAAAAGATGCCCCTAGTCAACTCTTCTTCATACGCTATGAAACCGATTCATTTTCGGTACAAGCTCCTAGAATCTATTATCAGTAGGCTTGATCTCAATAAGGCGACAGGCCCAGACAGTATCCCAGCTATTGTTTTAAAGAAATGTTACTCCGACTAGTACCAGTCCTATCTAGGGAATTTCCATCATCATGGAAGTTAGCAAATGTTCAATTTATTTCCAAAAAAGGCGATAAGTGCGATCGTTCGAACTACCGACCAATTACCATAATTTTCATTGGTCTAAAATTATGGAAAAAGCCATCAATCAGCAACTTCTCCCGTTCCTTGAAACTAGCTCTTTAGTGACCACCAATATGGGTTTAGGCAGAGTCATTCAACAGGTGATCTTCTTTCATATGTGACCCAAGTTTGGAATAATACATTAGAACAATGCGGTGAAACAGTTGTAATCGCTTTAGACAATTTGACCAAGTTTGGCATAAGTGTTTGCTTGCCAAACTCATCTTATTTCTTCACAAATCCGATCCATTACTTTGCTGACGACAGCACTCTTCATTGTAGTTCATCTCAGTCTCCTCATAATGGTAATCTACCTTCTATGTATCAAGACATTAAAGCTGAAATGGCAAATTCAATCAACAAAGACATTCAATGTATTCTCGAATGGGGAAGCAATCTATTTAAATTTAATGCTAACAAAACTCAGCGTTGCCTTTTGTCCGCCAAAAAATATCGATCGTTTCCTGTTATAAGTATGAGTGGCTCAGATCTTAAGTTTTCAGACTCTATTACTCTGTTGAGAATGACTGTATCTTCAAATCTATGCTGGGTTAACTATCTTCTGTCAGCTACCAAAACAACTGCTCGTGAAATACGCTTTCTGTACAGATCTAAGTAGTACTGTACCTCCCGCATAGAAGAATCGTTTCAGTTCTTTCTTTGTATTATCGGTATTACATTGGCTATTGCGCTTCTGATACCATCTCGGGCTACGTTTGCTAGGAATACTCGGTTCGCTCATTCACATCAGCATGCAGTACAAATCTCCACTTGTCCGTACCAAACGGGCGCAATCCACATTCTTCTACACGCCTTTTTAACTCTGGAATGATCTCCCTAGTTCCTGTTTTCCTCGCACTTATGATATGAAAAAATTTAGGGTAGCGTTTCATAGGCATCTCTTGGCAATTTAATGTGCCTCTAGCCATCCTCCTAAGTGATCCTGAGTGCTTTAGCACGATAGGTCAAATTTAGCCTCTTCAGGTCCATAATCATTAAAAAAAAATTTAACAGTCAAGTAAACCAAAAAGTATAAAATTTACAATAAATGAAGTCATGAATGTTTTTTCAACAACAAAATGATTTGTTTAGAAATACAAATTTTCTGTAATGTATACCTTGCCACAAAGTCAAACTTCATACCAATTTTTAATCATCAATTCACCGAATAAGTTATCCAGGTTCAAAATTGATTACAATAAATGAGTTATTGTAACGGCAACAAAAGTAGAATGAATAAGCACTCTGGTACTAATAATGCCAGTGATATTTGTCATTATTAATAATTTTTATCTTTTGACAATAAAAATGCTCATAAAAAGTAATAATTCTTGTTCTTGTGTACAATTGTTATTCTTTCTCTATGGTATTTTCCGATTTTATTTTCAATTTTACATTGTTATTGGGTATCGCATATTCGCATAAGTTGTTTTCAATTACTACGGTTGTAAACATGTTTACATTTTAGATTTTATATTGATTGGAAAATTATAACAATTTATGGATGTGATGGGTAACTCAAATTGTAATTGATGTTATACGTATAATTTTAATTAATATTTATAATCATTTTCTATTGTATCGTTACTCTTTCTTTAATGCCAGTCTCAAGATTATGTAGTTTAACTAATTAATTTAATTGTAGTGTATTCTTATAGTACGTTTTGATAAAAACTAGCCTTAAATCGAAAATTTTGACTGCTCTTTCTAGTAAGCGTATTTTAATTTATTTTTCTGTTAAGAACAAAAATGACAACAAAATGCGAGTTTTCTTAAGTCAGCATCCATTCTATCTCTAGCGATATCATATATACGGCAAATTTAAGGAGAAGAAATTTAAGTCGTGATGATAATATTGTGAAAAGTATAGTTTAAGGTTGTCTACGAATTGCTACCTTCACACTGAGTAAATACAGTGTAGTTCATTTTGAATACATAAATTTTAATCAAACATTTATGTTACACAAAATCAGTTTGTTTCACCTATGGCATTCACGATGTTCCAGTTGGTTTAGTCGAACTCTCACGGTTGATCGCACACATTAATTTAAAACAAAGGGAATAAATGAAAATTTCTCTATAAAGAAAATTTTTTTACTCTCGAAAGTGGCAATTTAAAAAATATATCACAAGAAAATTTGGAATTTACATAATAATAAATTATTTATATTAAATTATATATGTTCATGCACTACTAATAGCGTTAAATAGGTATCATAGAGGTAGTATTTATTAATAACACATATAACTGAGCCGTGGGTAGGTTATTATGCAAATCATGCAAACAATTTGATCGAATTGCAAATGAATATACGTTATCGTTTTTTAGTGTAATAGCAAATAATTATTATAATTTATACACAATATTGGTAAGAGGCACCTAATAATGTTATTATAGGTATAAGACGCGTTAATTACTAAATAAGTCTAACTTTGAACATTAAAAAATGTACATTTCATTAAGAAACTGCTCAAATATAATTTTGTATAATTTATTCTTTAAGGGGAGTCGGATGACCGTATCTCCCCAACGTTAAATTGTTAAAGTTAATGTAAAGTCGGGCCGGCGAGAGGTGTCTTATGACTCATCTTTTAGTAAAGCATGGTTTAAGATGTTAAAAACGTACGTCGTTATTGGTTCATATTTTTGAATAATTTTGAATACCAACAAAACATCGTTAATGTTTCTAGGTTATTTTCAAATTTAAGCCGCGCTGTCAAATTTAAATAAAATTATTGTTCGAATATTTCATGATTTAGCATCCTAAAGGTCTTAAAAATCCCCATCCACTCGTATAAATAAAGTCGAATTTCATTCGCACTTATTCTGGTATGTAAAGTCCACCGAGTGTGGGTTGTCATATGATAAAAATATATTGTACAACTGTAAACAATTATCAGAACCGAAACCGGGTCAACAAAATTTCGTTATGGATCTGTTTTACAAATTAATTATATCAATAATTTTCAATAAGAAACGAATTAGCTAGCAGTAGGCAATGCCCGAATGAAGTTGGTTATGGAAGCCACTTACAAATGATTTTGTCATAAATAAATACACTGTATTGGATGTTAAAAATGAGATTTATTATTAGTTAAAAATATAACCGATTTTAAAAATCTCAGTTTACAGTTTGTCGATATATATATATATATATATATATATATATATATATATATATATATATATATATATATATATATATATATATATATATATATATATATATATATATATATATATATATATATATATATATATACGAATGTAAACCTAAGTACAGCTACAGAGGTATATGTTAAATATAATAATTCTTTACAATGTTATAAAATAACTAGTTTTTGCTTTAAATTCAAATATTGGACATCTTATAATTAAAAGTCATCACCTTCACTTTCACTATCATCTTCACTCGACTCTCCGACTTTGATTACTAGAGGTTTTACCATTTCCTCAGCTCTTTTTTGAACGTCCCAACGTTTTTGTAGTAATACTGTCTACAATTTGCCCGTTTAACTCGATAGGGTTGAATTGGCAGTGATACGGAGCTAAACGTAAAATTTGATGTCCCCGTTGATGAGCAATTTCATCAATTGCATATATTTTTGGAACTTGTAAATCCTTGGCAAGTTGTAATAATTCCACTTTCAGCATATCATTCGAATCGGGAATGTTGTGTTTTCTTAAAAATTGAAGATCTTCTTTTTTCCAACTACTTGAAGGCTACTAATGTAGAATGATAACTGGCATGTTCAAGAATTATCAAACTTGCTTTTTCTAAAGTTGGTAAAAGCTGTTCTTGAAACCATGTTTGAAACAAATCAGCGTTCATATTATCGTGGTAATCTACTGTCTTACTTTTACTGGAAAATACCAATGATGAATTAGGTATAAAACCATCCTTGTTGCCAGCACTCAGTACCATAGAACTAAAATTTATTCGGTTAAAAATATTTTTAACAAATCGGACTATTTTAATTACCGTTTCCCGTCTCCTAGCGGTTTGTTTTTTGTGCTTTTCAAATCATTATCATGCCATGATTTTCGAACGCTTCCTCGACTAAAAATCCACGTCTCATCCAAAAAGACAGGATTGTAACTAATTTCACAACTTTTATTAGCAAAATATTTTCGCAAAAATGTTGCTTAAGCACCAGCAATATAAACCTGCTCCATTAAACTCCTTCTTCCATCGTCAACTTTGAATTCAAAACCAATTTTGTGTAACAATTGTTTCAAACTCGTTTTACTGAAGGTAAATATTTTATCTTCTTTAAGTTCAGTTTGGAGTTTTTCGATAGTAATATGTGAGCCTAAAATGAAATAGTGTTCAACTCCATTTCAACAATAATTTCTGAATTATTTGCCTGTTGCATGCATGGTGTAAATTTTTCGTTTCAAAACGTCATTCACGTATTCGTCGACATCCTCACGCAGCCTATGTTTTTGCGGTGAATCCGTCGCCGATTTCCCAGATTCTAAAGCGAGAGCCATTCTTGCCTTTGTTCGGGTTACGGTTTTCTCGGAAATGCCGCATGCGAGAGCAGTTCGCTACAACATAATATTACATAAATATAAATTTAAATAGTGAAAACTATTAGCGTTCTGAATCTGAATAATGGAAGTTAAAGGTAAACTTGCCCCCCCCCCTCCCCCGTTATCAACGTTCCATCTCGAAATAATGGAGTATATTCATTAACATTACTTGAGTTTGGCTTTTCAAAGATTTACCGTTTAGTGACATCATTATTTGCTGCAAAATAAATCAATGCATTCAATCAATTGGAAATACATTTTGCATTATAAACTTGTAATAGTGAATATTAATAATAGTTTTGTAAAAAAACTGTTGTTTACAAATGCTATGGAAACTAATAAATTACGAAGCGAAAGATAAATTATTATAACTACAGTACACGATGCGATTATACGAAACGAAATACGAAGAATAATTTGAGGTTAAATAGCCAAGAAGACATCTGACAGCGACATACGTTTTTAAGTCCTGCATTTAAAATATATAGCAGACGTATATTATAACCCCACCTTTCTTTAAGTGGGAAATTCGCACTAAGATAAAGGGAAACATGCATTTCACAGTAATACTTATAATCCCATTCTCGAGTCCGCCATGAGGCACCTCTCCCCGGCGCTACTATAGCATTTTTTTTTTCAAAACCAATATAAGATATCTACATGATTTTTTTTAAATTTCATTTTTACTCTTTTCTTAAAACTTTTACCCGGGTGGTTTTAGTTTTTTTTTAATAAAGTATTTTTTTTTATTGTTTAAAAAATGCTTAAAAAAATTAATGTTTTGCCTTTAAAAAATCTTAATAACTATTGTTTTTTAGTATTTTACAATAAGCCCGGGTCAAAGTGTACATATACAGGGTGAATCTTATCTAATCCGCCAAAATTAAAGAAGTACTAGAACTCATCATTCTAAGCAAAAAAGTTCATATGTACATGGGTCCGGAAATGCTTCGTTTCCAAGATACAGGGTGTCAAAGTTGAAAAAAAAAATCGCGTTTTCTTCAATATCTTTCGACTGTTTCGAAATAGTTTCATGAAATTTCGTATACGGGGTTTTTTTGGGATGACAAATTCAAATTTGTGGTCCATTTAGTTGTGGTTTATAGACGCCAGCAAATTCGATTTAAATCGTTGCAACTTTTTGTGCTACACTGTATGCCATTTTGGACTAAAAAATCGATTCTCCTGTCTTTTCTGATACAAAAGGTATATCTTAGTGAAGTCGCTAGAGCAACCCTTTCCGAGAAAAATCCAACATTAAAAAGAAAAAGAAAAATTAATATTAAAAGTATACATGTTGTATGTCTAGGCATTCTATCGTATTTAATTATGGATTTTTTATTAAAATTTTATTATCAATGAACGCAAAGAGACAGATAAGTACATAAGTAAACAAGTAAGTTACTTAGTAACAATTAAAAATTCCTATTGATAAACCTGTCAAAAAAATACCCTCCGAAAATGTGTATGCATCATGAGTTTTAAAAGCGTTTTTCTCGGAAAGGGTTGCTCCTAGCGATTTCAACAAGATATACCTTTTTTTAGAAGAAAAGATAGGAGAATCGATTTTTCTAGTCCCAAATGGCATACAGTGTAGCAAAAAAATTGCTACGATTTAAAGGTCGAAATCGTTGCCTGGCGCCCTCTAGAAACGACAACCAAATGGACCACAAATTTGAATTTGTCATCCCAAAAAAACCCCGTATACGAAATTTATGAAACTATTTCGAAACAGTCGAAAGATATTGAAGAAAACGCGATTTTTTTTTTCAACTTTGACACCCTGTATCTCGGAAAAGAAGCATTTCCGGACCCATGTACATATGAACTTTTTTGCTGAGAATGGTGAGTTCTAGCACGCCTTTAATTTTGGCGGATTAGATAAGATTCACCCTGTATACTGCCCCTACAAAACAAAACAAAGTCATGAAGATATCTTTAGTAGTTCCTGAGAAAAAGGTACATAAGTGCAAAAAATCATAATTTTCGGGAAATTGCGTTTAAAGTTAAAATTTATTCAACGTTGCAAATAAAAAAGCATACACCAATCTCGGTGCATTCCAGCCGCATATGTCTGGGTCTTCTTCTCCTTCGTGGTCATCCCCTAGCCGCCTTTTCGCCAGAGTTAAACGTTGCCGGCACTTTCTCTACATCATCGATAGCTTTTTCAGCCGTAGCGATTCTTGATTCATCGATTTTTTTAACGCACTTACACAATTGACTCCCGGAACTATGCCTAGCTTTGCTAAAACTTTACGTCTAGCTAGGTTTCTTAAATTAAAGCAAGCTAATGCCTCATAAACTCCAAACTCAAGTGTGTTCCGCATAACAAATGGCCTTTCAGGTAACCAGGACTAGATCATGTTGTTGAGCGACTCGCTTGCATTTTGTGTTCCCCCATATAAGAAGTTCTGGAGAGGCTAAATCTTTGCAAATGGGCTTTATTTCAGTCATGGCACTGGCAGGAACATGGAAATATTCATTATGGTCATACTTTTCATTGCTCAAAGTTCCTTTTTGCAGTTTGCACCAGCTAGTTTTATTTTTAGGACAGAGACCATGTGCCGGTTCTTCATTGCTGGAGACCAAATGAAAATGAACGGCTTATACAGCTTCTTTCATTTTTTGTAGGCTAACAGTATTTCGCCTAATGGCAAGACCATAATAAATTGCAATCTGTTTGATTGCAACCCCGGTAAGTCACGACGACAATTATTTTGCCGTCGGAAAGTTCTTGTTTGCCGTTTTTATTTCTCAAGTTGAGTACTCGAGAGGACATTCTCTTTTGAACATGCCCGACACATTCCAACTTCTCAATTGTAAAGTCTGGGTCATAAGGTTTCAACTTTAATACAGTAAAGAACGAAATTGCGACACCATCACCAACATAGTTCTTATACCTAACATTGTAGAACGTTTGAGACCGCTTGAACATATCTACCACCCCATCAACCCACATGCCTCCGCTCGTCCCCATGTAATTGACCACACAGTTGGTCTGATGTTCTCTCTGAAATATTCTTGGACATCTGCAGTGCTTAGATAAGATCTAACTTTAACCTGTAGACACAATAATTGCAGTCACGAAAATGGCGTTTGAGTTGACATTAAGCAGATGAGCTGTGTGCACTTGCAGCCGTAGAATCCAAACATGTAAAAATATACAGGTTGTTCCATTTAAATTTTCAGCTTTTTTGTCATTTCCGGTGAAACCGGAAGTCGGTCATATTGTTTTTTTATGCAAAAAAATCTCAAATTGGCTCTAATATAACCCATGAACACTTGAACAAAATCTAGCGACCCGTTCAAAAGTTACAGGGGTATTTATATTTGATTACACTCGGTATAACGAAAATCCCAATGCACTGTTAAAATAACATAATCTACTTTTTAATTTTACGCGCTTTACTTCATTCTTGTCTTTTGCTTCCTTTTTTCTTTATTATTTTCATCATTCCGTCCTTTGTTAGCTCTTTATTAAACAGTTTTTTGTTAACCTCACCTTCCTTGAATTAGTGCCATTAGTGCCAGTTTAGGTCTCGCAAAGTACAACGTGTTACTTTTTATTACAACAGTGATCGACACTTAATACTTGGAATGCGTCTAAAGTCGATGGAGTATGGAAGTATTCAATCACAGCCTGTTTCGAAATAATTTCTGGTTTGGCATTTGAATACCCACAAGCATTTCGATGAAATTATTTGTGAATCAGTATAATAAACAGAAAAGGTGATAGCAGAGTCTCACGAAAGCGAGCTGTGGATGTTGTTTAAAATGTTAAGGTAATAATTCAAGATGTCCTAACATTTTATAACGTGTTTTGTAATCGCGCAGAACGATTGTGACTGTAAAGCTTTTACCCAGCACAATCTAGCAAGTATAACCCAGTAGCAAACGAAATGATTTTGAGCATTTGGATTGTACATGGTCATAGTACATTGGAAAATAGGTAAATCCATAGACTTTTAAAAATAAAACCATAAAAATTCAAGAAGTATAAGGAAGAAAGGAAAGCTATAAGCTTTTAATTTTAATTAGTATATGTATACACACAGAAACAGGTATAAATAAGACAAAAAATTAAATACCAACTCAAAGCGTTTATTCAGTAAATATAGATATAAGGCAAGTTTAAGATGCTAGTCGGGCTAAAAAGCAATTAAATTACCAAAACCTTTTTTATGTTGTGTATATCAACACTTTGATTACTGTTTGTACAAAAATTGTGCACAACTAACTGTACATTACGATTAAACTGCGTGTACCAAATTTGGCCACAAACAGATGGTGCGTTTAAGTTACTGTGTACCACACACCTTCACAGTTTGCGTAAGTTATAATGGAATAATATAATGGCCCAGTTGGGTAAAAGTTGGCAAAGCAGTTTAGCGGTTGTGTCATAGATGGTGCCAATATACCGCTATAAATTCAGTCTATTTATAAGTCGTTACAAGTTGTTACTACTATTTATGTATGTTTGCTAAATAAAGCCAATTATTCCTTATTGATCATGCGCAATAGAAAGCGGCATAAAAAATGGAAATAAAAAGGAAAATTAAAATCTACTGTAACCTAACACAATCAGATTACATAAACAAAACTACTGTAGCCTAACAGAATTAGATTAGATAAACAAAATTACTGCAACCTAAAAAAAAGTTGCATTGGCCCGGAACCAAACCCGCACCGAAGACGATGCTGACGACCGACCATTACTATGTAAAGCATTTAAGTTCTATAAGTACTTCTACACTCATGGCTACAAATTTTAGCTACTTAACAGTTAGGGTAATAAGAAGAAGATTTTGTGCCTTATGCTTTCGCTTTAAAATCGGGGTTCCTTCTTCCTGAAACTAATTGTTAAATACTCGGACGCCAACTTGTTTTTAAATATGGAATAAACAAGTAAACCATTGTACAATAAAGTTAAAAGAAACTTTCTACAATAACAAATTTTATTACAAAACCTATATTTAATTAGAAACTGAAATATCTTAATGCTAATGTTAGTAACGCTATAACCTAATGAATAATTAATGTTGTGAGTAATTAATGGAATCAGAATACCTTATTCTTGGTCAAACTGTAGATAACGAAATGGCTGTATGCTGGGTCAGCGTTTTGCAAAGAATTGATGCGTAATAGTACTTCAGGGTTGAAATAAATCTGGATTTGTATGCTTAATAATTCCCAAATGAATAAATTAAATGTTTTAGAATTCCACTTCCCATTAACGCAGGTGATTATCTCACTCTTGATTAATCGTACTAATACCATAAATTGGATTACCGGTAACATAATTAATTGCGTTAAAGTAAAAATTAAGAAATAAAAGGTAAAATTAAAAGTAAAAAAGTACCTGAAATGCAAACGTCTCAAACATTGTAAAATAACGTCAAATACAATCGCCATAAAATTTATAGCACTTTTGTAAAAAATATGTAACAGAGCAAAAATGGATGCTCTTCTACCTTTCAGTATCGCACAAAAACGGCGACGCGCCCAAAAGGTCCTTGCGCATGAATATGTCTGAAACTGAATATGCAAAGGAAATGCATACGCGTTCTAATTAAAATAATTAAATACGTGTTTTATGCAACTAGATATGCAACACACGCTGCAAGAAATGCACGTTAAATTGCCTACATAGAGGTGAATTATTAACAACACGAAGTTTGTTACAACCACTAGATCAAACGTGATTCTGCCAGTTTGGCATTGAAACTGCTATTTGAGTATATAGATTCTGTGAATCGAAAATACAGATATAGAAAAATTGCGCATGCGTAATATAAGGAATGCTTGGCTTTATTTAGCTTCTCGTTATTTGCGGCAGTGCATGTATCTGTTTACACGTTAGTCAAATTGATTGACATATTATAGAGTGTAATTATGTCATTTTGGTGCGCGTGTGCTTTTCAGAATTTATGTTCGAAATGTTTTTGACACATAATTGTTCGGCCAAAAAATAAAGGTACACGCAGTTTAGTTTAACAAGAGAAGAAAAATATTTCCACATACTGTGTTGGACACGCTTTAATAAAGCTTCGTTTTAGGGAAAAAAGCTTTCTTTGGACACTTAATTTATAACATATAACATATTTATAAACGTTTTTTAAAAAAAGTTTCCCGTTATATTTTACCTTTGTTATGGCCAGTAGTCAAAGTGTTAATAATAATAATAGTATGTTACAGGTCAAATACTCATTAGAGCATCCAGTCCGTAAAGGCAATTGCACGCACGGCGTAACTCAGTTGTGTAGACGGGGTTCCGCTCCTCCCTGAAAATTCTACTCCAAAAATATTTACGCAAAGTTCACCCAAATTTCAATAAAATCTTAAGATTTATATAAAAGCCGCAAACTTTGATAATAAAACCAAAACTCGTTAAATATTTCGATAAACTTAGCGCTAAAATCATTCGCTCAAATACCCAAAAATAACTGATCAATACTTATATAATTTAAAACGGAAAAATATGCGTCACAACAAAACTGAACGAAATTGATTTATAAACTCCTAAAATTTAATAAACGACATTGTTGACCTGTTCGGCAAATAACAGGTGGTCACCACCAGATCTTCGCTAGCCTGAAAGGCTACAAATATTCTCGCACCCTTACCTAAAATTATGCGTACCGCAAAAATCAGTCACTAACCTGATCAAAAAACGATCATTCTGGTGTTACTCTACTTTACTTAATAAATCTGATATTCCATAAAACTATTCTTCCAATAAAGAAAATCATTTCAAACCGATTTACAATCAGTCGTAATTAGATCAATTCGCCATCAAATATGCTCAAATTCAAGAAAATAATCAACCTTTAAAAGTTACGTTAAAATTCAAAATCACTGATATCTTACAAACGTAATTACTTTACTTCAAATAAACTCAAAAAATATTGACGTTAATTCAATTACTCATCCTCATAAAAAAAAACAAACACTTAAAATGTGCGTAAATATGCTGTATAATAAAGATGTTTACATTAATAAACACAATAAGTACATTAACCTAAAGATATGTATTATAAATAATAATAAAAATACATCGAGATGTCAACACAATTGTTACATTAATCAAATTAAAATCATAGTATACCTAAAAGTAGGTGATAAAATATTAGTTAATCTCAAAAGACAGCGTATTTAGCCGTTTGTACATACAAACAAAATAATAAAATACACTCTAGAATTTATTTAAAATTTGTTAACCACAGAATAAAAAAATATGCACAAAAATGTTTACCTTAACTTGGTTCAGCCCCTTTGTTATACAGACATCTGGTGGAAACACCAAAGGACAACCTCTGCGGCAGCGTCGGCAATATAAAGTTGAAATTGCGCTCGATACTTCCAATATAACTCTTCCCTTTCAAGTTCGAGTTTTGATTGATATTACAATTGGTTATACGTTACACTAATATGTATACTTACGTTAAATCTGATTACTTTACTCTACTATATACAAGTTCTGACTAACACTTATTATTTTTAAAAGAACGAAAAGTTTTTTTTTTATTTACAGCGAACTATTTATTATCGGGTCATCTGTATACACGAAGCACTCAAAAAACTAAAACCTGAACTATGTTACTTTAATCCGCACATAAGATCCGATGGAACTCCAGAAGGAACCAAGGTCCGACACTTAATCCAACACCGAAACCATTCCCTGGACGAGAAACTATCGCCGCCGACAACGATAACGGTAAACTATTTCGGGAGGAACGAAACCACTAAATTATCCACCAAATTAAGGGTAACTTCCAACGATATACTTCACTAAGCCTCCCGAAATGGTCGTAAATAGTTCACTACCTCCGAAGCAACAAATCTTCATGTGTGCGGCGCAAAACAAAGGGTGAGCGCTGAACTACATTGTGGGCTGGACTGACTTAAGCATCGTTCAGATCTCGCCATCTTCAGTTCTATCCCCTTATATTTTAATTTAACCAATCATACCTATTTACTACTTAAAATTTTAAATTGCGCCAAAAACGAATCGAATTCGGGAGCCGAACTGAAAAAATTCCATCATCCATCGAAATTACGTTCCGAAAAGGTACGTTTAATATGAGATGCCTATGAACGACTATGAATAATGTATATATAATCCAAATTCTTTGTTTAAAACCAAAATTTTATCAATAGAAAAGGCGACAGATTGACGGCTAGAATTTAAATTCACAAAAGATGCACTATACAACGTAATAATTTTTATACTTCACATAATTTTTACATTTCAAATCCATTTAACATAATCCACCAAAATTTAAAATACGCCTTTGAAACTGCAGCGTTAAAAACTAGTTTTGAAGTCAGCAACACGAGAGAAGAACAAAAAACTTGGATGACACAAAATCTACACGGAAAATACCCAAAAAGTCTGGCAACAGGTAATGTAAATAAAGACAATCCATTGTAGTAGCTTAAGGCTGGTTATCTTTACGCAATAACGGAAGGATTCATTACGGCTATTCAGGAAAGAGTCATCAAGACGAGGAACTACGAACAAATGTAGGAAGTGCGGATTGTTAGTCTATTGAACATATCTCGGCGGGATGCGGAGTACTTGCCGACAACGCTTATTTGGGTTGCCACAACCAACTAGCGAAAATATTTCACCAACAATTAGCTCTCAGAAGCGGATTCCTACAGCAATTTCCGCCTCGCTATAAGTACCAACCTCCGCCTGTTCTTGAAGCACAGAGGTGTGTACTTTACTGGGATCGGCACATTACCACCAATACAGCGATAGAAAGTCGACAGTAGGCTAATTTGTTGTTACTAAGATACTGTGATATGAGTTACAATTTCAAATCCATCCAACTGTATTTTCAATTTTTATAAAGAATAAGTTTCATTACTATTATCTCCCTCCCACTCTCCCACAACATCGTGAAGGTAGAGGAAGCAAAAATCACTAAGTACAAGAATTTTGGCATAGAAGTTAGGAACATCTGGCAATGGCAGGTGTGTCAATTGTTCTATTGGTCATTTCAGTGGAGGGATGTGTGTCAAAGAAGTTCATAAAAAACTTTACCAAACCAGAATTGAGCTGCTTTGAACAACAATTAAAGTGAAATTCTTTTACGGAAGACGATAACTAGAACTGTTATCAAAACGTATGAGGTTTTCGTAATTTTTTAGGCATCCATCCTCTTAAATGGTTCCTAATGCATAATGTATAAAATATTGTTCATTGTGACATTTATTTTAATTTTTAACTTGAATAAAACATGAACGAAATACTTTATTATATAAAATTAATCTATTTTCGAGAAAATAAAAATTTTGTGTAAAGTTTAAATGTGGTAAGACTAGATTCATTCATAACCAAAAAAAAAAGATGAAATGATTTACATTCGCAAACCAGTATGTTAATGCACATTGAACATGCGCTTCCTTATTAATGTGAAGCAAGATTTAATCTTCAGGTTAGAAGTTAAATCTTTCTACTTGGGTGAGTATGGGGCAAAACGTGGTGCACGTGAGCGTTGTTCCCGTTAAAACCAATACAACATAACACCGACGGTGCTGAATATACACGACTTTCAGAATTATTTCCTACAATTATTACTCTGCATTCGAACCAATCAATAGTGGAAAAGAATTGATATTTCTTAAACGTGAGTAGAACATTTTAGAATAGGAAAATAAGAAAGTCTTAGAACATGGACGGTTTGACGGAATAAACAAGAAATTATACCGTAGTTAATGATGACTTATCGATGCTAGCTCATTTATGTTCGGAATGGAGTGTAAATGGCGATGGTAAATTGCTTACAACGATTAATCATAATTTATCACCGGTCGTAGCAAAATCGTGTGTGCTATTTTTCGTTTAAGGCAAAGCAATTTTTGGGTGTTGTGTATTTTTAATGACCCTCTGCGTTAGTGCCCTACTTTATTTAAACAAAACTAATCATTATTAATATTTTTATTTTTAAACACTAATGTTCAATTCATTAAATCTAATCACATTTTGCAATTAATAAAGCATATTAAGTGTAGGTCAGCGGAAAATATAGCGTTCTAAACGCATTTCTCAAAACATATGTTGTAAAAGATTTTATAATAATACAGCGCTTTGAATAATTTGAATACATTGCGATTCTTCCAAATCAGCAAATACGAGGGTCGATTGTAAGCTTTTTATCAGCCTTAACTGATAATTGCAGGAAACAGTTTCTTCTACCAACATGATTATTCAGAGCTGTAGAAAATATAACACAATATTCAACAGATGACTTAATAACGTAACAACTGTTTATTAATTCCCCGTACTGTCTACTGATCCATGAATATTTTTAGGAGACGGTATTCTTAACATTTAGGTTTTCTAATAATACCTACTGAGTCTTCATCTGATTTTTTGAATTTCGGCATTTCATTGTGAATAAGCAAGGGAAATACATATGAAAGCGATTTGTAGCTTTCGTAACTAGTGCGTTGTTTTACATATTTTTGGGAGAGATCCATTATAGCTCCAGACGTTAGCGGAGGGCCAAGCGAAAGGCAGAGCATGAAAAATATGACAGCGCATGAGTTAAGAACAGCATTTTGTGTAATGGATCACATAAAATTAGAAACAATCTAATAAAACTGTAAGTTTTGAAATATTTAATGACAAATGTCAACTTAAATGAACAACAAAAGTTTTATTTTTAACTAGTGGACTTGAGCGTTGTTCCACTCAGGGACACATTTACGAACAGGCGCATCATGACAAAATTGTTTTCTGTTATTATAAGTTTTTGTTATGAACGAATAAGTTCAAAGGTAAATATGTAATTAAAAATTATTATTAATTTTATTAAATACATAAATAAAAAGTTTACCTCGAGTAGGATTATATTTAGAATTTACATCAGTTCTACGTACATAAAGAAACAATTTACATCGATCGGGGCTTGAACCTTGATGGTGCAGTTGGTTAGCGCGGTACTCTAGCAAAGTACAGGTCGTAGGTTCAAATCCTACTCGAGGTAAACTTTTTATTCATGTATTTAATAAAATTAATAATAATTTTTTTAACTGTTTTCTGGTTTAGCGCTTACTACTCGATCGACGATGATCTCCACGTTCTCAATTCGTGACTGAAATGATCAGAAAAAGAAAGTATAGACCCCACCCCACCTACACTCATCTCGACCGCGCCTACTGCAGTACTGTTGTGACTGTGCTTAATACTGTTACCCTTGCAAAAAATAGTGTTATTATATTATTTATTGTATCGTATGTGTGATTATTTCCAAAAGTATAGACGTTTTTCATGTGCGTTTTATAAAAGGTGTAGCTATGCGTAAAAATGCACGTGATAGTAATTATTCTACTGTAGGAATAGTACAAGAGAAACCTTATGCAACTGTGAATTTAGAAAATGTTCAGGTTAAACACGTGCAAACCAAGACACCCCACCACAACAGCATTGGTGTAGAGAAGCATGTACCTTTTGAAATCATAACGTGTAAAACCTGTTATGTAGTAGTAGTTGACAGAATTGTTCTTTTTTTAGATGTAAAAACAGGGCATTGATTATTATTTTTATTGCGACCACCCTGACTAATTGTTATTTGATGGTGCTCTGACACAGCATTTTTGGCGATGAGTATAAATCAACCTTTAATTTTTTTTTTTTGGAAAATTTCACGTTTTTATGGGACAGTTTTTGTACGATACGAGGTAGAAAATTATTAATTCTGCTTCTGTATCATCCGTGCTATATTTTAAAGTTGGTGATGACTGCGAAGTATTTGGTGAACGCCTGGAGCAGTATTTCGTAGCCAATATGTTGGAGGAAGAACGCAGAGTAGCAATTTTATTAACGACGATCGATGAGGAAGTTTATAATATTCTTAAAAATTTAACCTAGCCACAGAAACCGAGCAAAAATAGCTATGCAGTATTATCCACATTATTAAAGGGTAGTTCCATCCCAAATTGTCCACTTATAGGAATAGAATTGCTTTTGAATACTTAAAACAAGCAACCGAGTCTACAGTGAATGGTATGTTAAGGTGTAGAGAATGGCAGCAGATTGCGAATTTGAAAACAACTTTGAAAACCGAATCCTTGACAAGTTTGTAACAGGAATGTGTTCTGGCTGTATACTCGACAGGTTGTGTGAAGAACCGCTATCAAAGGAATTGTCTGAAATGTTGGAATTGGCATTGGTGAAGGGGAACGACACTGAAAGTAAATAGAGTTGACATTAGTAAAGTACACTATTTTAAGAAGGATCAGCCAGCACAAATGAAGAAGCCAGAGTTTAAGAAAACATCAGAGAGTGAACATTTGAGTTTTAACAACAATATGTCCTACTCGCATACAAATAAGGCAACATCCTTTACTTTTCAATTTTTGTTTCTTCTCAGACAAGGACCAAGTTTTAACTTTCTCGCAATCTTTGGTGCAGAAATGGCATATTTTCTGAGTCTTATTAAGCAACCCAGAAGCTGAAGTTACTGCATGGTCATTAAGAACCAAAACAATCTGTTAGTTTCAAAACCAGATGTGACCAAAGCTATCTTTTCTTCTCTATTGACTTCTTTCTCTAGGCACTTCATAAGTTTGTTTAACCTATCCAAGTGTCACTTTCCTCATAATCTGAACTTATTTGCCACACTCATTAGTTCTGCAGGTAAACAAGACTCTATTAGTAGAAATAACGATACAGAATAAGTTTCTGAGGATACATTTAACGTTTCTAGAGATCTTAGCCTTAGTTTTACTATTCAGGTTGTTAATGATTAATTTGAGCAATTCACGAATATAAAATTCTGTCAAAATTCTTCTCTTCCAAATCTTTGTTTGAGACTTTCTATTGCTTTCGGGTGGTTTTTGGAAGAAGCAAGAAAGCTCACTACCAAACATCGGGCACAGGATTTTTGAACTGTGGCCTGAATAAGATATTGGCACTTATCTTCCAATTTCATCGAATCATCCACTCTTCTGAACTGATTTCATCAAGGTACCCAGTTTTTTATTTCACGTCCAAATTTCTGAAATTTCAGCTTGGGTAACCTTAGATTACTTTTATTACTACAACATCCAGAACGTTTAGAAGTTGATGGTGATGCTATCTGCACCTGTGGAATTTTCTTTAAGACATTTTTCTACTAATATTCTGACTTTCAAAAGTTTCGTTACATAGCTATCGACTACTGCATCGGTTGTATATTCAGAACTTAACAATAAATCAAGCATTTTCTTACCCAGGTTGCTGATAACTTCTGTCTTCTGCTCAAGTAATTGCAAGTTGCTTCTGAGTACGAAGTCATCGGGACTTTCACTCTGTAGAGGTGTTGAAATCTGCTCGAAGATTCTGTCGAAAGACTCTTTCGAAAGTTTTCTGTAGGATATCCATTTTCAAGATGTCCTGCCACGGCCGCCAAATGTTAAAACTAAAAAGCAAAACACCTACCCGGTATATTTTTACCCTTAATATACTTAAACTTTGAACAGAGAAAAAACTTGTATTTTCTTTTTGACGTACTTTTATTTATTATTTTCTGACAAGTCTAAAATCCTTCTTTTTTTTTTATTACATACTAGACAAAAAACAAACACTATATTTCATACAGGGCTACTGCTTTCTACAATTAGTGACTTTGCTTTATTGTCATCCATGATAATTTTTGTCTTCTTTTCTGAAGTTAATTCCTACACATCTATTTCCTTTTCGATGCATTATATTACCCCTTTTTCAGCTAATGCCATTTCCATCCTAAATTTCCAATTTTGATAATTGTCACTTATTAACGCTTCAATATTATACACACTATTCCCTTCTTGAGATATATTTTAAAAATTTGAATAACATTTTCTTGATTGTCTATGCTATACATCAACAAAGAACAAACCAACATACCAACCTAAACGTTACCAACCTTTTTAAATCATAAACAAAAACGCATTCAAATAACTTTATGTTTTAGCGTTATATTCAACGTTTGGAACTTTGTAATCAACAAGCGTACCCATATGTTTTTAAATTATAAATATTTTTTACTCTCCCAGCCTCCACATCCACCACTCCGGAGAAAACCTTTTCGACTTTAAAACGAATAAAGATCTATCTTAGAAATCGAACCTCATAGAGTTGATGGACTGGCAGTGGTTCAATTTGTAGGGAACTACCCATTTCAGAAGATGAAATAATTGAGGAACTTGCACGAAAGCAAGGCGATTGGATTTTGTATTATAATAATATTTATTTTATAACTTTCTGTCAAAAAAATGTTTATTAAGATTTGTAGATTACACCGTCCAAGGTTAAAGTCTGCGTACGCCACTGGGTTTTAAGACCACAAATCTAGTCGGTTAGCAGATTGTAATACAGAGATACGATAATTATGTTATTTGTAAAATTAAGGTTTTTTTAATCTACTAAATCGGGTTTATATGTAATTATTTAGATGATTACTTCTAACAACAATTGCTGATTGAAGGAATATATTCTTTCCAAAATAAGTTTCACAGCGTTATTTAAGTACTAATTGCTCAAATTTATACTTCTCTGTAACTAATCATCACAACTAATTTACGATTGTACCCAATGACAAAAATTAATGATTGCAAAAAATATTCTTGTTTACCATAGATTATTGACTATAACAAAATAGTATATTATTCGACGAGTGGTAATGTAGACAATAACTTACGCGGATGAAGTTTGCAGCATCACATCTAATCAATCACAAGCTAATATTGCTATTGGAATGAACAAGCAGAATAACAATAGTTCCTTGGATTGATTAGTGGTGATGAAAATTCCGTGTTTCCGTTGTTTTCAAGTCGTTATATTTTATTGGTTCAAAAAAATTTTGATTTAAAAACTTCTAATATTAAGAAAATTTATTAACATGATTAACGATACATAAAGAAACAAAAATGCAACATGCTTTTTGAGTGTATATGTGGATATGTATTATACTATTAATTTTAATTTTATTAAATACATAAATAAAAAGTTCACGTTATAATAATTTATACTATTATTTATTTTCTACAATTTTAAAACTAACGTTTACTTGTTATTTTATAGTAAAATTAATCTTTCGATGCTGTTTTGCTACCAATATTGCTACCTACCTTCTATTCTGGATATAAACGCAGTGACAACGTATTTTTATTTATGACAATGACTAGTAGTCGAAATTGAATTGCACTAAAATAACAATAACAATGCCTATTTTACAAACATGAACAAAACACAAAATTGATTAGATACACAAACTAACCTCTAAACAGCAAAAATTCGTTGATGTAAGGTTATTTATCTATCTTTATCTATGATATAAGCAAGAAATACGTTAATAAGTACCAAAACTAGACCTGCGCGCACATTACTGTGTAGAATGGCGACACCTACAACTACGACACAAACTAATGTTCAATTTTGATACGTGTGACATCCCACCCCGTGGAGGACTGTAATCATCCAAGCGAGTTATTGCCATTGCCACGAGTTGAATACTATACTTTATCTACGACTTTAACAGTAAATATAAATGGTATTCGGTTTAAATCTTTATTTTTCAGGTACAATACAAATTAAATTATTGTCAAATACAATACAAATAAAGTTTACTTCACATTATTATAATTATTAAACTTAATTGTAAAAATACTAAAATTTGCTGAAGTAGAATTACTTAATGTCATAATTTCATTTGTAGTTTGTGTAAAAGTAGAACTAACTGAAGTGTTAATTAAAGGTTGTGAATTAATAGAATTATAACTTATATTGGCCGTATTTACTTTATTTGTGGTAGACTCATCTCGCTGCTCTTAATTTCCAGAAGTCAGGGACAGTCCATAAAAAAAGTTCAAATGGGTTAAAGGGTACATTTTGAGACGGGTCATAGTGTCCTAAACATTACGTTTCTTAAGTGTAGTAAGTACACCACGACTTGACCAGTAACCAGTCTGCTCGCTATAGTATATATATATATATAATATATATATATATATATATATATATATATATATATATATATATATATATATATAAATAATTAGAGGAACACATATTTACGTCTTAATAGTTTTAACAATATAGAAATCTAATAACGCTAGTTTAAAAGAATCATGTTTTGTGCGATTATAAATAATGCAAAAACATTTTACTAATCACTTTTATGGCAACAAAACGATTACCAATTCAAAAAACTATAAGAACTACAATGGGATAAGCAATGAAAATTTTAATTTAGAAATGTAGTGTAACTTTGGAGTAGTAAACAATT
The DNA here is from genome assembly GCA_036346205.1 of Vesta saturnalis. Classification (NCBI taxonomy): domain Eukaryota; kingdom Metazoa; phylum Arthropoda; class Insecta; order Coleoptera; family Lampyridae; genus Vesta; species Vesta saturnalis. The sequence continues at coordinate 854,079 of JARFJB010001250.1, forward strand.
TTAACAATTCATCATAGATTAAGTTTGACACTAGTTTTACAAAATGAGACATTTTAATGAGAAAGAAGTCATTCGTGTTCTTTGTTTCGACAATGGTACCAGAATTCGGCAGGTGGCAAGAAATTTGAACATCGTGCATCGTGCTTGGAATCGATATGTAGAAACCGGAGGATATAAAAGACGCATTGGACAGGGAAACAAACCTAAAGAAACAAACTCTAAGAGAAGCCAATCTGAGACCCATGCGAAAACCTGTTTTAACTCCTAATCACATAAGGTTGCGTTTAAATTTTGCTCGTGAACATGTCGTTTGGCAACTTCGACAGTGGAAACCAATACTTTTTACGGATGAATCACGATTTCGTTTAACTCGTTGTGATGGTCGAGTACGTGTATAACGACGTCCGCATGAACGCTATAGCAACCATACAAGAAGTTGAAAAATTTGGTGATCGATCTCATTATGGGGGATCATGTTATACCAGCAGCTTATGGTATAGTCCCGAATTTTGTTTTTATGCAAGATAACGCAAGGGCACATACTGCGGTAATCACGATGAATTTCCTTTAGCACCACGGGATTCAAACCATAGATTGGCCACCACTGAGTACTGAACTAAACTCCATTGAACATCTTTGAGATGTGTTAAAAAGACGTTTTCGAAGGCGCCCTGATCCACATCAGATCCTTCAACAACTAAAAGAAGCTTTAATCAAGGAATGGGATAATATACCTCAACAAGATATTCCTAGGCTTATGCCACGGAGATGTCAAGCACTAATTCGTGCTGGTGGAAGACATACACGTTATTAGTAACCAAATTTTCTTCATAACTTGACGTTGGAGAGGTCGGATGCCTTCTTATTCCACTATATTTCTTGTAGTTTTTTCGAGTTGGTATGGTTGTCTTAAAAGTGATAT